>PYUH01000044.1:9402802-9434139 GCA_016808085.1 Suaeda aralocaspica | reverse complement strand
GGGGGGGGGGGTGAGGGGGGAATTGGATGTTCTGCGTCTTGCACATAGAATCAATCTTATTTTTAACTATTCCTTGAACTGTTGGTTTGGTCCGAGTTTAGCACGTAATAATAGAGTAGAATTGCCGCAGCTCTTAAGTGGGCACCATGTCCGCTTTTGGTCCAGTAATGAGCTCTCTCAGGGGCTTTCTGATCCTAGGATGGAGATAATACTGTATATTACCCCTTGTTTACCCAGAGGGTCTTTGTTCTGATTATTACTGTGTTATGCAGGTAAAATACCTACAGATCGCCAAGAAATCAAAAACCTACAATCCATATCGCTGGGTTAGATATGTTACCCAGGCCAATTCCTATGTAGCTCGTATGTGATCAGAAAAAACTTTCCTGTACCCAACTGTCTGAAGGCTCATCCACTTGCATCTAAAAAGGAGGTCGAGGGCGGCAACGGCGCACGAAGATTTTTTGGCTTGCAGCCAAAAAACCCCATATTTGCTTGCCTTCAAAGCCCATTAAAGAGCTACTAGCTAGTGTTGGCCTAGAAACTAGCCTTGGCTTGAGGGGCAAATTTCTTTTTCTTATCATTTTTTATTTTATTTTATTTTGTAAGACCTTGTACATGTTCTATAATCTATATGCATAGTTGAAATATTTCTGGAATCAAATAGCACTTGAAATTTTTGTAGCTGCCGAAAAGAGTTGGAAACTCTGCGAAAGTTGAAAACGTTACGTTGGTCCCAATATTTTGTGTCATATTTTGAATTGTTCTACCGATGCAATCCTCGAGTCCTAACCGTTGGTATGATAAACATTTTGAGAGAATGGACAATTTTTTTTATATCTCATTTGTATGTGTTTTTTATTTTCGAAAGTGAACATTCGGTTTCAGTTCCAGGTATCCATGCTGTATAGATGATATTATCTTGTTCTGTAGTGCAATTGTGCTATTATTAAGCACGTTTTGATCTGACGATTCTTTATTCATCACATTGTTCTGCAGTTCTACTGATTAGTTATGACTTATGTCTTGCTAAAATTCAATCCCCGTAATATTTCTAAATGTGAACCATTAAAGTGAATCAATGGTTAAAGTGATGATCTTTACAACTACACAAGTCAACTTTATCGGCCAACAGCCAACTCTTGTTTGCTAAAATAGAGTTAAATATATTCATTCATGTCTATCCAATTCGATTGCTACAAACTTATCAAAGCTCAAAGTTATTTAATGGTTTACAACTTTACATGATTGATGCATGAATCAAAAGATTCGAAGCTCAAAGTTACCATAGTGTTTTTACTTTGACGTTTCAGTAAAAAACTGAAGAATTGGCAGTTTACCGTTTAATAAAATGGTTCAAAGTTGGCATCAGTTTCAGAGTGCTGTAACACACCACTTGTCAATAAAGCTTATTCCTTTTTCAACCTTCACTTCTCTTTACTGCCATCAATTCTTTACTTTCACCGTAAGCTACACCTCACTTTTTAACTTTTTTTACCATTCTGGTCCTCCACTCCTGCCAATCCTACTACCGAGTACAAGTATAACATTATGGCAAAATTTGTTTTTTTACTTCATTATTTATGTTTTGACTATTGTTACTATTCACTCATCACATTTTAACAATCGTTTGTACTTTTATACGTAGGAAAAAACATATTCATATGAGTCTTGTTTGATTCGTTTTGATTTATCTTATTCGAATATTAACTTTTTGTAATTTTTACAAATATATAGTTAGGGTTATAAACATTATGTATTGGCAAACGTGTGTAAATGAAATTTAAAGAATAAATTGAAACGATAATGATTTTTTTTTTTAAAACAAGGTACTAACAGTATAAAAATAAATATCAGGTAGAAGATTACTCCATATTAGACTAATTGACATGTAG
Organism: Suaeda aralocaspica; assembly: GCA_016808085.1. Classification (NCBI taxonomy): domain Eukaryota; kingdom Viridiplantae; phylum Streptophyta; class Magnoliopsida; order Caryophyllales; family Amaranthaceae; genus Suaeda; species Suaeda aralocaspica. The sequence continues at coordinate 9,432,244 of PYUH01000044.1, read as the reverse complement.
TTGTACCCTATATTGTTTAGAAGGATCGCTTTTTTAAAAAAATTGATAATGATAATGGGTTTAGATTGGAGCCCTACAGTCAGATATATATATCCTGTCTAGATTGTCCAACACAAGCACCTAAGAGGGGGAAGATAAAGGATCCTCCTAGATGCTCGTGATAAAGATCAAACCCAAGGCTTGTCTCTAAGAATGTGCAAAATCCGGTCCAGACCGCAATTGGACCTAAACCGGACCGAGCCGAGTTTGAAATTCCGGTCCAACAAAAATATTGATTCCGGATTTTCTGTTCGGTTCGATTCGGCCTTGGACTTGAAATTTTCCTCGATTCTGTTCGGTTCGATTCGGCCTTGGACTTGAAAATTTCCTCGATTTATGAAGATTCAAATCAATACCGTTTGAAAAGTAAAATCTTTTAATTTTTGTTTCTTTGACCATATATTTCTATACAAATTTTAAAATAAAAAAACTTTAATTTTATCGACCATGCATGAGGAAGCTTAACCAAGCTACGAACTAATCGTTTGAGAGCCTAAATGAACCGAGCATAATGTCATAATGGTGTTCGAGCTAAGCTAGTTTACTAAACGAGCTTCAAAATATTATTCAAGCATTTTCATCTATTTTTCAAACAAGCATTTATAGAGTGTAAATTAATCAAGTTTGTTCATGAATGTATCAACTCATAACCACTCCAACACAAGGTTGTGAATGGGTATCGTACGGAGTACTATTGTTTGTATGTTATGCCCTAGGACCATGTTGTTACTTCCTCATTGAATTTTCAATATTTTACTCAAGTTGCGTGTCTTTGGAAGCTCAATACCCCGCAATATTTCTTTAGCAACTTCCAAATTTTTGTACGGACTATTGTTCTTTCAATTACGTATCGCAATTTTTGGGTTCTAATTGGACAATTACATTGAAAAAGAGACAAATGATTGAAGTTTTGACTTTGAGATTTAAGCCCAAATTCATTGGATAGTTGTACGTAAGCAAAATCATAGTTAGAGACCATGGAACCACCACTTTTGAAGCACATGCTTAATCTTATTGTCAAAGGCAAATCAGCCGAATATTTAGTTTTCAACTTTTTTGTCATGCATCATATATACCGTCATAGCTCATAAGGTAAGCAGTACCTCTAATTCAAGTAATTGGGTGGTGTTAAGTTTTCAAAGTTGATGCATTGATGGGGTATAGTGGTACTACATAATCTACATTAATTGTCTCATGTAAATAAATTATTTAGCAAGGGACCTATTCTTTTGCTTAATTATACAATTTACTCTCTGCTCCATTTTAAATTTGTTTTTGTATTGGTTGATGATTTTGTTGCATGCATGTTATGATTTATTAAGGGCCTGTTTACTTTAATTGAAAATAGTTGAATTAAAATTTTTTGTATGAGGGATTAACGGATAGCAAAATAAGAGAAGAACTGAACTGAATTGAATTAAACGAATTTTAAACTAAAGTAAACAGACCCTAATTTGTTATTAGGCATTTAGAGGAAGTGAGGGACCTCATCTTCAGCAAGCGACCAAAGAACAATCAATTATATGTATGTACTCATCATACNAATGTGTTATGATTTATTAAGGGCCTGTTTACTTTAATTGAAAATAGTTGAATTGAAATTTTTTTATGAGGGATTAACGGATAGCAAAATAAGAGAAGAACTGAACTGAACTGAATTGAACTAAACGGATTTTAAACTAAAGTAAACAGACCCTAATTTGTTATTAGGCATTTAGAGGAAGTGAGGGACCTCATCTTCAGCAAGCGACCAAAGAACAATCAATTATATGTATGTACTCATAATGTGTTATGATTTATTAAGGGCCTGTTTACTTTAATTGAAAATAGTTGAATTGAAATTTTTTTATGAGGGATTAACGGATAGCAAAATAAGAGAAGAACTGAACTGAACTGAATTGAACTAAACGGATTTTAAACTAAAGTAAACAGACCCTAATTTGTTATTAGGCATTTAGAGGAAGTGAGGGACCTCATCTTCAGCAAGCGACCAAAGAACAATCAATTATATGTATGTACTCATCATACAATTTTAAAAGAGTAAAAATGATAATGTGTTTTACTACCATTATTTGTGAAAGAAAATTTATTCTCATCACAATCACCAAACGGCTTGATCGATTTTGCACGGTGGGATAGCAACTCTTGACATGTTTAGGGACATTAAACAGTCTCACTAGTCACTACAGTGGTTGAGTTTTTGATCAAAATTATCACATTAGTTTTGATGTTACTCCGTAGTTAATGAGCCAAATTGTTTGTAAACATATTTGGAAAATAGGATTTTTGAGAAGGACAATAAGCTTATATTGTGAAAAAGCATATGTAGCAAATTAAAAACGGCAACAATGATGGAGTAAAAATTAGTAAAATTGGACTAGTATAATGATCCAACTGAACAGAAGGTCATTATTCTATATGTTAAATGATGACTAAAACACAAGATAATACTTGTTACAAGTGATAATGGTAGTGCCCAAATTCTTAGGTGCACCCGGAGCACCTTCTTCTAGGTGCTCCCGGGCGCGTGTAAGACACGCGTGACAGTTTAATTTTTTTTTTTTGTTCTGAACTACCAGTGCTTAGGTAAAATGAACATTAGTGTTTTTGTTCTGAACTTTAATGTTTTTTAACTGAACGTTAAGGTTGTTCTTATGTAAAATGAACATTCATGTTTTTGTTTTGAACATTAATTTTTTTATCACTGAACATTGATTCAGTTCTTAGATAAATGAATATTTATATTTTTATTTTGAACATTTATGTTTTTGAACTGAACATTGGTGTAGTTACCTTGAACAATGATGTTTTTTGGATCATATAGTTTTTTGGTGAACTTTAATGTTGTTATTTGAACATTATTGTTTTAAGATTGAACATTTATGTTATTATTTTGAATATTAATTTGAATTTATACATATAGATCCAAAAGAGCTCGTGTACCATCTACAACAATTCATTTTTTCTGAATGCTCAGAATTTTTACGAAAAAGTTCAGAAATATGATTACATCAATTACAAGAGAAATAAATATTTGTTATACAAATCAAATGCTTCTTCATCATTGTTCACTTTTACATTCAACAATTCAGATTCATCAGCTTCATTTACAATCATTTGGATTGAATCATCTGCAAAAATTGAAAACATTAAAATTAATAAGCTGAACACTAACTCATTGTACAACAATTAGAAGAACATAACTGAACAACAATTCATTTTTTCTGAATGTTCAGAATTTTTATGAAGAAGTTCAGAAATATGATTACATCAATTACAAGAGAAATTGAACAACAATTCAATTTTGCTAATGTTCAGAATTTTTATGAAAAAGTTCAGAACAACATATTAATATAGAAATTTAATTTCTGAACATTAATTCATTTTTTCTGAACATTTATGAATCTTCATCAGCATATATGCAGAATTTAGTTTACTTATGAAAAAGTTCAAAAATATGATTACATCAATTACAAGAGAAATTGAACAACCAACAATTCAATTTTGCTAATGTTCAGCATTTTTATGAAAAAGTTCAGAACAACATATTAATATAGAAATTTAATTTCTGAACATTAATTCATTTTTTCTGAACATTTATGAATCTTCATCAGCATATATGCAGAATTTAGTTTACTTATGAAAAAGTTCATAAATATGATTACATCAATTACAAGAGAAATTGAACAACCAACAATTCAATTTTGCTAATGTTCAGCATTTTTATGAAAAAGCTCAGAACAACATATTAATATAGAAATTTAATTTCTGAACATTAATTCATTTTTTCTGAACATTTATGAATCTTCATCAGCATATATCTGCGAATTTCTGAACAATAATTTCTAAACTCTAATTGAAACTTTTAGAACGTTTATTAAATGAAAATATGAAAAATTTGACGAAAATTATAGCTTACAAATTTCTGTAAAATCTTCATTGATTACTTCTTGTAGATCTTCGTATGTTTTTGTGTTGTTTTGATTTGTATTTCTTTGATTTTCTGTTGAATCTGCCATGATTGAAATTCTAGGNGTCATGATTGAAATTCTAGGGTTTGAAATTAGAGAGAGAATTGTTTTGATTTTGAGAGAAAGAAGAGAGAGAATCAGAGAGGATGAAGAATGATTTAAAAAAAAAAAAAAAAAACGCAACAAACTGCGTATATATAGCAATTTGCTGCTGCAGTTTTTGGCAACTGCAAAACGCAGCGTTTAGCACCCGGAGCACCTAGAGGAAGGTGCTCCGGGTGTAGGTAATCCCAATTGATTATAGTGAGTTTGTGTGTGTGTTCAATGAGCTGTAGCTATTCTTTAAAGTATAAATTAACCCAATATTGAACAATAAAAAATTGATAATTTACCTCTCACACTAAAATAGAAAAACAAAAACTCAACTCTTCAGATTTTTTTAGGATAAATTAAAAACAATATCTTGTCAGTTTCAAATTACTTGTTACATTTGTTTTTTCTTAATAAGATTATATATTTCATACTCCGATTTACAAATTTTCAAATAACTTGGTGAGCGTAAATAAATGAAGATGAACAATGTATTTACTATGGGACTATTAAGACACATGAAGTATATATTAAGTATTAACTATAAACTCATCTTTAGGTTAGAGATAATAAACTGATTAAGACTAGGGGCAGTGGCGGAGGGACGTTGGAACATGGGGGGTCAGTGGACCCCCCAAGTTCAAAAAAAATCACAGATTTAAAAAAAAAAATTAAAAGAAGTCAAAAGACTACTGCTTGCACGTGATAATGTTGAGTGACTCAAATAAGAAAAAAACAAAAAGGAAGAGAGAGAAAGCTATAAAGATAAAAACCCAAATAAAAAATTAAAAGTTAAAATCACAAAACTTCAAAAAAACAATTAAACAAACACCCAACAATCCACCAACCGTCCAACCACCGGTGACCCACTGACCCGTGACCGTTCAACTGCTGCCGCCTGCCGCCGGTCGGAGTGTGTCCCGTCGGCCGCCCGCCGCCCCGCCGCCCGCCCGCCCCGGTGGTTGCTCTTGCCTTGAGGAGTTAGCTAGTAATTAATTTCTTAACCTAAATTTCCAATTGTTAATTCTCAATTCTCAAATCCTAAATCTATACTTATACTTGTAATTGTGATTTAATTCATGAATTGTTTTAATTTAAATTGTGAAATTAGTAATAGCTTATTATTTACTTATTTATATCCCCTATTCTAATTTTTGAATTTTTTAGTTGAATAGTTGTGAACTTGTGACTTGTGAATTGTGAAGTGTGAACTTGTGAGAATGTGATTATGTATTTATGTAATTATGTTATTTACTATGTGATTTGTGAACTTGTTACTTGTATTGTTAAATGCTTCAAGATTTAATAATTTATGTTTAAATTTGTAATGTTAATTAATTGAATAATTGTTCATTTGTTTGTTAAAGTTGAGAAATTTTGATTAATTATTTTAATTTGTCATTTGTGGATAAAATGTTTGAGAATTATTTTAATTAAGCTTTCTTTCTCAAATGAATTAGAATATGTCAAATTGCTCAAACAAGTCCAAAGCTATGGGAAAACAATCCGATCTTAGAGAAATGTTGTTTAAAAAATTGAGAGCACAACACAATTCAATTTCTTCATCCACACAAAATGAGGCTACTCCTAATGATACTATGCCTAATGAATGTACTCCCCAAACTCAAGATAATGTTGTTGATGTGGAAATGGAAGGTTCAAGTAATAGTGATGATGAATCAAGTGAGGAAGAAGTTGAGAAATTTAGTAACCTTACGGAGTAGTACTAATACTTGCCCTTTTTGTTACAAGGTATTAAAACTAGCTTCTATGTATCCCGAAGAATTTTCGGATAATGATTTATTGAGCTTTGATTGTCAACTTGATGTTTTCAAGCAAATCATGTTAGAAGATGAAAATTTTCATGATTTGCAAGATCTTAATTCTCTATCTATGATGCTTGTGAAAACAAAGAGGCATGAGGCTTATCCTCTTATACACTTGCTAATCAAGTTGATGTTGATTCTTCCTGTTGCTACCGCAAGTGTTGAAAGGGTGTTTTCCGCAATGACATATGTCAAAAGTCGGTTGCGAAATAGCATGGGTGATTAACTAACGAATGATTGTTTGGTCACTTTTATTGAGAAAGAAGTGTTTTTACAAGTTCCCGATGAAGATGTCATTGAGCGCTTTCAAAACATGAAGACTCGAAGGATCGGAGGATGTAATTTTGGTTAATTGTTTAAGCTTTTTTTTAGATTAGAACATTTAACTTCTTCTATTATAATTATGAATTATTGGATTGCCATGTACCCGAATTGTCGGTAATTATGTATCCGAATTATTTTAATCGAATTATTGAGCTTGTCCCCCCTTATACAAATTCCCGGCTCCGCCACTGTCTAGGGGTGTTAATGATGCGAGTCGAGCTCAAGTATTATTGAGCTTGACTCGAACTCGAAACTTAAAACTCTAGCTCGACTCGAGCTCGAAGCTCGCAAGCTTTTAAAATGGAGCTTGAACTCGATTCGGTAGGACGCAAGGTGAGCTCAGCTCGAGCTCGAATCGAATGAAGCTCAAATTCATAATAATGAGTAACTTGAAAATAAATTTATCATAATTGTCTTTAGAAGTAACCAATAGAAACAAAAGATTACATAATTATCTTAAGAACTTCCAAATTTATGTAGTTATGCGCTAAATAAATATTTTACAATTTTAAGAAATTTAGAACAATTTTTTATTGTTTAAATAAATAAACAATTTTTTATTTTTTAAGTTTTATTTATTAGCTTGAATTTTGACGGTTGAGATGGAAATAAATGAACGGCTAAATCAACACATAAGATCTTAAGCCATTAAGGGTATAATTTTTAAAATTTGTTTGGGATACATTAAAAAACATTACTTATATATAATTATATATCGAGCTACTCATGAGCTTTTCGAGTCGAGTAGGGGCTTGCTCGACTCGACTCGGGTAGAACCCCGAATCGAGCTCGAACTCGAGCCAAGCTTATTCGAGTCGAGCTTTGACCGAATAGCTCGCGAGTAACTCACGAGCTGTGTCGTCTCATTAACACCCCTAATTAAGACTTGGTTCTTCTAAGTTAAATTAACTAAAATAGGAACATATCGTAAATTCAGAAATAACATAAATGTTTTAAAATAAAGTAAACTGAAAATAAGCATAACAAGATTGGGCCAAAATTGAACAATACAAACAGTGTCACGCCCACAAAACACAAAGCCATTATGTGGTAGACCCTACTGTTGGTCGTCCCACTTCCCCCCCCCCCCCCCCCCCCCCCNCCTGTCATTTCTAACTTAACCAGCGGCGCCTTCTCTTTACTTTGTTTCTAAGCTCACCCACCTCCCCCATCCTTTTCTCATTATAACTTCTTCTCTCTACTCATTTTCCAATTTCCCTCATATAAAATATTCATCCTTCACTCACATTTCTTTTTAAAAAAATTATCTTCCATTCTCAAATCTTCAAACAACACCTACAAAAAAAAAACCCCATATCTTCAATTATTTTTATAATAATTGTCTTACTACTATATTTTTTTTTATATTATCAAATTATCTTACCCTATCCTATCTCAATTAACACCCTCCCAAAAAAAACCGTTTTTTTTTTTTTTTTTTTTTTTTTTTTTAATAAAATTTTNATATCTTATTATTATTTTTTTTATCCAAACAATATGAAAGGTGAGTATGTAGATGATGAAAATACTAATGAAACTAATAATGAAACTACTACTACTACTAGAACTACTAATCCTCCTCCTCCTCCTCCTCCTCATCATCCTCATAACATGTTTGCCAAATTCTCTCCTCACCCTTTTCACCCTCACCACCTTCAACCACCACCACCTCCTCAACCACCACATCACCACCACTTCCCACCACCTCACCTCCACTCTCACCCTCCTTTCTCCCAAGAAGCTGACTCACCAACCCCACCTCATCACCTTCTCCAACATTCTTCCTCAAAAAAACCCAAAATTACCCCTCCTTCTACCACCACCACCACAACCAGTAACGAAGACCATGGTGGGACCATCGAGGTTTCCCGCCGTCCACGTGGCAGACCACCCGGTTCAAAAAACAAGCCCAAACCCCCCATCGTCATCACCCGAGACCCCGAACCCGCCATGTCCCCCTACATCCTAGAGCTCCCCAGCGGCGCTGACATAGTCGACTCACTCACGCGCTTCACGCGCCGCCGTAGCATCGGCTTATGCGTTTTAACCGCTTCAGGCGCGGTCGCGAATGTTACGTTAAAACAGCCATCGACTACAACTCCAGGTGGGACCGTGACCTTCCACGGGAGATTTGATATTTTGTCCTTATCTGCAGTAGTAGGTGCTGGTAATAACACGCCGTTTAACGGAAACGGTGGTGGGTTTACTATATCGTTAGCGGGCCCACAAGGACAGATAGTTGGTGGGAAGGTGGTGGGTTCGTTAGTGTGTTCTGGAACTGTGTATGTAATTGCTGCCTCCTTTAATAATCCTTCTTATTGTAGGCTACCACTAGATGATAATGTATCCATTAACCAGCAACAACAACAACACCATGATAATACTCCTGATGATAGTGGAGGTGGTGCTGGAAATAATGATCAAGATAATTCCCCCGTTTCGGGTGGTGGTGGTGGAACAATGAGTTTATATAGCGGTCATTTGGCTGCGGTTACTACTTCTGCTAGTGGTGATGTTGTTTGGACTAATACTTCTTCCGGAAGACAATCTTATTGAATTGAATATGAATGAATATATGGTTTCATGTTATTAGGTTAGTTTTCTTTTTAATTAGTTAATTTAATTAGGATTTGTGGTTTATTATTTGTAACTTTGTTAGTTAGTTGATTACAAAAAGAAAGAAAACTTACTTTGGAGAAGGTTTAGTTTGTTTGTTGGTTTCTTACATGTGACTTATTTTATGAATTTTTATACTACATTAATTAAGATGCATGACATTAGTTAGTTGGTGTTATTATGTTGTAATTCATCTTTTCTAGTTGTTATTTAGTTATGCATGGCTAATTACAAATTGGATTTTGTAATGAACAAAATTTAATTATTGGTGTAATTTATTCATGCTTTATTTTTGTTTTAGGTTTACTATAATACAGTAGTAGTTTAATTTAGTTTCTTTTGGTGTTCTTCTACTATCATCTTTAATGAAATTTTAAAATTGATGTACGATTGTTGAACCTTTGTTGTAAGAATTCAAACTTAAAGGTACGAGAATTGTGTGTTATGATCTTTGAATCTTTTGCTTTAAGTTCCTTTAATTTAATTTAGTACACTGTTTCAGCATTTTGACATGACATCAAAACTCATGTAAAGTGTACTATGTTTTCTCATGGATTATATATGCTGATTCTTACTAGTACTTCCCTTTTCTTCAATACTTGGTACTCCGTATTACTTTATGCTTAATTACTTGTTTTTTACTCTTTTTTTTGCTTAAGGCTCTATTCTCTTCCACTTATTTAACGTACTTATAGTCGTTAATGATCGTACACTATTATCTCTTAATGGTCATATACATTGAAGTCATTTTTATAAATAAAATGTATAGAGAGAGGAAAAAACAGTAAGTACTTTGGAGAAAGAGAGAGTAAAGTGGAGTGCAAGTATGGTGATAATTCTGACTTTATCTCTGATGAAAATGAGCATGCATTTGCAGAACTTACACAAACATATGAGTAGTGTATATCATCTTTTGCTCTTTTATCAGTTTATCAGTTTTTTTTTTTTTTTTTTTGGTGTTTACTATTTGTATAACCCTGGTTCATGAGTTCCTTATTGCTTGTGCATTGTATAAAGTGTTCAAAGGAAAAGAGAACATGACTTATCTTATTAAGTTTAGCTAGGTAACTAGCTACTTACAGTACTTAGCTAGGGCTTCTTTTTCCCTGTGTTGTTTTATCTCAGATTTACAGCATTGTTACACAGGTTTTTAAGTTGCAGACTATACTTTGTTCGTTGTTTTGGCATCAAAGTATTTGGTTTTTATGTCATTCATATTTCACAAGGGACGCTGATATTAGCACTCCAAATTGTATCTCCGAAGGTCTTTTTCTTGTAAGTGTTTGTGTTTTGCTCTAACACAAAATAAATAGGTAGTAGAAATACAAATTTAGAGTGCGAAAATCGTCACCCGTGATGGGTCTTTAAAACGTAGAAGTATAGAATAACGTTCAGAAATTGTTCAGCATTTACAGGCTTAATTACCTGTGTAAAATTGGTTGTTCTTTCCTTTTATCTTTTCAGCCTATTAACATCAGCTATTCTGTACTTTGCCTTGTCTTTTTCCTCCTTTACTCTTTTCCCTTAACTGGTAAAAAGACTGTTTCATGTTCATCCCTTGACATTTACTCCTTTTCTCTCTTTAGTTCCATTTTCATCCACTATTATTTCATAATCTAAAGCACTACACCATATATTACACTATTAGGGTCACTCCCTGTATTATTTTGATATTTTCGCACTCCTTCTATTCTCTCATGAATAATTACATTGATCACTGTCATCTAACCTATCAGTAATAATAATACTTTATGACGCATGTTTCCATATAGTGCCATTTTTGTACATTCACTTGTATGACACTCATTGTATCTCAATTTTTGCGAATCCGAAAAATAAGTAGTTTATGGAACGAATTTGATACCAGCCATCTCAGGTTGATATTGGCACACTCCTTATTGCGTGAAATGCTCTTGACGACGGAGTGCTAAAATTATTTTTGCGTGTACAATAATAGTATGCTACCAAAGTAGAACACTAGAATGTGATTAATTTCCTATATGCATGATGTAATCTCGTGTTATGTATGTGATGGTTTTGCTAATAATTTATTGCACAATAAGAAGTTTCTCCCACCTTATTATCGTTGCTTTTAAGTTTTAATATCCAAGTACTTAACCAATTCAATGTACTATGTAGGGAGAAGATTATAATATTTTGTTCCTTGGCTTTGTTAATATTAATAACTAGTGACCACCAATGGGTATGGTGGCAATGATTGGCTGATGGCAACTTTGCGCTTTTCACTTGAACGATAAACTATCAATTAAGGTGTGATGCCTTGCTTATTGTTTTGTTAGTGATGTTATTTGTGACAATTTGTTAAATTTTAATGGATTAAACTTGTTCAATTTAGATGATATATTCCAACTGACATAATCTCATACTTGTAAGTAATAACTTTGTAGTGTGGAATCTAGTGGCGACGATTTTAGTCTAACATTACAATAAGGTCAATAATCTTTTACAGAGAAGATAACGAAACCCGAATGGTTAAACTATGATTCCATACCGTGGTCAAGTTAAGTTAAGTGTGAATGTTGGTGAAATAGTAAGTGAAGGCAAGTTAAGCAAAAGTGAGAGGACTCTAGAAAGGAATTTGAAGTATGTGGATGGGGAGCTAGAGGTGATTGAGGGAATAAGGGATGGGACATTTTATGATGGAATGGGTGCACCGAATGGCCTCCCAACTTTGAAGATGACCTCCCTTCGTTTTCCTCTTTCTCTTGATTTGATTTGCATCTTCATCTTGTATTGTTGTTTTGTTGAATATCTCGAGAACCACCTCTTTTTTGTCTCTTTGATCAACCTTTTCTTTTTTGGATGTCCCTTTTCTACTTTGTTACTCTTCTTGTGATTTTCTCACTTGCTACATTGCTTATTTTGACTCCTGAAGGAGATGCTATTCATTATTCAGAAAATTCTTATAATTTTCAAAATTTTCATATTTTAACCTTCTATTTCACGCTTCTATCACAAACACTAATTCCACCCCTATCACTATCGTGCTACCACCCCCCACTCAACCACCCTACTTCCACTTACTGCACCACCTACCCACCATTCGCCCACCGCAACCCACCACCACTTACACCCGAGGTTATGTTTTAAATGATAGAAGGAATTTTTGGATGACGAATAGCATCTAAGCTATTATTGACTTTAACTCTCGCTCTCTTGTGTACAAAAAGTATAAGAGAGACTGAGTGAGGGCGTTCAACACTGAGAGATCTTGTTAGATAGTCTCATTGAAAAATTGTATAAAATCAACGTTTTTAAGTTTTTTTTTTTTTTTTTTTTTTAAATTTAAATTATGTATGAGTAGTTGACAAAATTCAAAAGTTGATGTAATTTTATCTTATAAACCAAAAAGATATGGGAGGAATTACTAGGAAATTGAATTGTTTAAAGAATAGAGGAGTATATCCACTATTTTTTAGATTTCGGAGTTTTAGAAAAAATATTGCTAAAATTTTTCGAGGTGTCCGTATAGTTAAAATAATAACTCAATCCAGATAATTTAGGGTGAAAAGGCCTTAAGAGAAATGATAAATAGTTTTTAGAGGATTCCTGAAATAACTGTGTTTCCGTTCCTCGGAAAAAGTCATAAGAGGGATGAAAATGGATTTTTAGGAGCCGAAATGATCGTGGGGATTCCTGTAGTGGTCCATAACACTTGGTAAAAAAGTAGAGAAAAAATAAGGAAATGCCCCTCCGATGACTTAATTACATGCTATAATCTACTTGATGAGGCTATCGCACACCTATTAAAAATACCCGGACAACTCTAACTAATGTAGCTAGGGAAGTAGGGGTCGAATCCTCAGGGAAGCAATTAAACTCTATTAGTTCTAAAAAGCTTAAACAGTGTAAAGGGCCTTGGTTGAGAAATGTTGATTAACTAATTGACTACTAATTAATTACGAGAAATGACGGTGATTAAAACCAATAATTTAAGCCTAGGGTCATTCGGGTCACCAAGAACAACTAATGGATTCACTAATAACAAAGAACGTTCAATCTCACAATTATCGTCAAATTAGGGCTCACTAATTCTCTCGAACTTAGACTCCCTCGAAACTCATCTAGCGGCTCTTGCTCATGCCTAGACTAATTCCGCCTATTATTCAGTGGTCTTATTGTGGTATTTTTACCTCTCGGCATCAAATTCGACAATTACCAAAATTACAACTAAATCTGCGCACAATTCAATTGTAAACAAACAAGCCAATAATAGGAATTTGACTGCTAATTGCAAAATCGAAACAATCTAAGTTAATTAGTCCATTAATAATTCAAGGTTTCCCTAACCCTAGAAAATTAACTACTCACTCATGAAAATTAAAGCATTCATAATCATAGAATTCATAATTAAATTCATGAAATAATTAATAATTAAACTAATTAACATCAACAAATAAACCAAATTAATTAAACTAATAAAAGTAAAGAGCATAAATTAAATTAAGCAAAAAGAATAAAAGTAAAAGGGATTACCAAATTGAAGAACTTTGAATTGAATTGAAATAATGTTGAGAACAAACCCTAATTCCTAATCTAATTTTTAAGAGAGAAAAAGTGTTTAATTAAACCCTAAGAGAGTAATTCTAAATTATGAAAAGCATAAGTGTCTTTAGCCTAGGAAGTCGTGCCCTTAATACCCCAAAAATTAGGTTTACAAAGTCAAAGCACGAAAAAATAACAGTCCTCAAAAGTTCCGGAGGAGCGCTGATGCGGACATATCACACTTTTGTGAGCCCGCATCAGTACTCTAGAAGCCTTATGAAGGCTTCTCGTGAATTAAATGTGGGCGCATAGTATATTTGTGCGCGCGCATAGATCCTTCAAGATTCTTTGCTTTCTTTTCTCTTATTTCTTCATACTTCTTTATGGCTTGTGTCCATAACCTCTTTGGCACGCATTCCCATGCACATGTCAATTTCGTTCCGTCCAAGCTTCCCAGCTTCCTTCCAAACCTTGGTTTTCGTGCTCATGAAAACACAAAACACGCCAAAACCGAGCATAACAACCGCCAATGATAAAATCAAACCCAAAAGCTCTAACATCATCGGAAATCAATCAAACTTGGCGAAATACTTTAAATTAGCCAAAGAACACCAAATGAGCTAAAATCAAGCCAAAACATAACTTTTAGGCATAAAATTGACCCGAAACAAGGGGGGGAAACACCATAAAAACCACACATATCACTACTATTTTTTAAGATTTGCAGGTCCAAAATTTTTTTGCCAAAAAGTCTCTACGGTACCCATATGGTTAAAATATGAACCAAGACTAGGCAATTTGGAGTGAAAGGCCTTAAGAGGGCTGATAACAAGTTTTCGGAGGGTCCCTACAATAGTTGTTTATCCATTCTTCAGAAAAGGTCATAAGAGGGAATAAAACATGTTTTTAGGGGGCCAAAACAGATCAAGAGGAGTCCTTTAGTGATTCATAGCATATAGAAAAAAAAAGAGTGAATATAAGACTAGGCCCAGAAAGACCCTTCCAGAAGCCTCAATTAAAGGTTATTATCCACAATTTTTTGAGATACGAGGTCCTGGAAAAAAAGTCGCTAAAAACACTCTAGGGGTGCCCGTATGGTTAAGATATGAACCTGGATTTGGCAACTTGAGTTGAAAAGGCCTTAAAAGGGACGATAACAAGTTTTTACAAGGTTCCTTAAATACTAGCACCGTAATCGATTACTTGCAACAAGGGGTTATTTTTTGTGAGATATAAAAAAATTCTTTTGTTGCAAGTAATAATCGATTACAGAGGTAGTAGTTGTTTTTCTGTTCTTCGAAAAAGATTATAAGAGAGATGAAAACATGTTTTTAAGAGCAAAAACCAATCGTGGGGATATCTGTGGTGGTCCATAGCAAAAAGTTGGCTAAAACCATCTGAGGTTCCCATATTGTTAAAATATGAACCCACACCATGCGATTTGGGGTAGAAAGGCCTAAAGAGGGTTGCTAACAGGTTTTTTTTAGAGGGTCTGAAATATCTGTTTTTCCCTTGTTCGTAGATGGCCATCAGGGGCTGGTTTATAGGGGTCGAGACCAATTATGGGTTGTCTTGGAGTGGTCTATAGCCCGCGGTTAAAAATTAAGGTGAAAATAGGACGGATCTCGGGAAGGCCCCTTGGAAGAACTCAATCAAAGGTCATAATCCTTTTTTTAGTTTCCGGGTTCCAGGAAAAAAGGCTAGAAAAAACCCACCGGGGTGCTCGTATGTCTAAAATATTAACCAAGATAATGCGATTTAGGGTGAAAAGGAAACAAGAGGGTTGGTAACGGGTTTTTAGTGGGTCCACGAAATAGTTGTTTTTCCCTTGTTAGGAGAAGACCATAAGAAAGATGGTAACGAGTTTTTAGGGGCCGAGACCAATTGTGGGATGTTCTATAGCATGCGGTGAATGAACATGGTGAAAATAGGACGTGTCCCGGGAAGGTCCCTTGAGGGCCTCAATCGAAGGCAATAATCCTTTTTTTTTTTTAGTTTCCAAGGTCTCAAAACAAAATTTGGCAAACACCTTCCAAGGTGCTCGTAAGGTCAAAATTTGAACTCAAACCATGTGATTTGGGGTGAAAAAGCCTTAAGAGGGTCGATAACGGATTCTTACAGGGTCCATCAAATATTTATCTTCCCTTGTACGTAGAAGGCCATAAGATGGTGGTAACAAGTTTTTAGTGGTTGAGACAGATTAAAGGGGTGGATGGGGGGTTCTAGAAAAAAAAAGTTGGCCAAATCCCTTTGAGGTGTATATATGGTTAATATATGAACTCCAGACCATGCTATCTGTGGTGAAAATGCCTTAAGAGGATTAATAACGAGTTTTAGAGGGTCCATGAAAATTTACGTTTTTCCCTTGTTCGAATAAGGTCATAAGGGAGATGTTAATGGGTTTATAGGGGACGAGAACGATTGTGGGAGGTGTTGTGGTGGTACACAGCATGTATTGAAAAACAGGGTGAAAATAGGATTGGTCCCGGGAAAGCCCCTCGAGAGGTCTTAATCGAAGGCAAAAATCCACTGTTTTTTGAGTTTATGGGACCCCGGGAAAAAAATTGGCAAAAACCTTATGGGGTACCCGTAAGGTTAAAATATAAATCCAGACCATGCGATTTCAGGTAATCAAGCCTTAATAGGGTTGATAACAGGTTTTTAGAGGGTCCATGAAATGTTTGTTTTTCCCTTGTTTGGAGAAGGCCATAAGAGGGATGGTAACTAGTTTATAGGGGACGAGACCAATCATGGGGGGTCCTGTGGTGTTCCATAGCACTTAGTGAAAAAATGAAGCGAAAATAGGACTGATCCCGTGAAGGCTCATCGAGAAGCCTTAATCGAAAGCAATAATTCACTTGTCTTAGCTTTGAGTTTCTGAGATCCCGGAAAGAAAAAAGTTGGCAAAAACCTTCTGGGGTGCACATATGGTTAAAATATGAATCTAGACCAATAGACCATACTATTTAGGGTGAAAAGGTCTTAGCAGGGTCGATAGCAGGTTTTTATAGAGTCTATAAAATAACAGCTTTTCCCTTGTATGGAGAAGGCCATAAGAGGGATGGGTAACGGTATTTTAAGGATCGTGATCAAGGGGTGCAATGAGGTGATCTATAGCACGTAGTGAAAAAATAGTGCGAAAACAGGGCAAGTCCCGAGAAGGCCCCTCGGGAGACCTCAATTGAAGGCTATTGTACATTGTTATTTGAGTTTCTAGAGTCATGGGAAAAAAGGTTGGTAAAAAAACCCCCGAGGTACTCGTATGGTTTAAATATGATCCCAAACCATGCGATTTGGGGTGAAAAAGCCTTAAGATGGTCGATAACGGATTTTTAGAGGGTCTATGAAATAGTGGTTTTTCTCTTATTCGGAGAATGGCATAAGAGGGATGGTAACTTGTTCATAGAGGTCGAGACCGATTTTGGGGTGTCCTAGGGTTGCAAAAGCCATAGCACACGGGCAAAAACAGGACGAAAATAGGATGGGTTCTGGGAAGGGTCTCAATCAAAATCAATAATCCACTATCTTTTAAGTTTACGGGGTCTCGGGAAAAAGTTGACAAAAACCCTCTAGGGTGCCCGTATGGTTAAATTATGAACCCAAACCTTGCAATTTGGGGTGAAAATGCCTTAAGAGGGTCAATCTCGGGATTTTGGAGGGTCCGTGAAATAACTCTCTTTTCCTTGTTTGAAGAAGGTCATAAGAGAGATGGTAATGGGTTTATTAGGATTGAGACCGATTTTGGGGGTGTGCTAGGGTAATCCATAGTACGTAGTGAAAAAATAAGGCGAAAATAGGATGAGTCCTGGGAAGGCCTCTTGGGAGGCCTCAATCAAAGGTTATTATCCACAGTTTTTGGAGTTTACAGGGTCTTGAGAGAAAAGGTTGGCCAAAACACTTTGGGCTTTGGGTGTCCGTACGGTTTAGATATAAGAACCCAAAACATGCGATTTGGGGTTAAAGGCGTTAAGAGGGTTGACAACCGATTTTAGAGGGTCCATGAAATAGTTAATTTTCCCTTATTCGGCGAAGGCCATAAGAGGGATTGCAACTGGTATTTAGGGGCCGAGACCGATTATGGGGTGTCATAGGATAGTCCATAGCACGTGGTAAAAACTAGGGCGAAAAATAGAACGGATCCCTTTAATGCCCATTGGGAGACCTTAATTGAAGGCTATTATGCACTGTTTTCTGACTTTTTGAGGTCTCGAAAAAAAAATGTTGGTAAAAACCCTATGGGGTACCCTTATGGATAAAAATGAACCCAGGAATGCCATTTGGGGTGAAAAGGCCTTAACAGGGTCGATAGCGGGTTTTTAGAGGGTCCATAAAATAGTTGTTTTAGCCTTGTTCGAAGAAGGCCATAAGAGGGATAGTGACGAGTTTTTAGGACCCTAGACCGATTTTGGAGTATCCTTGGGTGGTCTATGGCGCGCGATGAAAAAATTGGGAGAAAATAGGACAGGTCCTGGGAAGGCTCATCGAGAGACCTCAATCATAGGCTATAATCCACGGATTTAGGAGTTTTCAGAGTTGTGGAAAAAAGTTGGAAAAAACCCCCTAGGTTGCCCGTGTGGTTAAAATATGAACCCATACCATGCGATTTAGGGTGAAAAGGCCTTAAGAGGGTCGATACCGGGTTTTTGAGGGTCCATGAAATAACATTTTTTCCCCTTGTCTTGAGAAGGCCATAAAAAGGATGGTATTAGGTTTTTATAGGCCGATACTAGTTGTGGGGTGTCTTGGGGTGGTTTATAGAATGCGCTGAAAAAATAGGGCCAAAATAGGACAGGTCCCAGAAAGGCCCCTTAGGATGCCTTAATCGAAGTCCATTATCCACTGTTTTTTGACTTTTCGGAGTCGTTGAAAAAAAAAAGTTGGCAAAACCCCTTTGGTTGTCTATATGATTAAAATATTAACTCAAACCATGCAATTTGGGGTAAAAAGGCCTTCAGAGAGTCGATAACGGGTTTTTAGAGGGATCATAACATAGTTGTTTTTCCCTTGTTCGGAGAAGTCCATAACAGGAATGATAACATGTTTTTAGGGGCCAAAATCAATTGGGGAGGGGGGGGGGGGGGGGCTCACCCTCCTTTCTCCCAAGAAGCTGACTCACCAAACCCACCCCTCATCATCCCTTCCAACATTTCCCTTTCCCGAAAAAAACCAAAATTACACCCTCCTTCACCCCCAACCCCCCCACCACCACACAAGTAACGAAGACCATGGTGGGACCATGAGGTTTCCCGCCGTCCACGTGGCAGACCACCCGGTTAAAAACAAACCCAACCCCCGCGACGTCATCACCCGAGACCCCGAACCGCCTGTCCTCCCTACATCCTAGAGCTCTCCCACGGCGCTGACTAGTCGACTCACTCACGCGCTCTCACGCTCCGCCGTAGCCATCGGTTATGCGTTTTAACCGCTTCAGGCGCGTCGCGAATTTTCCTTAACAACAGCCATCGACGTACAAACTTCCAGGTGGACCGTTGACCTTCCACGGGAGATTTTGATATTTTGTCCGATCTGCATAGTACGGTTCTGGATAACACGCCGTTTACGAACGGTGTGGGGTTTACGATAGATATCGTTTAGCGGGCCCACAAGGACAATGTTGGTGGAAGTGGTGGGTTCTTAGTTGTTTCTGGAACTGTGTATGTATTGCTGCATCCTTTAATAATCCTTCTTATTGTAGGCTACCACCTAGTATGATATGTATCCATTCATCAGCACAACAACACACCATGATAATACTCCTATGATAGTGAAGGTGTGTACTGGAAATATGATCAGATAATTCCCCCGTTTCGTGTGTGGTGGTGGACAATGATTTATATAGGCGGTCATTGGCTGCGTTACTACTTCTTCGCTATTGTGATGTTGTTGGACTAATACTTCTTCCGAAGACAATCTTATTGAATTGAATATGAATGAATATACTGGTTTGATGTTATTAGGGTTAGTTTTCTTTTTAATTAGTTAATTTAATTAGGATTTGTGGTTTTTGTGTTTGTACTGAACGTTTTTAGTTACGTTTGTTACACAAAGAAGAAAACTTGCTTTGGTAGAATGTTTAGTTTGTTTGTTGGTGGGGCGTACATGCATGACTTATTTTATAATTTTTATACTACACATAATTTTTAAAGATATCATGACATTAGTTATTGGTGTTAATTATGTATTGTAATTCATCTTTTGCTATTGTTATTTTAGTTATGGCATGGCTACTTCACAATTGATTTTGTAATGAACCAATTTATTATGGTGTTCAATTTATTCCATGCTTTATTTTTGTTTAGGTTTCCTATAATCAGTAGTAAGTTTAATTAGTGTTTTCTTTATGGTGTTCTTCTCTATCATCTTTTTAATGAAATTTAAAATTGAGTACATTGTTGAACCTTTGTGAAGCATTCAAACCTAAAGGACGAGAATTGTGTGTGTATGAGTCTTTGAATCTTTTGCTTTAAGTTCCTTATTTAGCTTTGTACAGCTGTTTCACGCGTTTTGACTGACAATACAAACTCATTGATGAACTAAGTTTTCGTTTTCCTACGTTATATATGCTGATTCTTACTAGTACTTATTCCCTTTTCTTCAATACTTGGGTACCCTTAGTGATTAACTTTATCTACATTCTTGTTTTTTACTCTTTTTTTGGCTTAAGGCTCCTATGTCTCGTCCACTTATTTATACGTACTTAATAGTCGTTAATCGATCGTACACTATTATCTCTTCATGGTCATATACTTAGTCATTTTTATAAAACAAATTATAGAGAGATAAAACAGTAAGTACTTTGGAGAAAGAGAGATAAGTGGGTGCAGTATGGTGATAATTCGGCTTTATCTCTGATGAAATGACATGCATGTTGCAGACATTACACAAACATTGAGTAGTGTGATATCATCTTTTGCCTCTTTTATCAGTTTTATCCATTTTTTTTTTTTTTTTTTGGTGTGTACTATTGATAACCATGGTCATGAGATCTCCTTATTGCTTGTGCATTGTATATGACACAGTTCAAAGGAAAGAAACAGACTTATCTTATTAGTTAGCTAGCTTACTAGCTATTCACAGTCTTAGTCTAGGCTTCTTTTTCCTGCTGTTGTTTTAATCTCATTTACAAGTCATGGTTGAACACAGGTTTTAAAGTTGCAGACTCAGATACTTTATTCGTTGTTTTGGCACCAAGTACATTTGGGTTTTTATGTCATTATATGATTCACAGGTGACGCTGATATCAGCACTCCAAATGTACTCTCCGAGGTCTTTTTTCTTGTAAGTGTTTGTGTTTTGCTCTAACACAAAAGAAATAGGTAGTAAAATACAAATTTAGAGTGCGAAAATCGTCACCCGTGATGGTCTTTAAACGTGAGAAGTATAGAATACGTTCAGAAATTGTGTCAGCATTTACGGCTTAATACCTGTGTAAAATTGGTTGTTCTTTCCTTTATGCTTTTCAGCCTATTAACATCAGCTTATTCTGTCTTTGCTTGTCTTTTCCTCCTTTCCTCTTTTCCCTTACTGGTAAAAGCCTGTTTCATGTTCATCCCTTGACATTTACTCCTTTCTCCTTTAGTTTCCTTTCATCCACATGTATTTCATACTCTAAAGCACTACACATTAAATATTTACACTATTAGGGTCACTCCCTTATTATTTTGATATTTCGCGACTCCTTCTATTCTCTCATGAATAATTACATTGATCACTGTCATCTAACCTATCAGTAATGATAATACTTTTATGACGCATGTTTCCATATAGTGCCATTTTTGTAATTCACTTGTATGACACTCATTGTATCTCAATTTTTGCGAATCCGAATAAGTGTTTTGAACGAATTTATACCAGCCTCTCAGGTTTGATATTTGCACCCTCCTTAGTGCGTGAAATGCTCTTGGACGACGGTGCTAAAATTATTTTTGGCGTGTACAATAATAGTATGTTACCAAGTAGAACACAGAATGTGATTATTTCCTATATGCATGATGTAATCTCGTGTTATGTAATGTGATGGTTTTTGCTAAAATTTTTTGCACCATATAATTTTCTCCCACCTATTATCGTTGCTTTTAAGTTTTAATATCCAAGTACTATACCATTCAATGTACTTGTAAGGGAAAGATTAATATTTTGTTCCTTGGCTTGTTATATTAATAACTAGTGACCACCAATGGGTATGGTGGCAATGATTGGCTGATGGCAACTTTGCGCTTTTCACTGAACGATAAACTATCAATTAAGGTGTGATGCCTTGCTTATTGTTTGTTAGTGATGTTATTTGGTGACAGTTTGTTAAATTTTAATGGATTAAACTGGTTCATTTAGATGATATATTCAAACTGACATAATCTCATACTTGTGTAATAAACTTTGTTGTGGAATCGGAGTGGCACTTTTAGTCTAACATACAAAAGGTCAATAATCTTTTACAGAGAAGATAACTAAACCCAATGGTTAAACATGATTCCATACACCGTGGTCAAGTGTGAATTTTTTGGTGAAATAGTAAGTGAGGCAAGTTAGTCAAGTGAGAGGACTCTAGAAAGGATTTGAAGTATGTGATGGGGAGCAGAGTTGTTGAGGGAATAGGGTGGGTACATTTATGGTGAATGGGTGCACAGAATGGCCTCCCAACTTTGAAGATGACCTCCCTTCGTTTTCCTCTTCTCTTGATTTGGATTGCATCTTCATCTTGTTGTTGTTTTGTTGAATATCTCGAGAACCACCTCTTTTTTGCTCTCTTTGATCAACCTTTTCTTTTTTTGGATGTCTCCTTTTCTACTTTGTTACTCTTTGTGATTTTCTCACTTGCTATATTGCTTTTTTGACTCCTGAAGGGGATGCTATTCATTATCAGAAATTCTTATAATTTTCAAAATTTTCATATTTTAACCTTCTATTTCACGCTTCTACACACAACACTATCATCCTCCACCCCTATCACTTCGTCTAACACCCCCCACTCAACCACCCTACTGCTTCCCTTACTGCACCACCTACCCCCATCGCCCACCGCAACCCACCACCACATAACACCACGAGGTTATGTTTTTAAGATAGAAGGAATTTTTGGATACGAATAGCATCTAAGCTATTATTGACTTTAACTCTCTCGCTCTCTTGTGTACAAATATAGAGAGACTGAGTGAGGAGAAGCAGTGACCTGAGAATCTTGTTAGATGTCTCATTGAAATTGTATAAAACACGTTTTAAGTTTTTTTTTTTTTTTTTTTTAAATTAAATTATGTAGATGAGTGATTGACAAAATTCAAAAGTTGATGTAATTTTATCTTATAAACCAAAAAGATATGGAGGAATTACTAGGAATTGAATTGTTTAAGAATAGAGGAGTATATCCACTATTTTTAGATTCGGAGTTTTAGAAAATATTGCTAAAATTTTCGAGGTGTCCCCGTTATGTTAAAATAATACCACATCCAGATATTTAGGGGTGAAAAGGCCTTAAGAAATGATAATAGTTTTTAGAGGGATTCCTAGTAACTGTGTTGCTTTCTCCTCGGAAAAAATCATAAGAGGGATGATTGGATTTTAGGAGCCGAAATGTCGTGGGGATTCCTGTAGTGGTCCATAACACTTGGTAAAAAGTAGAGAAAAAATAAGGAAGTGCCCTCCGATGACTAATTACATGCTATATCTACTTGATGTAGGCTATCGCACACCTAAATACCCGGACACTCTACTAATGTGCTAGGAAGTAGGGGTCAATCCTCAGGGAAGCAATTAACTCTATTAGTTTAAAAGCTTAACAGTGTAAAGGGCCTTTTGAGAAATGTTGATTCTATTGACTACTAATTATTACGAGAAATGACGGTGATTAACCAATAATTAAGCCTAGGGTCATTCGGGTCACCAAAACAACTAATGGATCACTAAAACAAGAACGTTCAATCTCACAATTATCGTCAAATTAGGGCTCACTAATTCTCTCGAACTTAGACTCCCTCGAAACTCATCTAGCGCTCCTGCTCATGCCTAGACTAATTCCCCTTTTTCAGTGGTCTTATTGTGGTATTTTTACCTCTCGGCATCAAATTCGACAATTACCAAAATTACAACTAATCGCGCCACATTCAATGTAAACAACAAGCCAATATAGGAATTTGACTGCTAATTGCAAAATCGAAACAATCTAAGTTAATTAGTCCTTAATAATTCAAGGTTCTCCTAACCCTAAAATTAACTACTCACTCATGAAAATTAAGCATTCAATAATCATGAATTCATAATTAAATCATAATATTAATAATTAAACTAATTAACATCAACAAATAAACCAAATTAATTAACTAATAAAAGTAAAGAGCATAAATTAAATTAAGCAAAAAGAATAAAAGTAAAAGGGATTACCATAATTGAAGACTTTGAATTGAATTGAAATAATGTTGAGAACAAACCCTTTCCTAATCTAATTTTAAGAGAGAAAAAGTGTTTAATTAACCCTAAGAGAGTAATTCTAATTATGAAAAGCATAATGTCTTTAGCCTAGGAAGTCGTGCCCTTAATACCCCAAAAATTAGGTTTACAAAGTCAAAGCACGAAAAAATACACGTCCTCAAAAGTCCGGAGGAGCGCTGATGCGGACATATCACACTTTTGTGAGCCCGCATCAGTACTCTAGAAGCCTTATGAAGGCTGGTTCTCGTTATTAAATGTGGGCGCATAGTATATTTGTGCGCGCGCATAGATCCTTCAAGATTCTTTGCTTTCTTTTCTCTATTTCTTCATATCTTTATGCTTGTGTCCATAACCTCTTTGGCACGCATTCCCATGCAGCTCAATTTCGTTCCGTCCAGCTTCCCAGCTTCCTTCCAACCCTTGGTTTTCGTGCTCAGAAAACACAAACAACGCCAAAACCGAGCATAAACGACCGCAATGTAAAATCAAACCCAAAAGCTCTAACATCTCGGAAATCAATCAAACTTGGCGAAATACTTAAATTAGCCAAAGAACACCAATGAGCTAAAATCAAGCCAAACATAACTTTTAGGCATAAAATTGACCCGAAACAGGGGAAACACCATAAAAACCACACATATCACTACTATTTTTAAGATTTGCAGTCCAAAATTTTTTTGCCAAAAGTCTCTACGGTACCATCTATGGTTAAATATGAACCAAGACTAGGCATTTGGAGTGAAACCTTAAGAGGCTGATAACAAGTTTTCGGAGGGTCCCTACATAGTTGTTTATCCATTCTTCGGAAAGGTCATAAGAGGGAATAAAACATGTTTTTAGGGGGCCAAAACAGATCAAGAGGAGTCCTTTAGTGATTCATAGCATATAGAAAAAAAAAGAGTGAATATAAGACTGGGCCCAGAAAAGACCCTTCCAGAGAGCCTCAATTAAAGGTTATTATCCCAATTTTTTGAGATCCAGGTCCTGGAAAAAAAGTCGCTAAAAACACTCTAGGGGTGCCGTATGGTTAAGATATGAACCGATTTGGCAACTTGATTGAAAAGGCCTTAAAGGGACGATAACAATTTTACAAGGTTCCTTAAATACTAGCACCGTATCGATTACTGCAACAGGTTATTTTTGTGAGATATAAAAATTCTTTTGTTGCAAGTAATAATCGATTACAGAGGTAGTAGTTGTTTTTCTGTTCTTCGAAAAAGATTATAAGAGAGATAAAACATGTTTTAAGGAGCAAAACCAATCGTGGGATATCTGTGGTTGGCCTAGCAAAAGTTGGCTAAACATCTGGTTCCCATATTTTAAATATGAACCCACACCATTTGCGATTTGGGGTAGAAGGCCTAAAGAGGTTGCTAACAGGTTTTTTTTAGAGGGTCTGAAATATCAGTTTTCCCTTGTTCGTAGATGCCATCAGGGGCTGGTTTAAGGGGTCGAGACCAATTATGGGTTGTCTTGGAGTGTCTATAGCCGCGGTTAAAATTAAGGTGAAAATAGGACGGATCTCGGGAAGGCCCTTGAAGAACTCAATCAAAGGTCATATCCTTTTTTAGTTTCCGGTTCCAGGAAAAAAGCTAGAAAAAACCCACCGGGTGCTCGATGTACTAAAATATTAACCAATAATGCGATTTAGGGTGAAAAGGAAACAAGAGGGGTGGTAACGGGTTTTAGTGGGTCCACGAAATAGTTGTTTTTCCCTTGTTAGGAGAAACCACTAAGAAAGATGGTAACGAGTTTTTGGGGCCAGACCATTGTGGGATGTTCTTAGCATCGGGTGAATAACATGTGTGAAAATAGGACGTGTCCCGGGAAGGTCCCTTGAGGGCCTCAATGAGGGCAATAATCTTTTTTTTAGTTTCCAAGGTCTCAAAACAAAATTTGCAACACCTTCCAAGGTGCTCGTAAGGTCAAATTTGAACTCAAACCATGTGATTTGGGTGAAAAAGCCTTAGAGGGTCGATAACGGATTCTTACAGGGTCCATCAAATATTTATCTTCCCTTGTACGTAGAAGGCCTAAATGGTGGTACAAGTTTTAGTGTTGAGACAGATTCAGGGGTGATGGGGGGTTCTAAAAAAAAATTGGCCAAATCCCTTTGAGGTGTATATATGGTTAATATATGAACCCCAGACCATGCTATCTGTGGTGAAAATGCCTTAAGAGGATTAATAACAGTTTTAGAGGGTCCATGAAAATTTACGTTTTTCCCTTGTTCGAATAAGGTCATAAGGGAGATGTTAATGGGTTTATAGGGACGAGACAGATTGTGGGAGGTGTTGTGGTGGTACACAGCATGTATTGAAAAACAGGTGAAATAGATTGGTCCCGGAAAGCCCCTCGAGAGGTCTTAATCGAAGGCAATCCACTGTTTTTTGAGTTTATGGGACCCCCGGGAAAAAATTGGCAAAAACCTTATGGGGTACCCGTAAGGTTAAATATAAATCCAGACCATGCGATTTCGGTAATCAAGCCTTAATAGGGTTGATAACAGTTTTTTAGAGGGTCCATGAAATGTTTGTTTTTCCCTTGTTTGGAGAAGGCCATAAGAGGGATTGAACTAGTTTATAGGGGCGGACAATCATGGGGGATCCTGTGTGTTTCCATAGCACTTAGTGAAAAAATGAAGCCGAAAATAGGACTATGCCCGTGAGGCTCATCGAGAAGCCTTAATCGAAAGCAATAATTCCCTTGTCTTAGCTTTGATTTTCTGAGATCCCGGAAGAAAAAAGTTGGCAAAAAACCTTCTGGGGTGCACATATGGTTAAAATATGAATCTAGACCAATGACCATACTATTTAGGGTGAAAAGGTCTAGCAGGGTCGATAGCAGGTTTTTATAGAGTCTATAAATAACAGCTTTTCCCTTGTATGGAGAAAGCCATAAGAGGGATGGGTAACGGTATTTTTAAGGATCGTGATCAAGGGTGCAATGAGTGATCTATAGCACGTAGTGAAAAAATAGTGCGAAAACGGGCAGTCCCAGAAGGCCCCTCGGGAGACCTCAATTGAAGGCTATTGTACATTGTTTTATTTGAGTTTCTAGAGTCATGGGAAAAAAGGTTGGTAAAAACCCCCCGAGGTACCCGTATGGTTTAAATATGATCCCAAACCATGCGATTTGGGGTGAAAAACCTTAAGATGGTCGATAACGGATTTTTAGAGGGTCTAGAGAATAGTGGTTTTTTCTCTTATTCGGAAATGGCATGAGGGATGGTAACTTGTTCATAAGGCCGAGACCGATTTGGGGTGTCCTAGGGTTGCAAAAGCCATAGCACACGGCAAAAACAGCACGGAAAATAGGATGGTTCTGGGAAGGGTCTCAATCAAATCAATAATCCCCTATCTTTTAAGTTTACGGGGCGGGGGGTTGTGGCCGGAAAAGTTGACAAAAACCCTCTAGGGTGCCCGTATGGTTAAATTATGAACCCAAACCTTGCAATTTGGGGTGAAAATGCCTTAAGAGGGTCAATCTCGGGATTTTGGAGGGTCCGTGAAATAACTGTCTTTTCCTTGTTTGAAGAAGTCATAAGAGAGATGGTAATGGGTTTATTAGGATTGAGACCGATTTTGGGGGTGTGCTAGTAATCCATATACTAGGGAAAAAAAGTGAACGCGAAATAGGATGAGTCCTGGGAAGGCCTCTTGGGAGGCCTCAATCAAAGGTTATTATCCACAGTTTTTGGAGTTTACAGGGTCTTGAGAGAAAAGGTTGGCCAAAACACTTGGGCTTTGGGTGTCCGTACGGTTTAGATATAAGAACCCAAAACATGCGATTTGGGTTAAAGGCGTTAAGAGGGTTGACAACCGATTTTAGAGGGTCCATGAAATAGTTAATTTTTCCCTTATTCGGCGAAGGCCATAAGAGGGATTGCAACTGGTATTAGGGGCCGAGAACCGATTTATGGGGTTTCGGATAGTCCATAGCACGTGGTAAAAACTAGGGCGAAAAATAGAACGGATCCCTTAATGCCCATTGGGAGACCTTAATTGAGGCTATTATGCACGTTTTCTGACTTTTTGAGGTCTCGAAAAAAAAAATGTTGGTAAAACCCTATGGGGTACCCTTATGGATAAAAAATGAACCCAGGAATGCCATTGGGGGTGAAAAGGCCTTAACAGGGTCGATAGCGTTTTTTAGAGGGTCCATAAATAGTTGTTTTAGCCTTGTTCGAAGAAGGCCATAAGAGGGATAGTGACAGTTTTTAGGACCCTAGACCGTTTTGGAGTTCCTTGGGTGGTCTATGCGCGCGATGAAAAAATTGGGAGAAAATACGGTCCTGGGAAGCTCTCAGAAGACGCACTCAATCATAGGCTATAATCCACGGATTTAGGAGTTTTCAGAGTTGTAAAAAAGTTGAAAAAACCCCCTAGGTTGCCCGTGTGGTTTAAAATAAACCCATACCATGCGATTTAGGGTGAAAAGGCCTTAAGAGGGTCGATACCACCGGTTTGAGGTCCACTAACATCAGTATCACCCGCAGAAGTGCCACAAAAGGCAAACATAGGGCGGGGGGCCATAGGGAGGTCCTTGTAAAAAACCACGACAACCGGAGGGGGAAGAGGAGGGGGAGGAGTGGTACGTTAGACCGAGATCCGCTAGGGACCGGAAGCCTTGCGCTAAAATACCGGAAGGGGTGGAAAGGTACAGGTAAAGCAAAAGATGGATTCCCGCAGCTAATAGGGAGAGACGGAACGCAGTGTACCAGAGGGAGTGGGAGGACCGAGGAAGAGCAAACAGGGGGCACAATACGTGAACGGTCCCACCCGATGAAAGAGACGGACAGCAAACTTCGCCAGACGTGAGGATATGTGGTAGGGGGGAGCGGTGGTGGAGACAGGTGGTCGGCATGAGGTGTAGGGTGGTGTGATAGGGGTCAATCCGTGGGGAGGGTGAAGGCTGCATCAGAAGGGGGGGGGGTGGTGACAGAAAATGTGCATGGGATGGTAGTCCGGAGGCAGGGGGACCATGGACGACCGGGAGGGGTGGGGATTCCCAAGGGTTTTTGAGGGTCGCTGACATAAACATTTTTCCCTTGGTCTTGAGAAGGTACCATAAACAGGATGGTATAGTTTGTTAAACTAGGCCCGATACTAGTGTGTGGGGTGTCCTTGGGGTGTTCCTATAGAATGCGCTTGGAAAAAATAGGGCCAAAATATGCCAGGTGCATCCCATAAAGTCTCCTTATGTATCCTGTAATAGATACCTGCGTTCCAATTTCCACTTTTTGGTTTAATCGCTTTGTTGAGTTGACTCTCACTCGGTTCTTTGTCGTGGTATTAAAAAAAAAAGGATTTTCACACGGATCCCCTTTGGTGTCTATATGATTAAAATTATTACTCAACCATTCAATTTGTTTGGGGTAAAAAGGCCTTCATAGAGTCGCTAACCGGTTTTTAGAGGATCATAGCATAGTTTTTTTTTTCCTTGGTTCGAGAAGTCCATAACAGAATGATACATGTTTTTAGGTGCCAAAATACTGGGGAGGGGGGGGGGGGCTGTTTTGTTTTTCGGTAGTTATTACGGAGGGTGTAAAGTGTGTGTTTGTGATATGTTGTTTACGTAATTGGTATTGGGTTGGGTTAGTTTTGTAAAATTGTGGGTTTTTTGAATGTGTTGCGTAGGTGGGAATT
>PYUH01000044.1:9376402-9402777 GCA_016808085.1 Suaeda aralocaspica | reverse complement strand
GCTGGGGTGGTCCATAGCACGCGATGAAAAAATAGATCAAAAATAGGACAGCTCCAGCGAAGGCCCCGCGGGAGGTCACAATTGAAGTCTATTATCGATTGTTTTTTAAGTTTCCGTGTTTTGTAGAAAAAATTTGGAAGAAACAATCAGGAATGCTCATATGGTAAAAATATGAACCCAAACCATGTGATTTAGGGTGAAATGGCCTTAAAAGGGCCGATACCGGGTTTTAAAGGGTCCATGAAATAGTTGTTTTTCCTTTGTTCTAAAAAGGCCATAAGAGGATTGATAACAAGCTTTTAGGGGCCGAGACTGATTATGGGGGTTCCTGGGGTGATCCACAAAACGCGGTGAAAAAACTGGGCGAAAATAAGACTGTTCCCGGGAAGCCCCCTTGGGAGACCTCAATCTAAGGCTACTACCCATTATTTTATGAGTTTTTGGGGTCCTTGAAAAAAAGTTGGCAAAAACTCTTAGGGGTGCTCGTATGGTCAAAATATGAACCCAGATTATGCGATTTGGGGTGGAAAAGGCTTTAAGAGGGTCAATAACGGGTTTTTACAGGTTCCTTGAAATAGTAGTTTTTCCTTTGTTCAGAGAAGGTCATAAGAGGGATAATATAAGAGATTTTTAGGGGCTGATACTGATTGTGGGGTTTCCTGTGGTCGTCCATTGCAAGAGGTGAAAAAACAGAGCAAAAATAGGACAGGTCCCGAGAAGGCCCTTCTGGAAACTTTAATCGGTGGCTTATCCACAGTGTTTTGAGTTTCCGAGGTCTTAGAACAAAAGTTGGCTAAAACCCTCTAAGGTGCCTGTATGATTAAAATATGAACCCACACCATGCGATTAAGAGTTCCTTAAGAGAGTTGATAACAGGTTTTTAGGGGGTCCGTGAAATAGTTGTTTTTCCATTGTTTGAAGAAGGCCATAAGAAGGATTTTAGGGGCTAGGACTGATTGTGGTGGGTCCTGGGGTGGTCCATAGTAGGTGATGAAAAAACAAAGCGATAATAGGACTGGTCCTGGGAGAGCTCCTTGGGAGGCCTCAATAGAAGGCTATTATCCTTTTTTTTTTTTTAGTTTTCGGGGTTCCAGAAAAAGTTTGCAAAAACCTTTGGGGTTTCCGTATGGTTATAATATGAACCCATACCGTGCGATTTGGATCGAAAAGGCCTTAGAGGGTCGGTATCGGGTTTTAGAGGGTCCAAGAAGTAGTGCTTTTTCCTTGTTCGAAGAAGGCCATAAGAGGGATGGTAACATGTTTTAAGAGGTCGAGACCGATTGTGAGGTGCCCTAGGGTGGTCCATAGCACACGATGAAAAAACAGGGCGAAAATAGGAGGGGTCCCGGAAAGGCCCCTTGGGAGGCCTTAATCGAATGTTATTATGAGTTTCTGGGGTTTCGGAAAAAAAGTTGTAAAAAACCCTTAGGGTGCTGTATGGTTAAAAATGAACCCAGTCCATGCAGTTATTAATGTAATTTTTTTAGTAAATAACAAGTATGGAGTATACCCTAATGTACCCTAATTAAAAAGAAGTGCATAACATGATTAACATCACTTATGTTACTTGTCTCCACTTCAATTAATTTGCTTGACTTTATCTTCTTAATTAACCCCTGCATCCTTAATATTTATAATCTATAACTATTTACATGTGTCACCTTTATTATAAAAAATTTCCTGTCCAACATTTTAGGTAATTTTTGTTTAAAAACTATGAGATTTGACTATTTTTTTCCCTTTAGGGAAGATATTAATAGGAGAGAAAAATGGAATTTCCACAATCACTGCGTTTAACCCAGCACGAGAGTGGCTTTTGTTGTTATCTCTTCCCCCCGCCGCTTTCTAGTTTTATAGGTAAAATAAAAATCCTATATGTTTATAACTATCTAATAAATTATCACCGTCCACTTAACTTATGCATTAGTGATAATTTTAGGAATACTTTTTTTCTAACTAAAACATAAGACAATTTATGTTTATTTAGCATTTTGTTTTAAAGAAGAAAAAATCAAAAACATTGGATCAAACTATAAATGATAGCAACTTCAAAAGAAATATCACACAACATATTATAAAAATGATAGCTAATTTAACAATCAAATATAAAAGCTTATCAAATATGTGGTCACACCTTATCATTATGAACAATCACAGATTCAAATTATATTCAATAAAGTAAAGAAAACAAATGAGGTATTTTGCATTCTAATTTTGTATAATTTTAAT
Organism: Suaeda aralocaspica; assembly: GCA_016808085.1. NCBI lineage: Eukaryota > Viridiplantae > Streptophyta > Magnoliopsida > Caryophyllales > Amaranthaceae > Suaeda > Suaeda aralocaspica. Next base: position 9,400,548 of record PYUH01000044.1, on the reverse strand, counting down.
TGATCGCATATCTAGTAAGAATAGAATTGCATTTTTTGCATTTAAGTTATATAATAATGAAAAATAATCCTACATTAAAAAACAGAACACGTTTTCCTTTTTATATATTTTTTAACATTTTTTATGTTAAAACCGTGCGTAACATGAAAGCTAATCTTGTGTTGCTAATAAAAAATGTCTAAGAAATTACGCAATGCATAATGTTTTTAAAAACAAAAACTTGAACCGGAGGCCGGAGGTAGTACTCATCATCAAGAATTCAATTAATCAACATCATCAAAAAGTCATAATATTGTCTTTAAATTAAGTGGATTTCCTTGAATTTTCTTTTGTGACTCAAATTCTTAATTAATTACTGCGAAAATTCTTCATCCAGTTGTAATGTACTATGGTAAAAGGACTTCAAAAGCATGCATATTTGTAATTTGTAAATTCATGTTTCATACTTAGAGTTTTGGACCCCCTTTAACAAGGAGGTGTTGGCACTTTTTGATACACCTTCGACAAAAAAGGACTTCTTTGCTGCGCTTGTGATATGCGGCTGTTTTCTTGCAACCTTTTTTTTAAAAACAAATATTTGGTCAAAGTTTTCACCATTTGTTTGCAAAATTTACTCACCACATTTGTAATTTTGCATTGTGTACTTGTGTGCATGCATGGATGTTGTAACGTCAGTACGTTACACCAAAGGTTTTCGTGAGTTCTTACCAACTAGTCCGTACTAAAAAAGTTATAGTAACACGTAATGTATAAGATATTTTTTTCCGAATACATACATACTCCGTAATACATATTATACGGAGTAACGATTAATAGTATATTGTTTAAGGGACGGGCTAATTTCTATAGACCCCACGACAAAGGATAAAAATGAAGTAAGGGAGAAATTTCATTGTTTTCAAAGTAGTCATGATCTATGAAGGTGGATGATGGAATTGACAAGCTAAGGAAAGTATTGAACACATATATTCCATTCCATCAATGAAAGTTGAATTGACTCAACTTAATTTAAGCTATGAACTTACTATGTGCTGTCTTCAATTTTCTGTAGCACTATTGCATAAGTGGTCAATCTTTTCATTTTTGTTTTAACTGATGATTCAATAACTTTATAATTCAAACATGTTGCAATGAACTCCGCATTATTAGCTAATGGCTACTAATCCTATCCTTCCATCCTCATATTTGATCTTTTAAGGGTATTAGGGCTGTAACAACTTGCTTTCTCATGTTAACTACTAGCACCTCATTTTTTTTCGCTAATAGATATAGAAAGAAGCTAACAAGTAAATTTTGCTTGAGTCTCAGAGACATTCATATTTTCACACCCTTTACGGCATTATTAATTTTTTTTTTAATATATATTAAAAAAAAGTTTATAGTTTTACAAAAAGTAATATATTCGAAACATCATTTAACGAATTTAGTTTACAAAGTAAAGCGCAAATTATACTTCGTATCAATTATCGGATTTATTTTATCAAATAATATACCCCATAAAAAGTTCATGAGTGTGTATTACTATGGAATCTAGTCTAGTCTAGTCTAGTCTAGTCTAGTCTATAACATGAGCTTAGAGAATTTAAGTTGCTTGAAGAATGAATATAAAGTTGAAATAGTTTAGAGGACATGTTATGGCGGTGTATGTACATGCAAAAAGGCCCACATCCAACAATATAGAGCGAGGAAGTACATAATGTGCACACAAATCTGTACAATCATATCATATAATGGTCCATAACATTTACATACCATAAATCCATATAATGTGTTGAAGACAATTGAAGAGAGAGTATGGGCTTATTAGTTATTATGAGCAATCATAACTTGCAAACAAGTAAATTTGTTATCCACAAATGAGAGGGGGTACCCTACCAATTTGGGGATAGTTGTTTTTGGGGCTGACCTCATTCAATGGTTTCTGTTTTTTTTGGTTTTGTTTTAAATAATAAAACTTTGACGATTTGTCCTCGTTTGTCCAAGTGGTTGAATTGGACCCCCTACTCATCTTTGACTCTTTGTAAGGTAATTTTCGCCAACGGTTTTGGAAGAGATTTTTACCGTACAATGGTTGCGGTTTTTGTGCCACTATTAATCCGTCATTTTTTTTGTTTAAGGAAATGATATTTGACACCTTTTTTTTTTTGTAATTCACTAATTTGATGTGTTTGAAGACTCGAAGAGTGCCAATATGAATTCTGAGAGTGTCAATAGTAGCTTCCTTTTTTTTTTTTTTGACGCACATTAATTCATCATAATTATCTATAATTGGGTCATTAGATGTTAGTTGGATGAGAGAAAAATAAAGGACGGATATACAATGTTCGAGGTGTTAATATTTGACTATTTGGACAATTCTTAAATAACTGTGAATATATTTAATTTGAAATATAAAATATAATAATAAAAAAAATTGAAAACTTGTCTAGTTAGAATCGCTCATAGACTAACATAAAGAGAGGATTCTAGGGCCTTGTCCAATGAAAGACCCTTGCATTGCGTCCAACATTCCCTAGCCCCTTCATTAGGCTTGCATTCTTTGTTAGAGAGGGGATGGGGGATGGTCGGACTCAATCACTTGGTGTAACACACCACACGCCGATTGTCGTTACTTGAGATACCTACTAATAGAAGCATTCTCAAATCACTTAATGTAAGATTTGGCGTGGGATAGTTTGTAAATTGTAACTTTAAGGTCACTAGCTCCATCATTTAGGAAAAAGAGGATCGGTAACAAAAGGATGTGAGGTTGAATTATTGTAAGGAATTGATGTTAAGTTGTTTAACTCATATCATCTAAAGATTTATAGCAAGTCATTTCCTATTCCATAAATAACACGTCCCATGTTGGAAGTATATGTGAGATGGCACAATTTGAAATGAGTTGTCATTGTTGACATTTTGTAAATTGATTTTTTTTCATATATGTCTAACCTCTATAGGCCATATCATTTTTTTTTGGTGCTAGTGAGCCACAAGAGCAGGGATGAAAATCGATCCCAGGATCTCCTGGAATCAGGAGGGAAGCTTTTACCACTTGAGCTACCCCTCACTCTCCTATAGGTCATATCATTTGACCTAGGTAATTATGAATTAATTGTAGATTAGTGGTGATGTGATTAAGTGCGTTATAGACATAATACCATTTACCTTATTGGCATTGACTTTGATGTATATATGCCACTACAAAGTCTTGGATAAGCATGAATCGTAACTTTGAATATTTAACGATGGATGAATTGTTGATTTGGTGCATCAAATTCTACTGCAACATAATTAAGGCAAGACTTAACTAATCTTTTTAAAGATCCAACGCTTCTGTACTAGCTTACATGATAAACATAGTGTAAAAACTAAAATTTTCCCATAGATAATAATAATACAAACTTCTGAAAGAAAACTGTAACAGCAATCATATTTTTTGTGGCAACGAAAATCATTAAAAAACTAAGGATCCGCACTCGAATTTAATTGGAAAGAATAAGAAATCAAGACTTGAAAAATACAGAAATTAAAATTTTAATACTAATTTTCTTTATACCTTCTCATTAAATACAAATGTAAGGGTGACTTGCATACATACAATATTTCCGACCCCTTCCCCCTTAAAAGATCAGGAAAAAAAATGGGGGAAAGGAACACTAACATTAAACACTTATTCCCCTCTTTTAACATTTAAATATAATGGAATACTTACTCTGAATATTTCCTCACAGATCGTCTCAGATATACATCAGTTTTTCCATTATCCGAAGGGTTAGCCCGTCCTAATTTCCCGGCATCAGCCTCTCTACTACTAATATTTACTAGCTTCCTACCTTGCTTACTACTACTGTTAGAATGCAAAAATGAAACTCCACCCACTGAATCTGATTCCTCACCTCTAGAACCCTCGTGGGGCACTTTTGAACAAGAAGGATCCCCTGAACGAACATTATAATCAGGATGGGCAGAAGCATACCTCTCTGGGTTGGAAAGGGGTGAATGCTTTGTGTAATCGGGAGAGGAGGAGGAAGAGGATGAAGAGGTATCAGAATCTGAGTTTGGGAAAAAGGCATTGTGACCAAAAATATACTCCGAGAAATCATCTACGCTAATAGACTCCCTATTGCTGTCAGTGCTACTTGAGACTTCATCTGAGTGACTAAACAGGGAAGAATTGTCACTGGAAGAGTCAAAGTCAAGAATATTTCGCACTGGCGAAGGGTGTGTTCCGTTTTGATGAATGTAGCCATGATTGGCTAAGTTATCAGAAGCATGATTGGCATCCACAGACAGATCTCGCTGTCTAGAAGTTGTACTCCTCACATTGAGCCGGGAAGCATCAACCACTGGAATTTTAAACTTACCTGGCAAATCACGAGAAACTAAAGCACTTCTAATAGATCTTGGAGCGCGTGGTGAGATTCTGCAGGTCAATACACAAACATTAAATCACAACAAAAGGAAACCGGAGAGGCTAACATTGAAAACAACCTAATAATTGCCTAACACTTAAGAAGAGGAAGAGACTTTTTAAGTGCTATCATTCCACTTATAACAGTTTAATTTCACTTTGACCCAAATAAAACGCACGCTATAACCAATGAAATAAACAAATTATTCACTAGTGCTGTAAAATTCCCATGTTTCTTTGAAAAATTTCATTAAAAGAACATCAAAATAGCCATCCATCAAATTCAAATTAGCAGGCAGCTGATTCAGCTCTATTCTACACAGCCCAGGGTGCCCAATCACCCATGAGTCCATGAACATACTCAGTAAAATCATTTAGGAGCTCCTATACTAATTATATTACAAGGGAAACACACCAGCCTCAAATACAGGAAATGCCCAGTACAGGTAACCATACTTCTCAATTCTGAAGAAAGTAGACAATTTCCAAAAGCTGATAATTAACAAGTGATACCTTGAGTAGAAGAGCATGTAAGCCCCCTTGTTTAACACTTCATCAATTTCCACCGCCTTGACCTGTTAAACCAAGATCCACACACCAGGTTTAGCAAATAATTTTTCAACATCATACCAAATGCACCTGTGAAGGCAAGAAGAGGCGACTCATAATAAGCTAATCATGGTGTTAGTTTGCAACATATCACACAGGTTTTTGAAATTTCTGGTTAAACTAGACTAACAAGGAGGTCAAAAGAAGCAAGGAAGACTTCTCATGGCAAATAACAAATCATAAGTGCAACAGATGGTATAAAAGACAACACAATAAAACTATTTATGATCAGAAAAACATAGGAAATAGTAGCAAAATTGGAACCAGAGAATCTAGAAGTTAAGAGAAGTGCTTTTATTCTAACAACCAACATGACAACATCCACAGATCCCTCCCAATTCCAACAAATACACAGGGTAACAAAGCTTCAAAATGGCAGAACACAAGCATTATAAATTATATGAAGCATACCTTGCTATCATCAATCTTAAACCACTTGTTCTGTGAATTCCGAACATAACATATGTAATGACCCGAAAAGGCAGCATTCATAACATCTAAATGAACCACTACCCCATATAGTTGGTATATTGGCGATTTGTCACTTCCACTCCTCATATATGGAGCTAGGTTTAAAAACTCTGGAAATTTAATTGCCTTGTTGAGCTTGCCAAATTTTCCTGACTGGATTCATCAAAATACCATATTTAATTACGGGAAATAAGGGGGAAAAAAAAATATCGATTATCATTTTAAGTTTCAAATCTACCTGAAACCGCTTTAATGCAATTGTAAGGATATTTGGAGCCTCTAATATGTTTAATTTCTTCTTTGCTTTCTCATAAGATTTGCACCTGCAAAAAGGAAGAAAAGGCCTTGATGTGAATGTGTTTTTTTTTTCCAATTCAATCAATCAATCAACATCAAAGGGTGTTTGCTCCTAATATATCCGCATTCATTTTCTACCCAAAAAACAGATTATCAGGGTCCCAGCCTCCCTAGATATGAAATAATTGTGCCAGCATAACGCAAATAACCAACCTGCCACAATGGTACTTATTTTCTCCATCAAGAGGCTCGGTCCCTGTAAATTGTCGTAAGGCATCTTCCAGGGTCTCTATATCTCCTCCTATCTCCACAGTAAGATCCATCATCCTTTCCTGCTTCTCAGATTTACCACGACACCTTGTACACCTTATCTGAAAGGGCAGGGCATATGCAAAGAAAAGATAAGTGAGCTGCTTTAAAATTAAATTTCTCAATTCACTCAATTTTAGACCAGAAAACTTTACCGGCCAACTTTATCCTACCTTTGACCGAAGATAACCTCCAAAAGTGAGCCCCATCAGAGTTGTTTCTTCGTGCAGAGAACCAGAAGCTTTCACCCCAGCTTCTTGAAGGCATATAGATTGCATGGTGTCAATAGCATACCTACCAATAGCATTAAGTTATCAAAACTTCAATCAAAAGCTTCGTTTGAAGACAAGACAAACAAAAACATCTTGGTAAAAAGCTCACCTTACAAACTCATGTGCATCTTCTTCCCTTCCATTTGAAAGATGGCTTCCTATCTTTTGTATTTGAGACAAAATACCTATAGGAGAAAGGGGAGAGCCCCCTTCCTTTCCTTTTAAGATCAACCTCTCAAACTCACAAGTGAAGCACCATTCTTTCTTCGCACCTATCATACAAAGAAACCATCCAACAAAAGAATTATGTTAATGCCAAAAACACATGATAGATGGGAACACAAATTGAAACCAATCCACCAATAGGAATTGTATTAGGAACTTACATGAGTTAGAATGGATTCCTTGAAGAAAATAAGCAGTAAGTGGTGGTGTAAAGGCCAAGCACTGAAGAATGGCATTGGCATAACAGCTAGAAATTGGACAAATAATCAACATCAGAGAAGATAAGGAAACCAAAGTCAGAAAGGCAAAGGTAAGAAAGATGGGCAAACAATTGCAAAGTATGCATGTGTCAAAATAGCATAAGTTAGAACAATAGAGATTTTTTTCCAGAAAGATCAACAATTTTCCTACAATTTAAGATTACTGAGTTGAGAAGTTTGATTCAAGTGAGTGAGTGACAACATACAAAATCACAACATAAACATAGAAAGTGAAGGAAAGCTTAGCTAATCAAATTTATTCCAATCTTTTAAGTAACCTAAATCAAGTAGCTCTTTTTTAAAGCAATTCAACAATTAGAACCCTTGATCCCTCTCAGAAGGTTGTAACCTTATCAAAAATTATGAAAATCACCATCTTTATAAGGGTTTGCAACAGGCAGGGAAAGCATCTTAGAGGCACACGCAATTACTGACAGGGATCTAAAGATTCAAACATTTACATGGAAATTATTAATAATTCATCTACAAACAACAATTCCTTAAGTGACATATATCATCATCATACTAAATGAAAAGGGTTCCTAGAATCAAACACCAGCAGACAAGTCCATTGCCAATTTTTTCCTACATATCCTTGATTGTCACCAATTTTATTTATTCCCAGCACTATGCCTAAAATTTGCTTTTCATATGCATCAGTACTTTTAGCTAAAAAATGTCACCAACGAACAAAAGTACATTCCAAACCCCACAGACATCAACATTATAAAATTTTCATGGCCACTTATCTGATTACAAATCCCAAGCTCAAAAAAGGATGACATGGCATCCCAAACAGAATTGTTATTCTACATCTACTAGCGATGTAGAATAACAATTATAAACTTTTCATGACCACTCTTCTAAAGCAGCGTCTACATTCTACAGCTTGCACAATGCCATGTACCCATTTTCATGATCTCACATACATAGATATGCATCATGGAGATGAAAACTGAAATCATGCATTCACCTGTTTCCACAGTTAATTAGGCCAAATGGATGCAGTTCCACTTTGCTCCAATGATAAAGCTTAACAAATGACTCATATGAAAAAACAGCCTGCAAAATCAACCAATATCATTTCACTATTTCTTGAATAAAACAGGTTCATAATGCAGAATTTTATCAAATAAAACAAAATGACAAGCTGCCATCGCACACCAACCTTCTCGCTATTTCTTGTAGCATCATCACTTTGTTTTGATAACCTTGGAGTTTTAAGTTGCTCAACAACTTTCAGCATCGATGTTTTCAGGCCAACAGCAGCACCATGAGCAGGTCTAGCTACATGAGACGGGATGGAAGCATTAGCACTGGCTTTATCAGACTTTCTAATCGGAACAACAGGCTCCTTCAAGCCAGATGGAGAACCACTGAGAGCTTTTGGCGACAATCCAGCTTTCTTTGGCGATGGTGAATGCCGGACAACATTAGAGCTTCTGACCTTGACATTGACTTTCTCTGAAACACAGACTGGCAAGGCACTTTCTTTTAGATTTTCATCAGCAGATCCAGCATCACCTGGCTTTGCCAATTCCCTGTCACTACTAGTCACCTTCATGCAGGGGACAGCTTCTCTCGAACACAATTCTGTGGAACTCTTAGGCCTTGAGGTGTCTTTAGGATCCTTCTCAGCTAAAGTTGGTTTAACAACAAGCTTAGCAGTGCTTGGAATGCTAGGATATTCAGTGGATACTTCTGGACCTTGTGAAGGAATACCTGAAGAGTTATCACCTAGAAGACCAACAAGGGGTTTTGTATCAGTGGTTTGCACGTTCTTTTTGGATCTGCAATAGTCAAGAGAACCATCCCAGAAGCCAGACGTGGCCATTGAAGGTTTAGCTAAGTTCTTATCAGACCGAATGACGCTCGGACCTGAAGATCCAGTAGTACTGCCCGATGCTTCTTTCTTTAGATCACTGAAAGCACTAATATTACCATTGGATGCAACTCTTGGATGAGAATTCTCCTCCAATGGCTTAGTTTGTTCCCTCTTACTATCACTTGAAGCAGTCTCAAAGTTGTCCAACAAGGAACTAGAGTCAAATGAGTCAGAAGTAAGATCATGTAGGCTATCAATATCAGAGCCAGAATCTTCAACGCACATGCCATCGCTAGAAGATGAGGCATGAAGCTGAGCAGATTCTGATTTACCATGAACTCCAATTTGAGATACTGGTTCATCTGCTAGCAAAGGTGAATTTTTGTTATCCTTGACAGATAATTCTGGTGGGCAGTATGCAGATGGAGTGAACCCAGATTGCTTCTGTGAGAAATTAACTTGCCCATCATGTTGTATTCCACCATTCTCAGTGATCGGAGCATCTCTACCAGAGTAAAATTGTTTAGCAGTATCATCCACAAAGCTAACTTCCTCGTCACTGCTATCAGAATGATTCAGTGATGGGCGGCACTCATCCTTGTGACCTTGTCTCCAATGAATGATTTGACATTTGCCAGAGCTGATTGTTTTCAATAAAATTAGTGAACAATGTACATTGATGTCTATTACAGTAGTTAAAGCAGGCGGCATTTTACTTACTCGGCTTCCTTTTGAAAAAATTTCAAGGTTAACTACAGCAATAATAAAGAGAAAAAAACATAAAGAGAGCACCAGAAAAGACAACAACTTATACAGCTTTCCAGAATTCAGAAATAATTTTGGGCTGGTAGAAAACATGGGGCACTGGGGTGACTGGAGTCTAAAGTAAAGAAAAAGTAAAAATAACTATGACAAGAAAACTAAAGACCATAATAACACCTAACATTTTCCTGACCAAAACCAACCTGCCAAGCCACACTAGCAGACTAGCAGTGATCCTAATACCCCTCTTTATTTAGCATTTCAGCTCAGTTTTTTTGTTTTTTAAAAATACATATTAAGTCACAAAGTCAAAGAAGCAGACACAAATTTTGTGTTATCAGACTCAGTTTGGATATCTATTCCAACCAAGTTTAAGATTAGATTGTCATGAACAAAAAGCAAGACGAGGCCTCGATAAAAAGGTTTAGTATAATCACTTAATTACTAATAGCATAAACTCAATATCTTATCACAAAATTAGTTATTTAGTTTTAACAGGTAGAGAGAGATGATAAAAGATGTAGATTTGGGTCTGATGACTGTGATTAAGATTTGACACAAGGTCTAAATTCCGCCCAAGTATAGTTGACTTCGGACTTTTTATTCTGGATTTTAGTTTTCAAAAATCCATATTTGAATTGGATATCTTCAAAACAAACAGGCTCAGATGAGACACGAATTCAAAAAAGATTTGCATCCAACATTCAGCAAAGCAATAATATATGCAAGTTTGCGTTGAAAGAATCTCAAAACACAAACAGTGTATCCACTTGCATCATCTCAAACCAATACACCCTCATCATTTCTCAAGCTTAAGCACAATTAAACAGCATAATTTTCTTGTAAAGCCAAAAGATGTTGGTATGTCACATCCATTCCTCATCTCTTACAAATGGAGCTTTATCCACTAATAATCCAAAACACTCAAAATAAAAGTACAAAACATCTGATTCTTAACAGCTAATTTGCTGTCCTACAATGATATGCTTCGTAATAAATGCTAAAGTCATCCATATTTGAGAACAGTTGAACCCTTATAGCGTAACTTCAATGTGAAACTAGCTAGGATTATGACACTTTCGAAAAGAGATCAGAAGGGAATTAGTCAGATGGTATTAAAAAGCCCCATTACAGCAGAAACACTATGTTCTGTCATTAGATTTGTACCATCTACCACCAACCCCTTTTTTAGTTTCAATATTACCCTTTGGTCGCCAATCAAAGGTCCAATAGCCAACGATGTAACTGAACACCCATACATGAACATCCTTAAAAACGTAATCACTTTCTCACAACATGAAATTGCCTCAACTAAGCTTAAAAGCCTATCCGTCCCAACTCCCAATCCACTAGCTTTAACAATAAAATCTGTTGCCACTATGTCAGATAAACTTTAGCATCACTTCTCAACAACCAGTAGTTCAAATTTCAACAATTACCACCCCCCTCTCAAGCCTACCATGTGTGAAACTATCCAAGATTACGACAATTTAAAAGGCAAAAGGGAAGACGATCGAAACACCCAAATGAATAGTCCGTGGTGAAAATCTGCTAACAAAAGCCCTGATTTTGCTAATTGATTGTGTCATTATATTCGTCAGTTTCATCTGTCTTAAACATAATTCAAAAAAAAGCAATTGATTTAACCTTCAAAATCACAAAATTACATAATAAAATCCGTCAATTTCATCTCTGTTGAACAGAAATTTCAAAGAAAAAACGCAATTGAATTAACCTTCAAAATCACACTTTTGCTAATCAATTAATTAGAAATAACTCCACTATTCAATTGATGTAAACTTACACCAAAATCTCAACATCCTTCAAAATCCAAATCACTTCCCCCAAAGTCAAATAGACTAAATTACCCTCTCCTCTTCATCACCCTAATCAATCAATCAATTACTCCTTCAATTCATTTGGTTCATCCAACTCTATTACCAATCACTTCTTCAATCCAATAAACATTTAAAAAATATAAATTAAAAAAAAAAAAGACTAATTCTTAGAATTTCAATTTTAGATGAAAAGGTTGACCCAAAATTCAAACAACCAAAATTGACTAAGAAGATAACATACCAGTAATTAACGGACTTGCATCTAGCGCATCGATTAGGTGTAGGAGTAAAACAAACAGCACAAAGACGGTGAGTAGACGGGACCGAAACGGAAGAATAAGAAGAAGAGTAACCAAAAGTAGCTTCAACCTCAGCTCTAGCAGCTTCTTCAGAAGCCAAAACAAGAAGACGATTGATCTCTTGCTGTCTAGCAACAGCAATTCGCCATTTACGGCGGAGTACAAACCCAACAACAGGAAATACAATGATAATAACAAAAATAGCTACGCGAAACCCTAGATCCCCGGGAACGAGCATTTATGCAAACAAGGTAATGACATCACATAGCTCCGAAAACCCTAGATTAAATGTTGATATTAAATTATTACTATTGTTGTTGCTGGTGTTAGTATTCTGGTAATTCATAGACTAAGTTTTTGTATATAAATAACAATGGAAGATGAAGGTGGAAGATGGTGAAAGTTTGCATGCAGAAGAAATTTGCGATTATAATTAAAAATAATAATAATAACAAAAAAAAGGGAAAATTGTTGTAGAGATAGAGAGAGAAAGTGATGGAGAAGGATGGAATGGAATGTCGTTTGGAGTGAGTGAAAGAGCGAAGAATAGTTAGAGATAAAGATAGAGAGCGTGTAGAATGTGTGATTCTTTACTTTGTAAGAGATTATTTGGCCTGAGATCGGAAATTTAGGGCTAAAATCGGCAGTTGTGTTAGTTTGATTTTTGTGATATTATTTTTGGGTTTTTTTTTTTTTTAATTATTTGCCGGGAAGAGAGAGAAAGGGGAGGAGGAGAGAGAAAGTACGGTACGGGGGGAAAAGAAAAGAAAAGAAAAATGGAGGAAGCGTTTGGGAAGAGAAAATCAACGGCTAGAGGTAAGGAATTTTGTTGGGTTGCGTGATCTCATCTTTATTCCGATTGAAACCGGTTTTTTTTTTGGGGGGGGGGGGGGGTGGGGTTCTTTTGTCTTATTTACACGGTTTGAATCATGCCTCTACGAGTTTACCAATAGTGCATTTTTTGAGTTTAAGAATTAAGTTCATCTTTCTTACCAGAGTTGTTTAGAACCTAAAATCATGTTCTTTTAAATTAATTATGGTTAATTGAGTTCAAATGAATAATTTGTATCTAATGTTGATTTAAAATTGGGTAATGCTATATGATGTATTAGTAAGGGTCTGTTTACTTCACCTTAAAACTACTTTAGTTCATCTCTTCTTTTATTTTATTCATTAATCCTTTATAAAAAAAATTTTAGTTCAGTTGTTTTCTGTTAAAGTAAACAGGCCTTAAGGGCTACAAATAAGTTTTAAATTTTTAGCTCAAAATCAAAATCATTTGAGATTTTATGACAAAATCATGCGTCAATTAATATATTCCTTTCGTTTTTTTTACTTGCTACATTACTACTTTGGGTATGTGGGTTACACATGATAATTGTTATTTTATCACCATTTTGTACTTTTATTTACCTTTATTCCTACTTACATCACTATCTATTTTTATATTATTTAAGCATGGGGTCCTACAATGAAAATGACATTCCTAAAACTTTGGTCGACTTGCTATGTAGTAAGTAAAAAAACAACGGAGGGAGTAATAAATGTTACATGTCAATAAATATTTCTATTTGTATCTCCTTTTTCATTTGGCACTCAAATCCTTTTCACTCTACTTAGGCCATCACATAGTCTTTCAAACCCCCAACAAATTGCCCATACGGGGTTATCTTTGACCATAGAGATAACATGTAAAATCCTCGATTATTTTTTTTCTCATGATTTTGGGATTTTCAAAAAGTGTGAATTATAATCTTGATTTTCACATTCTAGATTTCGCCCGTATTTCTCTCATGTATTATAAATGACCCCAGGCACCCACGCTCGACTTCATCGGCCTCCAAAAAAACTTTTATGTTTCCTCTATCCGAAATAGGGGCACATTAGCCTTTCTTGTTCCCCATGCACCATCATCTAACCTTTTTGAACCCCAAGCATATTTAAAGACCCTGTTTTGACCCAAGAATTCCATGTAAAATTTGCATACTTTTTTTCCGAGACCCTACAACCCAAACAAATGTTTGCAACAGCCTTAGCTTCCTCCCCCCCCCCCCCCCCCCCTTTTTTTTTGCTTATTAGTTCTGTCACGTTTTTGTGTGACCCCACGTCTAGGTAAGTTCTTACTGCTGGATATTCTAGTGAGCTCAAGTATGGCTGTAGCTAGCTTTTTAGTCAACTTAAGCATCAAGCATGGCTCAATCTTTGCTCTTGCATGGCTCAAGCAAGGATGGTCCACTTCTTGCTTAGTTCTTGTTCATAAGTGGCGGCTCAAAGGGTAGTCCATTGCTTGCTCAGACATGTCTCCAGCATGGGTCTAGATTTCGTACTTAGCCTAGTATATATTAAGCCTAGTATTTAAAATGAATCAGTTTTGCTCATTCTTTGCTCATGCACGACTCATATATGTTACATCATACAATATATTAAAAAATGTTATGAAGCATATTCATACACCACATGACGCTCTCCTAACCCCGTTGTTAGTTTTCATTCCATATAATAATACATTAAAAAGAGATACAAATATGATTTATATGAGAATTAAACCTATGATATCAAAGTTAAACATTAGTAGGTTAATTAAACATTGAGCTATGACAAGTTACATATCTTTTATTACAATAAATAAATAGATAAATGATACATAATAAATCAATAAAGGTAAAATCAACATTTTTTTATGCACATCTAATTTTTACAGTTGTATTAAACGGCACATCGGGGCATCGCTCTAGCCCAACAACTAGTTCATTACTTTTAAGGCGTAACTCAAGCATGATCAAGACCCCCAAGCAGCGCATCCATCTTACTTTTAGTTATTCCCTCCGTCGTTTTGTAGTTGTAACATTAGGTATTTTTGTTGAGATACTTCATATAAAATATTCAATTGTTGCAACTAAAAAAAAAAATTGGAGGGAATAATTGTTAATATTAACACTGACCATATTATTTATTAATTTTGATCGAAAAATCAATTTTCAAAACCCGTAAAAGTCTTTTTTTTTTTTTTTTGTCTGTTGAATAATTTGGCACCCTAGAAGAACCATTGATTTGATTTTGGGCGACAATCAACTCCAAGACTTGAAAGTCATCCCTTCTTAATTAATTGTCGTTTGACAAGTATTTGAAACAATTAACCTATTCGCACTTGTAACTAGGGATGGGGGTCAAGTATTAAAAGTTGATTTTTCAACCAAATTACAACAATAATCAGGTTCTGATTTTATTAACTAGTTGAAATCACAATGTTCTTTAACAAAAAGTACGTAAATAAAAAAATGGTGCTAGCTCACAAATTGACTTAAATATTGGGTGTTTTTTTTTTTTTTTTTTTTTACAATTTCTCATACACACATTATTGTAATTAAAACATAACACCAAAGGAAACAACGAGAGAGACTACGAGTCAATCAAGTGTACAAAATTTGTTGAAGAGTAATATGTGAGTGAACTGTGAAAATTCAACTCTTATATATGTTGCAAGTATTTTCTGAACAAATAAAGTATAAGCGATTTAATGATATATTTATATATATATATATCCATATACAAATATAGTACCAAGTACTTGTATACAAATTAAATTCATCAAAGTACAACACCAAAATTAAAGTACGTATCAAATTAATAGCAGATTTTTATGGAAAACTCATAGAGGTCATGAATTCATGATTCCTCCCACCAAACAAAGTATTACTAAATTAATTGCTCCTGTAGTTAATACTCATATAAATGTATTATAATTGACTGAGGTTACCATAGGTCTACATTCCATTGAACCGGGCTACAAAACCGGTTTAAAGTTTCCAAAAACGGTAAATTTCTTGCACACGCTAGTTGACGAAATTTTACGGCATACATGTAGAAAATGTACTTGTACTTTAGTTGTTGTAAGAGTTAACTGACTTTGAAATTGCAGTATTACAACGATTGTGATTAATGAACGGTCAAGATTTGATTTTATAATATAGACATTTAATAAATAGAGGATGATGATGGGTCATTCTCATTTTCCTACTTTGCATTTGTACTCTGAGTCTATGATGATGCATGTGAAAATTATCCATTAATAGGTATTTGTCACCTTTTTCCATCAGAAATTTAGACCATTAAATTCCTTTGATATAATCAGTAAAAAAAAAAAAAAAAAAAAAAAAAAANATTTGTACTCTGAGTCTATGATGATGCATGTGAAAATTATCCATTAATAGGTATTTGTCACCTTTTTCCATCAGAAATTTAGACCATTAAATTCCTTTGATATAATCAGTAAAAAAAAAAAAAAAAAAAAGAAAGATAACGTAAGGTTTGAGTATACTTAGGTAAATAAATTTGGTGGCATCTATATCACTTTACTTTACATTAGTCAAATTCGACATCATTCATCATCTACTTGTTCTACACGAAGGAGTATTTGTTATTGAGGTAAGTAAAATTAACACTCATAAGTAGGAGTATGTGCAATAATTATGAAACCTAATTAGGTGCATTTATTGGATGGTGTATTATTTAATGACTCAGAAAACCGTTGATATTTTACATAAAGAAGTTCAATTATATTGGGGTTGAAGTTAATGTACAATTGATATAATACGTAGATAGGCCCCGTTGTTTTCAACTTATTTTCAGTACTTATTGAATAAATTAAGTTCTAATAAATTATGATAAATTTATATAAGTATCATAAGTTAAGATAAGCTAAAACAAGTAAAAATAAGTTGAATCAAACAGACCCATAATATGATTAATTATATGTCGTCATTAGCGAAAAACCATTACTTAGGTTTTTAAATGGTTTTAAATATGTTACATGCATGTTAGGATTGAGATCTTATTATTGTTGGAAAATCACATCAATTCAAATTGATGATGTTATAATTGATACAACGACAAAATGTCACAATTATTATATTCGCATTTTTAAGTTATTTTATGTTCATACGTTGTCGATCTCTTTAATTTCAAGTAACAATGGAATAAATTTCAAATCATAGTATCGTTAAGTAATTAATCTTATTGGATTAAACACTTAGAAAAGCAAATATTGTAAGGAGATAAATTTTAATATGTATCTTTTTTTAGTAAAATTCTAATATGTCCTTTAGACAAGACCAAGTTCTAATCGACTATAATTATTTGTCTTAAGGAAGACCAAGTTATATAGATATTGATCTTATGCCACAATGCATCTTTCACACGATGCTGTCATATCTTAAAAATGATGCACTTAAATACTTAATCAAGCAATAGACTATTGAAAGACATATAGGGGCAACTATGTGACATTAGTTCGAGCAACAGATAATATTATAGAATATAAATTATAAATTTATAGATCTACATAACAGTATAACACTTACACTATTGTTATATTTTACAGAGCAATTGCATGCAATACCTAGTTGCCTATCAATCGATCCCCTATAGTCAAAAACATCTCAACAATATTATTGCAATATTACATTGCTTAATTAAGCAATTACAAAACATATTAACAATTAAATTAAATAAAATTTTTTAGAAAGAAAAACTATAATTAGTAGAACAAGAGATGAAAATTGTTATCGTAATATTTATGTAAGTATATATAATACGGTGTATTACATTTTGAACTAAGGGTGATTTTTTTTTCTTACAATATTCAATTCAATAAGCTTTTAATATGATTTCTAGTTAGGATCCTGAATGAAGACATCTCTGGAGTAGCTATCCCTAGGATAGTAAGCATTCCGTAGTTTATGTTGTTTTAAGTTGTTAGTTTATTTTTGCTTTGTTTTCCTTTTGGGTCTCTAGCTTTAAGTTGTTTGCTAATAGTTTATGTCCTATCTTAAATCTTCAACAAGTAAATTTCAAGCAATCCATTCTATTATAATCTATTTCAATCAGTTTTAATAAATGTATTTCCTATCAATTTCCTTGTGCTAATTAACACACAAGAACAAATCATAAGTACAATAATTTTTCAAATACTCGGTCGTTAATACAAGTACTACGTAATACATACTCATACTAATTATATATGGACTGGATCAGCTAACTTATGATCGTATATTGAATATTACTCAACCCTAAGGGTAGGATTACGCTTAGGCCCCCAACTTAAATACGTAGTAGTATGAATATTACAAATAGTACTCCCAATGATCCAATTGTGGTATGTACTTGGATTGGTAGTTTCGAAAGGTTAATGACAAGTTAGAAGAAAGTAAGCAAATAAAATTCCAAATTTCCAACATAAGAAGTGGAGGAGCTGTTATGTTAGATGTGGATTGATAGACATTTTAGACCTATATGATGGTCATTATTAATTGGATGAATAGATTTGTCTAGGTCATGTGGCTATTTTTTTTTTTTTTTTCCTTAGCTTAATGCTTATTAGTGAGATGATGACTAGATTTACATAATTACGTTCACCTATTCAATTGTACGTCTATTATGGGAGAGTGTTTGACGTGCTGTTTGGAATTGCTTCTTTTCTTGACCTCATTTGCCTTTTCATTTACGAAGAAAAAAAAGCTATAAAGTATGAAATTTCCAAAAAAAAAAAATAAATAAATAAAAATCGACGATTCAATTCATGTACGTTGTAAATAATTTGGATGGATCTTTGCCTTGTGATTGTACCTAGTAAGATTTTAATTTGAGGCAAAAAACAATTTATTTATTTGAATTTAATCAATTTTTTTAAGTCACTTTAATCAAATGAACATTTTATTAAACGTTGAGTTGTATTAAGAAAACTATTTCGATTAAGAATGTGATGATTGGTATTTTGGAAATAAAAAAACTTTCAAGCTACAAGCTCAAGAGTAAAAAAGGTTGTAGCTCAAAATATTTTTGTAGCTTTATTGAGCTGTAAGGTTTTGGCCTGGGTCCCATATAATTTATTTTACTTTTTTTTTTTTTTTTGCAAGCTACGTACAATGGTTGTAGCTCACTATTGTGGAAAGAATTGAGTAACAAAAATCATATTGAAAAGTTAAAATAATATGTAGGGTCATTTTTAGGATACAAAGGTTGTAGCTCACCATTGTAGAAGGTTGTATACTTGTATGGCTTGCAAACCTTGTAGTTTAGAAGTATCATATAGCAAACAAAGTTACAAGATTTGTAGCTCACCATTAGAATTTGGAAATGCTGAAAGTAACTCGTGTACAATTCTCAATTAATTAAAGTGAATGTTTTATTGAATTGACAAATAAAAATTAAACTTGTCTTGGTAGAATAGATCAATAATTGTATCCGATGGTCATTTGGGGGTAAGAATAATTATTTTCTACTTGACATTATAGTATTACACCGCCTTGTTTACTAAGCTAACCTAGATGACCTTATCAATCAAGGGCAAAATCACCTTACGCCGGATCATACACCTAAGCTTGGTTGATTCAAACATTGCAAAGCATTTTTTTTTTCTTGTTGAAAACCAAATAAAATCATAAAATTAGAATTGTGATTTTTTAATTATAAATTATAAACTATCACATATGACAATCTATTTTTTGTTTAATTTTTCATAATCGTTCCAAGTATTACGCAATTCTAGATGACCGAGCATCTTCTTCTACTAAGATTACTTTGAAATTATCATGAAACTTGTTTGAAATGAGATAATTATTTCATGGAGTACAACACTATACCAAACTTCTAAGAAGCATGTTATCAAAATAATATCCAAGGAAATCAAGAGAAGTACGTCCTTAAAATAAACTTTGTCCATGAGAAAAGTATAATAGGTATGTGTAGAAGAAATACAAGGCCAAAGCGTGTGAGGCAAATATAACGACTTCTACGACTACTTTTCTTGCCATACATGTTTTATGTTTAGTTTAGCCACTTATTCATTTTAAACTCCTTTAACACGCTATTTATGATCATCTGCCAAAAATATTTCTATTATTAGAAGAACATTTAATTTGGAGTAGTTAGGAGATGGGTTTATTTAAAAAAAAAAATTCTACTTCCGTCTCAAAAAGACATCCTAATCAATTATTCATCTTGTGATGTAATGTTACTTAGTTCATTGTTGATAAGGTTCTTCACTGTATCTATTTCAGGTAGAGTAGTACATTGAGCACATGACCACATATTAATCTCGAGGTTGTACATCAATATGTACATGTTACACCTCCTTTGTTTCTTTTTAATCTCTAGGTTAAAGCTATTTGAGTTATGTGTTGCACTTCCTTTGTTTTTTTTTTTTTTTAATATATTTGTCAATTAAAAATGTCAGTGTTACTAATTATTGATAATTGAATTTAAAAAAAGGTTGATATTTTAAACTTGCATATTAGAGTGATCCAGATCTATATAAGAAGACGCTTGACTATTAAATGTATATATAATTATTCGACAATCAAAATGAAGCAACATAAATAATACGGATTACTCCAATTAGGGAGTTGGATGGGTGCTCCGTGCTCCACTGTTTCGTAGTAGTACACAACATACTATTAATATATTTGTTTAAAAGATCTTAGCTAATTAGCTTCATTATTAATTAAAAAAAAAAAACTTTGTAGTTAGGTTGTGTAATATTTGGCTGCACTACCAAAAACTTCTTCATTTACGGTATACAATAACAATAGACTACTTAAATACTATCGCAAAATTTGATAATTTGTGACAATTTTCTGGCCCATCACAAAAAATTAACCTAATAACCAACCCAAACTCTATAAAAAATTAACAACAATCATTTACGACTCCCTTTTTCTACGACGAAAATTATCATTTACAACGAGATTTGTGTTATATGGCGTACATATAAATTAATTTATAGGGATCGAACGTCAAGTTGTGTTATATGACTATATATATATATATTTAAATTGCTTGTTGAAATTTGTGATAGTCTAATACAATATGCTATACAAAGTAATTCATATACGAAGTAGTATATACTACGAATATTTTTTTTTTGTGTGTAATTTTGAGTATGTAAGACACCACAAATTTTTTCAAGACAAGTCCCTCCACTATTATATTGCTTAGTTCTTTCTTCTATTCTTATCTTTGTTCTTTTACATATTTTTCTCTCTTTTTTAATTTATATCGTTTTCTCATCACTATTAGTAGTGCATCTTATGATGGAACATATGTTTACACTCATTGCCCCAATATAATAAAGTCAATAATATTTTCAGAAAACGAAATACTTCACAAAACATATGATATGAAGATATCATTTGTTTTTCCTTAATTATCTTTGGTAGACAAAAGGTGAATAAAGCTAATTTGATTATACAATACAATACAATAATCCTAATCCAACGAACAATAGATCTTGTCATCTTGTGCATTAAAAATCTTGTGAGAAGCTTGAAAGAGCGGCATGAGAAAAACCACTTACTACGGATTTGTTCTCTCCTTCCCATCAGAGTAATTACTTGAATCTATCTTGTCTAGCTTAAAGGTTATCGATTAAAGCTGTCCAAACTTTGGAGGATGACATTATTAAGTGTCAAGCTTTATAAACGAATTAATAATTCATTAATCCCATCAAAGTAATGATTTAATAAACAATATATATAGAAGTTCACTTAAGCAGTTAAGCATAAATTAAAGTAGCTAGGACCCTAGGAGTAGTGATCATCTTCAATATGCACAAGCTATATATATATATATATATATATATATATATATATATAAGTATATAACTATATATAAGTAGTATATACCGGATTATATAGGCATATACCTAGAATTTGAGAATAACATCGCAGGGACGAACATACCTAACTTGGGTTGTTAGTTATTAACTTAGGTAGGTGTTCATGAAATAAGATGCCATTTTATAAATTATATACATGCTCCATGTTTTATTTTAATTTAATTACTCCGTTCGGTTTTTTTTACTTGCTATATATACCTAAAAGGAAAGTTTCTATTTACTTGCTACATTACCTCTTTAGAACGTGGACTATATAGCACAATTACATTTTTACCCACCTTTGGAATCAATTTACCCTCATTTAACCATACTTAACCTTACAAAACATATGCAAAATTATGATCTCAATGTTGAAAATGACATTTCTTAATATTTGTTCCAAACTTTCAATATGATATGCAGCAACTAGCAAGTAAATAAAACCGGAGGTAGTAGTTGTATTTTATTATTTTTTAATAAGGGCTTGATAATTAGATCACATTCTATCTCAGTGAAGACAAAAACATGACTTCAGCTGTAAGAATATACTTGTTCGCTTGTGATTAGGTAATATTCGAAGTTAATATTCCTGTACATAAAGGCTGTAATTTATCTTCAATGCAAACATTGGATGTTCTCTTCTCTTATGAATCAAAGTCACATGCCTCCAATTTTACATCTGATCTCCTCAAATTGCTACTAGCTTTTACCTTAAATTGCCATCCACATACGAGTACTTATTCTATTCCTTAAAATTTAGTACGTGGAATAATACATGTGTGGAAAAGATACTCGGCCTTTAAACAAGTTCGCTTTTGAACATACATGAAGTCATGAATGAAGAGTAAAATGATAAGATCCGCCATTCCAATAATTAGGATTTAGGTGTTGATTTACAAGAGTTACATCTATCATTCAAATAATTATCAGGGAGTGATTTTACTAAGGTTAATTCATTGTAATAAAAGGGGCATATTGGCATTGTAGGAAGGGTTGCTTTGCGGCAAATGTTTGGTTCATTTTATTTTAAAAAATAAACATATTTGTAGTACTATTAAAAAAAATATATATATTATATTTATTATTGAAGCGGTAGTAATAGTAATAATATTAATGTGTAATAATTAATGAGTCTTATAAAAGTATGTGTGTTTAACGTTATCTATAATGTGTTTAAATAATGTCATTTTACATTATAATAACCAATAGTCAACGACTGATAATAACATTTCACCAAACACAAGGTTTGTTAAAAGTCACTAAACAATCAGTCAAACCAACCAAAATCCAAAACAAAGCTGAAGTCATGAATAAAGAGTAAAATATTAAGATCTTCCATATCAATAATTAGGTTTTAAGTGTTGAATTGTTGATGTAGTCCGTACAAAAGTTACATCTACCATTCTAATAATTATTAGGGAGTGATTGTACAAAGTCTATTTATTGTAATGTAAGGGCATATTGGCATTGTAGATCGAGTTGCTATAAGGCAATGTTTGATTAATTTAATTTAATTTTAAAAGAGATACATATTTGGAGTATTTCTTTAAACTCATATTAAATCAGATCAGAACAAAATTTTCATTTAATTTTAGTATTATGTATTTTTTTTCATTTTCTATTTATGATCGATATTTTTTAAAATGACAAACTACACACCTCTTACTAATTACTATACCTATATGTTTATTATATCTAATCTAATTAGTTTTACCCTTCACCTTCAACCATATTATTTCGAGAGTGAGGGGTAGCTCAGGTGGTAAAAGCTTCCCTCCCGGTTTCAAAAGATCCTAGGATCGATTCTCATTCCCGCCCTTGTGGCTCTCTAGCACCAAAAATATTATTTCAACTTTCATCGAGTTCTAAACACCTCAATTATCCCGTTCCTTATTTAAAAATAATTAAACACTTTGATTTCAGTGGTTGATTTTTTAATTGGCATGACGACCTACATACTCCAATTATGCTGTACTATAATCTCAAATGATTGGAGCTAAACAAGTTATTAGAAACCGTAGTGACTTCACACCTCACAAGTTCACACCAATACTCACCTAAATCAATTACTATAATTACAATAATGATGATGTAATTAGACAAGTTAATCATAGTTAATTAATCCCTACACCGTAATTAGCAGAAAAAAAACACAGATTTATAACTAATGGCGGCCGCACACAAATAGTTCGCCAGCTGTTGGATTCATGCAAAAGTCATTTCACCTTTTTATTTATTTATTTATTTTATTTTATTTTTTAATTAAAAATCTGAAACCCTCTAACCTTTCCACTCAACCAAAGTCATACTCTTACATTCACCCTTTTCTTTTTTCTTTTCTTTTTTTTTTTCAACGCGAAAAATCGAAACAATTAATTTCTGTTAGCAGTAGACGGAAGTGATGTCAGGTGGAACTTTGAGCTGTGTGGTGGTACCAGTAGACGGAAGTGATGAAAGCATGAACGCTTTAAAGTGGGCCCTCGAAAACGTCACCGTTAAATCAGCTGAAGATGGTGGATCATTGGTTATCCTTCATGTTCAATCTCCACCGTCTATTGCTACTGGCCTTAACCCTGGTTCCATCCCCTTTGGTGGTCCCAGTTAATAATTTTACCTTTTTTTTTTCTTACGTTTTTTTGAATTTTGATGAATTGAATTCAAATGGTGATTGGTGGATGATTTAATTTGAGTTTTTTTTTTTTTTTTTTTTTTTTTTTTTTTTTTTTTTGGGGTTTTTTTTTTTTGTTTTTTTTTTTTTTTTTTTTTTTTTTTTTTTTTTATATTTGGGGGAAAATAGGTAGGTTGAGGTGCCGGGCATTTGCTGCGGCGATTGAAGCTCATCAGAAACGAATATCTGATGCCATTATCAATCATGCTTTGGAAATTGCTTCCCAAAAAGATGTTAGTGTTGTTGTTTTTGTTTTTTTTTTA
>PYUH01000044.1:9345723-9375306 GCA_016808085.1 Suaeda aralocaspica | reverse complement strand
TTTTTTTTTTTTTTTTTTTTTTTTTTTTTATAATTTGGGGGAAAATAGGTATGGAGGTGCCGGCATTTGCTGCGGCGATTGAAGCTCATCAGAAACGAATATCTGATGCCATTATCAATCATGCTTTGGAAATTGCTTCCCAAAAAGATGTTAGTTTGTTGTTGTTTTTTGCAATTTTTTTTTTTGTGACTTTTATATACTATGGTATTATTATGAAGTTTAACGGGCAAAATGGACTGATGTTTATGGAATTTACTTGTTGTTTAGTGGATGTATGATACATTAGATTACGATGATTTCTGAGAATTATATTGGTTATCATCGGAGAATTATATGTTTAGAAACTTAGATTTAGGTATGCGGTTACAGCAGTTGATAGTTTATTCTGAATTCAGTTGATATTTGGTGGAACTGTGGAAGTGAGGAAGTCGTTGAATAAGCTGGTATTTGGTATTGCATTTGTAATTTGGGGAAGTTTGTACTGTGTAGTGATGAGAATGATTTTTGATGTCTGATTTGAATTCGAAAGTGGTGGAATTTAGGAAAGAAAGGTAATTATTAGGTTCATTAAGATATTTTTCGACTAGTGATAGTGGATGAAGTGGCTTGTGACTTGGTAGGCCGTCTTTGTTATGGTAGCTACCTATTAGGGAAATTGATAGTTTTGTTGAATGTCAAATGTGAAACCTCATAAAACAAGTAGTCAAGTAAATGTCATAAGAAACTGCTTTGTTGCCGGTGGATATCATGTAGGATCCCTCGCTTTCCTGGGTAACCCAACAAGGAAGAGTAACCCAACAAGGAAGAGCTTACAAGGAAGAGGAGAGTTAAACTAGTCCACAAGCCTAAGGAGGTTCCATCCTAAAACCAATTGGCAGTAGGAGGAGTAACTCTTAAGCTTATAAACTAGTTCAACATCCCCTCTTTCTCCGATATGGAACAACTCACAAGTGGAGTTTTCAACAAGTCCAATATTGTACATAAGATGATAAGATTAAGAAGAGTTTGTATCCCGGGAGACAAAAACACAATCACACAACATAGTTTGTGAAGCTACATTTGATATGAATTCGTGCCGAGGCTGATTTCATGCCAATAGAATTCTTTACTTCCTTATATAACCTTCTTTTGGTATTGGACCATTGATAAACTTCTTTCATCAGAAAAAAAATTGATAACTTCACAAATGTTGATTACTTCAGTAAGTCTGTTAACCTTGCTTTACCTGTCAGCCCCCATCCTAGGTTCTACCCTTAAGCTCTATTTTCATATCTGTTCACTGCAGTATAGCTAGCTAATATTCACTCCTGAATTACATTGCAATCTATCTTCAGAGAGTCTAAACACCTCTAATTCTGGTAACTATCTTTCAGGTAAACATCAAGACTCGTGTAGTGGTTGGGGATCCGAAGGAAAAGATATGCGAAGTTGTTGATGAAATGCATGCTGATTTACTTGTTATGGGAAACCGTGCTTTTGGACCCATCAAGAGGTAACATGTTTAGTCAGGTCGGAATAGCTGGTATTCATACTCTCACTAGAGCACCCTCTCTAAAAGATTTTTACTCTGTATACACTATACATTGGTTTATTCCTTTTACTTTCGAGAATGGTAGAAAACGTATGGTTTAAAGAGAATGTCAGCAATCTCAGCATTTAGGGCCTGTTTACTTCAGCTGAAAAGAGCTGAACTGAGCTGAGCTGAAAGTTTTTTATGAAGGATTAATGAATAGCAAAATAAGAGAAGAGTTGAACTAAACTGAACGGATTTTAACCTGAAGTAAACAGGCCCTAAGTAGCCTTTTGTGCTCACTTGAAGGGTCATGGAGTTATGGTATTTTTTAAAGCTTAAACTTGTTTATGCCGCTGCTAAACCCTGAACTTTGCTTGCTTGCAGAATGTTTTTGGGAAGTGTGAGCAAGTATTGCAGCAACCATGCATCTTGCCCTGTTGTCATAGTGAAGAAGCAAGAAATTGAAGAAATTTTACCAGGTATGTCCTGAATGAGAGCATTAGTTTTGAAACATATGGCTTTCTCCGCTTCTCCAGTCCCCAACCTCCATCCCCCACTTGGCCAACCCTGACCTAACTACAAAAAATGAATTAGAAATTTGCATGCTGTTTTGGTAATTGGTTACCATATTACTTGTGTGATCATTCCATCTTGATTTTGGAGGCATGCTCGTTTATGTCAGCAATGTGTGTTATGTTCCCTAACTTCTCTTCCTAGACATAAAGGCTTTAATTATGCGTTAAATATATTGTGTGATTTCGGTACTAGTATACATTTGCATCATTCAACAAATTAGGTAGCTAACTACCAGTACCTAGTACCTACTAGTTGGCTAGCTGTTTTTGTTTCTCAAGAGGCTTGTTGTTTAACTTTAGTCTCTTTATATGGCAAACAACATATCCTTTGGGCTACGTTAGTTTTCTCGACTTTCTGCACAAGTCAAAACAAAGCTGCACAGTTAAGCTTAATTTAATTAGTTTTGTCGTAGAACTTAAGTTTTGAGGCATGAAGATTTTCCCGGAGAATCCTTTGGCCTAATAACTTTTGCTAGATGATTTAAGTCACGCTATCAACTCATGCTAATACTTAGTCTTTTTGATTGCCCATCTTTGTGGAGCTCCCATCATCTGTATGTGATTTAGCTGACATGTACTCCATATCCTGTTTACTGCAGCACGTGAAGGTCAATGACACTGTGCATCACTCTTAGTGGGCTTGTTCTTGCCTATCCTTGACTGGACCGAGGAATTGCTGAACTATGTACTTCTACATCGCTCTTATTGATGGTGCTTGTTATACTAGTAAGATTTCTCTTTTCTACTCTCTGCCTGTCACCGATTTGATCATAATGATCAAATTGATTGTTAGTGACAGGCCTGAGCTCCCTATCATTGGGTTAAGGTTTTGAACTACTCTGTTTTTCTTCAATGGTGTTTGTACTGTATAAATTGTTGATTTTGTAAAATTGAACATTGTATAGTGTGAGGAGAATTGTCTTGTGGGAAGTCCAAAAATAAGATCGAGGTCCCGTTGCAGAACCTAAAATGTTTGATTTGGACCTGAATTGCAGCCAATTCTGGGTAATTGGTTTGATTCCAATACTGGTTGATTTCTTATCAGAATTGTATTACTCCGTGTCATTTTCATTAGTTCTGAATATGACTTCACTTGTATTGATCGAATTCAAAACCGAGCTCAAACTTTAAGCCTATTGACAAACTAAATTAACTCAAACCAAAATTGATTCCAATCCCCCATTGCAACGTGTAGCATTACCAATAATCTTTGCAACTACAAGACCCATTTTTGAAATGATGAAATCTATTTACATCCCTCACAACAAAATCTCTATCAACTATGTCACTGACGAGCTTAAAAGCTTCATGACAGTCTGCACACATCCTCAAGTTTTTAAAGATTCTAATAGTTTCTCCTTTAGGTATGCTTATCAAACTAAAGCCTAAGGCAAGCCTTTCACTGTGTAAATTAACCATCTCCTCCATCGATTCCTCTTCAACATCAACAAACACCAACCCTTTACTACCTCCAACGTATCCTCTTTCCTTCATCCTATTCTCCAACTCTTTCAACAATTCCAGAACCTCACTCCCTCTTGGACATGAAGACACATCTCGAGCATAGAACACATAAACCGAATCTTTAATCTCAACCCAGCTGCAGCCTGGCTCCTTTCTCACTCCCGCATGCTTCATCGCTGAACGCATATGCTCTGCTCCATCCCAATTTCCAGACAAAATATGAATGTTTGACATTGAAACATAAGCACTGTCTACCTGTTGCTTAGCTTCAATAAGCCACTTACTAGCTTCGGCAGCTATATCAACTCTTCCATGAAGCCTACTAGCTGAGAGAATGGAGCCCCATACAAGAGCACCTTCATTATCCTGTTGTAACTGTATGGTTTTTGCTAAACGATATGCTTCATCCAGACGGCCTCTTCTACCAAGCATGTCGACAACACAAGTATAGTGCTTCACATCAGGAACAACACCATGTCGTGTTTGCATTGAGTTCAAAAGCTCAAGGCCTCTGTCTACTAGCCCCGAATGGTTGCAGGCATACAAGACACCAAGATATGTGACATCAGTTGGCCTAATTCTTTTGAGAATCATTTCTCCAAAGAGCTCAAGTGACACTTCTCCAAGCCCATGCTTAGCAGCGGAGATGATCATGGAAGTGTAAGATATGACACATAAATTAAGCATGCTTCTAAACATCTTAAGAGAGGATTCAAAGCACCCACATTTAGCATACATATCAGCAAGTGCACAGGCAACAACCTCATCTGATTCATGCCCTTTTTTTACTACAGCGGAATGCGTGGCTTTCCCATAAACCAACCTTCCCAAACTCGCACAAGCATTAACGACACTAGATAACATATACTGATTTGGAGGATCATCTTCCAGTTGGCAGTATTCCTTGAAAAGTTGAAGCGCTTCATACCCCTGTGCACTCTGCGCATACCCTGCAATCATCGAAGTCCATGAAACAACATTCCTCTCCACCATTAAATCAAAAACCCGTCTAGCAGCAACCAAATCATTTGATTTTCCATACATGTCAACCAATGAAGTGCACACTATAAGGTTTTTCTGATAACCAAATAATTCGACACGAGCATGAACAACTTTCCCCGTGTCCATGTCAGAAAGCGAAGAACAAGCATTGATCACAGTAGAGAAAGTAAATGCATTCGGAAGAACCATTGTTTTAGGCAATTGTGCAAACAGCAAAAGCGCCATTTTGGGTTGTTTAGCAGCAGTATAACCCCCCATAAGCGATGTCCAAGAAATGATGTTTGGTTCAAACATTTCATCGAACACCTGGTGTGCGTTTTTAACATGCTTACATCTAATGTAGGCATTGATGAGATGATTGTTGGGGAAAGTTTCGTTTAAGAACCCAGATTTAAGAAGCTTAGAATGGGTTAATTGCACAAAATTTAAGTCTTTAGAGTGTTGTAATTGTTGGATGAATTGCTGGGCATTCGTATGAAAATACGATTCTTTGAATCCGCGGGAAATATTGAAGATGTTGATATTTAGGAGGTTTTGGCTAGATTGTCTTCTCATTTTTTATGGCAATTTTCTTGGATCAATGATTAGTTGTGTACATTTGTGGATTAGTTTTCCCTCACCACGTAACCCTGTAATAGACTAATAGGGTCATAACGACTCATGAGTATTCGACACATAACCTATTGAAATGGTCCATTTTTATTTTGGTGACGTTAAATGTACTAAGAAATACTAAAAGCTTATTATTCAAATCCTTAATCTTATATGAAATAGTTTGCTAATCCGTGACTCTTAAATACATAGTAGATGCTTTACTAGGCAAGTGACTTACTAAATCTAAATGTACGCTATTTGTATCACAATTCATATCACCTATTAAATATTGATCACTTGTACAAGACCATATATGTATATATGGTAGTATGATACTATCAAAACCTTTTTTGAGTCTATGTGCTTGTACGTTGTGAGTAATCTGAGTATATATGATTTTTTATTTTATATACATATATACATATATATATATATATATATATATATATATATACACATATTGCCTAATAAAACGCTTGGATCATTTCATGCTTGCTAAAAAAAACTGAACATGCATGGTAAAAATGAGGATTACAATTATGATTTATGCATTATTGTTTGGATGCATCCGTAATACGGAGTATCTATTTTTCTCTTTCATTAATTAAAAAAACACAAACTTTTTTCTTTATTTTTAAGAGCATGTAATTAATATACTACTATGTATTTACAGAATGATAGTCATCGAAAACGAATACCAGTACGGTTATCGCATACTAGAATTTAAAAATAACCGACAGAATAAAATCCCAGATTCCTAAGTGAACAATAGTCAATGGATGCTCTGGCTTCTGAGCTGTGTGTGTTTTATAGCTTGATATATTGCCCAATTCAATAACTCTTATAGACAAAGTACGATGTATAAGCTTGACTTACCAATAGAAAATTTGGACCATTATATAGTTCAGATGGATAGATCAAAAGTGGCTGAAAATCCGTGATTAAGCAAGCTAATTAATTAACCCCTCAATCTCGTGATTATCTGACAGAATAAAAATAATTTTGTAGCTTTGGAAACACACTTCAAAATAGTCTTAAGCAGTAATCACGAGTAACGAAATGGCATTATATGTTATCATTATCTTGCATATTTCTTTCCATTTGTTATATAATCTTACTATGATTAAATCATTTACAGTTTACACTAACAATTTGACCTTACTAACTTTTGCATTATTCTATCTCTCGATGTATAGATGAACCACAGCTATAGTAGAAGATCACCTTATTTTTGCTTGTTTTATTTGAAATTTTTTTAGCACAACGTTAAACATGATAAGTTGATACGAATACATCTTTAGTGGAGTCAAAAACTTAAATTTGTTTGTCCGTAAAATGCCTGATAACTCTTAATTAAGTGGGGTCAATTGACCCCAATATGTGCTATATAGCTCCATCCCTGATAACTCATCAGGGTAAACTCAAGGTTATGAGTTCAATCATCGTCAATAATTACAAGTAGTTGGAGCTTGGAGCTAAGGAAGAACTTCCAAGCACTTAAGTTCTAATTGAATTGAGACTAATCCGATAGTAGATATACATTCTAAACCTTATCTTACCAAATTTTTTTTTTTAATGATGATCTAAAAAAGTTCTAATTGTATTTTTGGATGTGAGTCTTCTCATATTATTCAATGGAGCTAGTAATTGTTTAGTTTATTGCTTCAAATTGTGTCAAAGTAACATGTTGTTTGGTCTTGTAGTTGCAGGCTTCAGGCTTGCTTCCAAATATGTGCTTTGTCGCTCTTACTGTCTTCACAGTCATGTATAGAACAATGTCATTTTATTAATTATAATCATCCTAATTCTTGCCTACTCAAATACTTAAATTACCCTATCTATAAAATTCACTGCTTTTGTTTATTTTATTTCATGCATGCAGTCATTATATTCTTATACTTCTAAAGACCCAAACTTTTATAAAGGTATTAGCTAGCTACAATATAATCAATTCCTCATTCATTCTTAAGTAGTTAAAATATATACTGTATTTACTATTTAGTATTACATGGTAAGGTCAATTTTGTAATTTGCAACGTACACTGCTTGCTATATAAGGGTTGTTTTCCATGCATAAACATCTTATCCAAAAACACTAGCAAGTAGCAACCTAAACTGAAATACTATTGCAATATTATTTGCCAAGTAGTCACTCAATCATGGGTTACTTGGCTATTGCATTTCTCTTCTTTGCCTTTCTCATCACAAACACCCATGCCAATAACCCATCATTATGCCCCTCCTCTAAATCCGACGCTTCTGATCTCTCTGTCTTCCACATATATGGTGGTTGCTCACCGTTCAAAAACCAAAAACCCGAGTCATGGTCCAATACCGTCCTTGACATGGCCGCAAAAGACCCAAAAAGGGTTGAATACTTGGATAGTCTGGCGGCCCAAAAGACTTCCACCCCTATAGCTTCGGGCCCACGAGTGCTTAATATTGGCAACTACGTGGTCCAAGCTAAGATTGGAACACCGGCACAACTTATGTTCATGGTTATGGACTCGAGTATGGATGCTGCATGGGTTCCATGCTCGGGGTGCCAAGGGTGCTCCTCTAATATTTTCTCCCCAAAATCTTCCTCCACCTTTGGGCCATTATGCTGTAAGACAGCCCAATGTGCCCAAACCAATGGGTTTAATTTATGTCCAAAAAACCGTCATGGGCCTTGTTTGTTCAACCAATCCTATGGCGGAGATTCATCTTTCGTAGCCGCCTTATCACATGACTCTTTTTCATTAGACAAAGATGTCCTCCCAAACTATGCTTTTGGATGCATTAATTCTATTGCAGGCACCTCAATCCCACCACAAGGCTTATTGGGCCTGGGCCGTGGGCCATTGTCACTACTCTCCCAATCAAAATCCCTTTACAAAGGAGTATTCTCCTATTGTCTCCCAAGCTTCAACTCCTACTACTTCTCCGGGTCACTCAAGCTCGGTCCAGCGGGCCAGCCCCGAAGAATGAGGACTACCCCACTCCTCCAAAACCCTCATCGACCCTCGCTTTACTACGTAAACCTTACTGGTGTTAGTGTGGGCCAAGTTAGAGTACCTATCTCCCAAGAATGTTTTAAATTTGACACATCCACTGGGGCCGGAACCATCATTGATTCGGGCACACTCCTAACCCGGTTTGTAGGCCCCGCTTACTATGCAATCCGAGATGAGTATAAGAGACAAGTCCAAGGCCCGTTTAGCTCACTCGGGGCATTTGATACATGCTTTCCTGTGAGCCATGAGAGAATGGCCCCAGCAGTTACCCTACATTTTGAAAGGTTTAGCTTTAAACTACCACTGGAAAACACTTTGATCCACCGTAGTGCTGGAAGCTCCGCTTGCTTAGCAATGGCCGCAAATAGCCCCAACTCGGTGATCAATATAATAGCAAGTTGGCAACAACAAAACCTTAGGATTCTTTATGATACCACCAATTCTCGTCTAGGAATTTCTCGTGAGCTCTGTAACTAAATCAAGAAGAGAGTACGTAGTTACTTAGCATACCAAAATGTATGATTTAGGAGTGGTTTAATCTCCATTCTTACTGAGCCGCAAAAATTAGTGGCTGAATGAATAAGCAATTAGCAGTAGCGGAACCAAATTAGAAAGTTTTCCAAGTTTCTTTAAATGAATTTTGTTTGTTTGTTGGGTTAGTTGACGTTAGTTAAGATCATAAGACTACCAATATGTTACTTATATCATGTTAAGCAAGATTGATAAATTCTATCTTTTGCAATTTATTGAATGAACGAGTTTATTTTTGGCTTATATTATGTTTAATTTACACATTGATGTGAATATTGGCGATCATAAATGCATTACTCCATACTAAATGCATTGGTATATTTTGTCAGTGACATAAAATGAAAATGAAAATGCTCCATATGAAACATTTTTCCATATATATATATATAACCTAATTTGCATAGCAGCAAATCATTTAAACATATATTCAGAAGTTATTGGCTAAAAGACTATGAATATCAACTAAAATAATCGCTAACATGCAAGAATTAGACATATATATTATTAAGTACAATTATTACATGCATATGCATGTAATATAAACAACAAAGTAAAAAAAAAAAAAAAAAAAAAAAAAAAAACATTCAAAAAAAAAAACCCTTTCTCTCATACATCAATCAAACGTACAGCTAGATTTGATATTGGAGAAGAATGAAAAAAAGTCTAAATAATAATTATATAGTTGATTAAGCATCATCCCCACCATTGGTGAACAGCAACACCAAAATCCCTTAATCTTCCATATAAAGCCAAGCATTCCCAATAAGCCCTTTTGCTATTTCCTCCTTTGCCAAAGGGTTTACACTCAAGAAAAAGCTCATCTACAAGTGCAATAGCCTTACTCTTCAACATCTCCTCCACTACCTCGGCGTCAGCTTTCATCACCACGTACTCCTCCGCCTTAACATTCCTCCACAACCAATCAGAGATCCCCATTTGTGTTGGTGGGCCTTCCCATGCATCATCAGACTCCACCTCGGTCTCAGGGACCGTTTCTATCTTATACATGTCAAAGTATTTGTTTCGAGTGGGGTAGTTTTGTTCAAACCAACGAGTTGATCCATGACCACCCCCTACGTCGATGTACACTCTCCTAGAGTAACCCTCTAGGGAGTCATTAAGAAGATCAGGTAGAAATTTTGTTTTTCTTAGGTATGCTTTTGACTTCCCTGTGGCTGAACGTGGAGGCTCCAATAGCACATCCTCGAGGTTCCCTAGGACCGCCTTTTTCTCCTCAGACAAAAACTGCAATAGCTTCCTCTTAGGGAATGACCTTGATGGTGATGACGATGATGATGATATAATAGATGCAAACGAAACTAGTTTCCTCATTGCAATATATGTACAATTATTATTCAATTTCCTAAAGTAGACAATCTTGTAATTTGGGGGTACCTCAAATGTCATAGATGGATCGCGACTAAGTTGGACCGCCATGACTCCACCAATCTTGAGAGTTCGATCTAAGAAACCTTCAATGGCTCCTCCATAGCCGTCTGTGAAGGCAAAGGTGAATGTTTCATTGCCTATTGACTCTTGTTCTTTTGTATCAGATGGTGAAATTGTTGTAACCTCATCTTCGATAGAAGCTTGTTCTTTGATTTTACTAACAATGAGGGTTTTATCCTTGATTGTCCATAATCCTTCATTAGCAAGATCTTGAAAAACCAACAATGGGATCGAATTTATCTTCACCAAGGCGATGTTGTCATGTGTACTAATCAAATTGAGGTAATTTTTATTCGGTAACACAATATTACTGTCATTAACTTCCTCTCTAGAATAATTAGCCCCTCCAAAAACTCCAGCTAATACCATGATTAGGAGGGCAAGTAACGAAGCTTGAGCAAGGATTTTTAAGAGCGTCCTTGATTCGGAATGTCGTATGATAACAAACAATCTAGACGATGAATCACCATGCAACACACGCAAATCGTTGATGTGTTTGTCGTAGGCATAAGGTAACTCCATGTTCATGTTTTTTATCTGCATTTTTTGTGTAGTTTCTTGTAGATGCATTTATGTAATTAATGAGTAAAAGGAAAGATAATTAGAGATTATCTATGGTTCGTTGTTGGTTAATTAAGCAAAAAAGCGCGATAATGGTGGAGCCGTGGAAGCTTAGAAGGTGTTGGAGCTTGCTAATCAGCGGTACGTAGCAGAAATTATTGTTGCTGATGAGAAAAGTTAGACAAGTGAAAAGAAAAAACTAAAATTGAAATATCATAAAATGAATAATTGTATGAAATTGATTGTAATTAAGAAATTAAATGTTGAATATCTATGGTAAAAAAAAAAAAAAAAACCCTTAGCGAGTACAAAACCTGGCAACAGTATGGTTTCCACCCACAAGAGAAACACGTGAAATTTTGGCTTTATTCTTCAATAACAACAATTGTAGCATTCTTTCTAATTCCATTATATGTTGACAATTTTTTTTTTTATAATTTTTGATTGATAATCTAATTATACTTCCATAATAATGGACAATAATTAGATTTTTATATGATGACAGAAATTACAAAATAATTTATTTAAAGTCAATCTAAATTTTATGAGATTTTGAATTAAGAAGAATGAAATTAATTATTGTGTTGGCAATGAAGAAGAAATTAAAGAGCCTTTAGAGAGGTTAATAGAGAGATTTATATATTTACCTTTTTTTGGTTTGTAAAAAAATTAATTTGTTGTCTTAAGAGAGATTTTAGGAAGTTAAAAATGGAATTAATTAGATTTAGAGCGGGAGAATTTGAGGATAATGCGGCTTAATATATATTAACGCATAATAGTTGAAATCCTAAATTTAGGGTTAATAATATCTAGCAAAGCATACTATTCGGACATGCATGAGTTTTATTTATTATCAATTTTTTAGTTAATTAATTTTTGTATGGCTTCAAACTTGTTGTATTTTAAGCAGGAAAATCTAGTTAATCACTTGAAAGACACCAGAGTAATGAGCTTAACTTATTATTTTTTTATTTTTATGAATTATTTCCTTATTTTTATTTATTTTTAATTATTAATTTTTATTTTTTTATTTTTTTATTTTTTTATTTTATAATTCATAAGCATGGCCATGCAATAGCCCTAGTAATTGAGACAGCTAAGTCTCTAATACATACATTAGGGGTGTGCAAAAATGGATACCAAAATTTTTCCGACCTGGAATTCTGGATATTTGAAATTTCGAAATCAAAAAAATTTATCCCGCATTCATTCCGGAAAACCAGAATTCCGAAAATTTAAAAATCCCGATTGGAAATCCATAAATTCATTTTTTTTAAATCTAATTTCCTTCTAAATCGCTTCAATATCCTATGAAAATCGAATCGGAAAAGTAGAATTTTGGTTTTCCGCATTGTGTTTTCTTTAAAAAACCGGAATTGGGATTTAATATTTTCCATTCCGTTTTCAATCTAATATCCGGTTTCAAAATCCGGATGTCCGATCCTGCCCAATTTCGTCGAATCTTTAAAAAACTGGACCGGATATTCGAAAGCGGAATTTTTTTTCACACCCCTAGCAAACATGCAACTAGTGGTTGTTACTAGCTTGTTCGACCCTTGGTGGAAGTGCACCTAGCATGGGGATTTAAGGACCAACTATGTGCAGTACGCACAATCAACAAAAAATTGGACCAACTACAACTAGCATGCGATTTTGCCAATATATCAAGGTTTAGGGGGAAAAAAGAGAATTTTTTCACAAATTATTAAAACAATATTCATTGATGAATAATGCATAATGTTGATATATTCAAACATTAAGGTTGATAACAATAGTAAACTCCTATAAATGAAATATTGTAGTATATTAAAGGAAGAACATTAAAACAATGTCATAATATTTTAACACAAGTTGCACAAAAAATCACAACTCCATCACATTCATAGATCATCAACTTCCTCAATACTTACTCCATAACCATACAATATTCACACATTGTTCACAGATATATAACTAGCACAACATTCATTTATTTAACCAATAATTAGCAACTACCCCGACATTCATACTCGTTAACACAATCATTCCAATCAAACAAATAC
This sequence comes from Suaeda aralocaspica, assembly GCA_016808085.1. NCBI lineage: Eukaryota > Viridiplantae > Streptophyta > Magnoliopsida > Caryophyllales > Amaranthaceae > Suaeda > Suaeda aralocaspica. The sequence goes on along the minus strand of PYUH01000044.1, from coordinate 9,362,579 downwards.
CTCCATTAAACAACAAAACTCAAACCTAACGATCGAAACACAACTGAAAACAACAAACACAAAACGAATAACAAATGAAAGTAATAATGGAGGCAATTTGTCAACACGCACTTCTCTAACATCAATCACATAATACTTCAAAGTAGTTAAATAAGTTCGTAAGTACGAATTTAAGGTTTCACTTAAATTGGAGTAGTTAAATGTCAGTGCCAAAAGAGAGGATGATATTAGATAAGACGAGAGTTGCCGCCATTTGAGGTTCCAATTCATAATTATCCATAGCGATGAAGAGAAAAAATAAAATTAAAATTAAACGGTGTCGTTTAACAAGGGGTCCATACAATAATTTGTGCCCAAAATTCACATTTTTCTTCGAGACGGGCTGGGCTAAGATCGATCAACTTTTAATTCTTAAAAATTTGGACTAATCAAACCTTTATATTTTGGATTTTCTGAAAAAAAAAAAAAAAAAAGCTCTGTGTGTGATTTAAAAAGTGAAAACTTTTCCTAAGAAAACAAAACAGTAAAATTAGAGAAAAAAAAAAAAAATCAGCCGTCTCAGTGTGATTCTCTCTGTATCTAAGTTGACCACCAACGCCCTCCCCTCGGCCGCAACAAGGTAATTTCTGTTTAAAAATTAAATTAAAGGCAAAGTTTTAATATTTTGTGCGAATTTGTGTATGTTATTTTAATTGTGACAGACGACATATGATATGATATGATATGATATGATATAACACGGTGGCTTGTTGGTTTGTTTGTTATTGTTAATTGCAACATTTTTTTTTTTTTAAATCGATAAATCAAATCCCCAATTTTTAGTGTTGGTGTTATTTATTTATTATTAATTCAAAGTTTTTAATTTTGTTATAAAATAAATTAATTTGTCAAGTGTTAGTCAGGCAAACTGTTGAATTGAGTGATAAAAAAGAAGATGATTTTATGTATATAATATATGTTTCAGGCTGAAAATTGCTTATTGGTAATTATGTTATGTTTAGAGATTGGAGTTCTCACAATAACTATCTGTCATCTGTCAAGTTTTAAGCTTTATATATATATATATATAGGATCTATGAGAACCCTCTTGTATGAGAACCGTATGAACAACAATGTATTATAACTATCCTTAGTTTTCAATTGAAACAAGGTTTAGTTAATTTTTCAGGCTTTTGAAAATCGTATACTATTTAGGTGGTCATAGTTATAGGTTAATTTTATATGGTAGCTTAAAACACTTGAAATAAATGTTTATACCTTATTATTATTAAAATAGATATAAAGTAACACCGTAACACTAGGAAAACTAAAAAAAAATAATTGAATAAAAGAGTTTTAATATAATTCTCACGGTTCTCATGTAAGGAGGGTTCTCGTTTGAACCTCTTCCTATATATATATATATATAATCAACAGAGTTGATTATTATGGTGTTGAATTTTGAATTTGAATGTGTGGTGTTGTGTTTTTGATTGTAATGTTTGTGGTGGTCAGAAAAAAAAGGTAAGGGTAAGAACTAGCTGCATATGGCGAATGTAGAGACAAGCTTGGAGGTGTTTTGTGAGGATTTGCTTATTTATGTATTTAGTAAGCTCTCTGAAAATGATCTCATCAGTTGCAAGTGTGTATCAAAAGAGTGGAACAGAATCATCACTGATGTTTGCATTCCCGCATTGTCTCTTCAGGCTCCCGTCTCTGGAATTTACTTCCGTATTGCTCGATTACCTGGTAGATTGGGACTAGTTAGAGATTGTTCTGCTCGACACGATAGATACCAACTCTTGAATGAATTGGCCACTAATCATAGCGTACACATCATCAATGCTGCTCCTTTGAAGGACCATCCACCTGGCTCTCAACCTGCCTTTGAGGGCATGTCTTATGCTACTATATTGCCTTTTCACCACCATGGTCCTGATTTTCTGGACTGTTGCAATGGCTTGATTTTGTTTGTCCATCGTCCTAAACCCTCCTTTTACGTTTGTAACCCTGCCATCAAACAATGTGTGTCCATACCTCTCCCTCCGTCTACGCTTCATCTACCCTCCCTATATGCTTCTTTAGCCTTTGATCCTTCTGAGTCTCTTCATTACCGTATTGTCATCTCATCACTTACTGCTCACCCACAGTGTTTGCTAATTTTTTACTCCCAAACTGGAGAGTGGATTAAACATGACCTCCAAGTCGAGCTGCCACTTCCACCTAAGCGCTTCCGGATGGTTAGGCACTGTGTTTACTTGAAGGGCATTTTATATAGATTATCCTTGCCTAACAATATTCTTTGTTTTAACCTCGAAGCTAAGACAGTCCGTGTGATTGTCTGCCCCGACAAGCGGATTAACTTATATCCAAGAGGTTGTTTCGGGGTCTTAGCTGGCTCTCTCGTATGCAAAGACAGAAGATCAAAATTTGCGTGTGTGGTTGCTTGACAACCATTGTGAACACAGTGAATGGATATTGAAGTATAAAATCTCCTTATTTCATATGATGAAGCTTGCATTACGCATAGGGTATGGTGGTTATCTTAGTATATGGCTGCATCCATTTGCTTTTCATCCGACATCCAACATCGTGTTTCTGGGCTCTGCTCGTACACTTATGATGTATTATCTTTGTTCTGATCATATGGAAGGTGTACATAGAAATGTTATGAACGATATCAATTGTGGTTTCTTTTTCTCGGTGTTTACATATACACGCACCTTGATCACATTGAAGAGCTGGTGCAGGACTCCTTACAATCTCAATGTGAGTATTGACTTGGTCGCTTATTTTGGTCTCTTGCATTTATTTATTTTTCGACAATTTCATATGGTCTTGGTTTTCATGTTTGGATTGTCTTCCTATTGTGTGGTACATCATTATTCCATTGGTAGTATTTTAAAAAGTATTGTTTTTGTGCTCTTTTCTTTTCTTTTATAATTCTTCCTTTTTTTTTTTTTTAGTTTCCCTAAGTGCTTACTTGAGGATGTCTTGTTCAATCTTTTTGCTCCTTTTGAACATGATATCCCAGCAAAGATATACATCAATAGAATTTATACTTGCATGTTTGATATACATGATTTTTTTTTCCTTGAAAATTGGGGCGGTTCTAGGATTTTTTAGTGGGTGTAGCACCAGATAAACAACTAAAGAGTTTTTATAATTTTGGAATAAGTAAGAGTGAGGTATATGTCATTTGTTTAGAGCTTTCCTCCCAATCTCATGAAGTCATGAGATCAATTCTCACCACCTACACTTGTGGCTCCCTTAACACCAAAAAAAATAATAAAAAAATGGTAATATTTAATTTGGCCTAGAATATAGGTTGCACTTTTTTTATATGCAATAAGTCCAATCGTACGTGAGTCACTATTAACAAGTGTTATACTGACTTAAACTTATCTAGATCTCTAAAAAAAACCTTTTGTAAAATGGAGACGTTTAACATATGAAACTTTTCAAGTTTTTCATGAGACAATGATCAATTTAATGAAACTATAGTGATATAGTGATTTTTGTTAATGAATTGAATATTACTAATATGTTGTTGTATTTGTTGAATGAAACTTGAATTGAGGTGAAAAACGATACTTGGGTTGGCTAAGAAAACGGTAGTCACTAAGGATTTGTGAAAAAAGTAAATATGCAAATAATTTGTACAAAGGTTTGAACCCTTGACCAAGACTTCAAGCTACTTTTCCATTCCAATTGCACTGCCACTGAACTCAGTACAATACCACAATGAAATTTGCTAAATCTAATATTTATACAATATTTTGTCAGTTATGCCACATGTTGCTACTAATCTAGATTCAACAATGTCTTAACAGCTCAACTTATCAACTTATATGCTACCTCTGTAAATATTAAGTTGCAACGTTTGACATTTTAATGAAGCCACTAGTAGGTTGCATCAAATGTTCAACTTTCTTTTTTTGTTATTTTTTTGTGTCTTATGCTTGTGTCCGGATAAGATACATGATCATCTCTAGAAAGTTGGGAGTGAACATGTAACTGTGGAAAGAAAAATTCAGTAATCCTCAAGAAAGGAAACAACACATACCCCATGCTGGCAATAGGACATGTGAGTAGCTGTAATAATAAATAAGCCCTGTTTCACATTTTATCCTGATGTTCGTAGTAAAGAAAATGGTTAGTTTTTGGTGATCTTGTGTCGACATTTGTGCCTTAGTAGAGGAGAGTTTGGATCAAAATCTGATGCCTACGATTAGTGAATGGATGCAATTTATGGGACTTAGGTGTTCACGAAGCTCGTCTTATAAATTAGTGATCATTAAATTAGATTGGAGCATGATGAAGACTCACTAAACAACTTTTAATAACATAAAAAGAAAAGTAACTATCTGAGTATGACCTTCAATTTAACCAATGCAGCGCCCACATTTTATTCGAGTCTTTCATCAATGTTTAGTGCATTAGATGTTTGGTACACTAAATGAGGCTATGGGAATTTTTTTTCCTTTATTTTTAGCCTTCTTGTATTTAAACTTCCATTCATGTAGGTGTGTATGTATTCCATTGTAATTAAATTGAATCAAACAACTTTAAAATTTTTGTTTTCTTTCCTCTTCCTCTTCCTATCCTAATCTCAACACATTTTTGGTATTTGGGGTGTCAGGCACTCAGGCCCTTCTTTCTCATGACGCTGCTCATCTTTTTGATGATATGCTCATGCATAACAATACAGAGGAAGGAAATGTTCAGCATATTACACTGGTGTGCAAACTTTATTATGCCTCTATTATAGTAAAAGGTCAAGTTTTTTTTTTTTTTTTTTATAGTTTAAATTGAAGTATCCAAACGTGATATGAGTCGACGAGTGATTATTGAGGTGAACGAAGGTGTTGAAGTGACGTAGGTTATAAGCATTGTTAGCATGACTCATGCTCTGAATTCTTAAGAAAGCTGTGAGGATTTTTAGGACTAAGTGATACCATTCGATGTTTTTTGCTGTTATGCACACTTAGCTAGTTCATCACCAGGGTAATTTTAAGGCAATTTAGGTGGTTAAAAAAAATGCTATGGTTGAGGCCTCTGTGTTGGCACCTTGGCAATACTGGTTCCAGTTTAACATGTGTGATAGTAATTGATGCATTGGGATTTGCAATAGGGCAATTTGATGTCCATTCCATTGCCACCTACTTCAGTTGTCTTCTGGGTTTTATAGCCAAGCTCAAGTTGGTGTATGTAAAGGAGCTTATGGGGATAGTAATAAGAGTGTATACATGGTGCCATTATATCTTTGAGAAGTAATTCTTAGGCAACAAAGAGCTGGATGGGATTCCGAATGTGGATAATTTGGACTCTCTTGAATGACGCTCTCAGATATTTGTATGTTTGCAGACTTGGAATGGGAATTTTGTGCTATTGTATTTGGTGATCTTCTCTTCTTTGTTATGCTGGGTAGACCTATATAGAGGATTCCTCAGCTATAGCATGTGGTGAAACCTCCTCTGATACATTTCCTATACTGGAGTAATGGAGTAAAGGAGGTTTGCCATGGCTTTAAGTTTTGTTGTGATTGATTTGAGGGATTTTGTGTATATCCAGGTATCAATACAATTTTATTTAATGTTGAAGAAAATTTTATAGATGTAGAAAGCTTTTGATTCCGAGTCAAAACCTAATCAATATTAGGTGAAAATGGAAAAATGAAACTAGGGACCATGTATTCGGTCTGTCCGTCAAGAATAAGGTTATTTGATTCGATTTCCCACACTTAAAAATTAGCTTACCAAACATGTTTTATGTGGCTATAATTATTCTTTATCTTGTTTTTCAAGCGTAGCTTCATCCTCCTTTTGTCGAGTACGCATCTTAACATTTATATACCAATGCGAGAGGGATGTTGTTGTTTGGATGCTGGAGCAATGCGACAAACCTATAAATTTGAAGTATTGTTTTGTGTTTGGATTATAGAGTTGAGGTTTTTAGTTTGATCTTTGAAGTCACTAGAACTGTAGTTTTCATCAATGTCTGATATTAGTGTTTGCTTTGATATTAAAAGCTGTCCACTTACTGTTATAATATAGCTCATGTTTACTTTTTTATGGTCAGAACTGTGAAGAGGTGCAAGATGATTGGCGTTTCACCGAGCAATGATTATTTCTTCAGTTGTGTCCGAGCTGCACCTAATAGGGTTGCTTGTACAACTGAAAACGGACGCCTGAACTTTACATTAATGGAGGAATGAAATGAAATGTAGACATCTGCTCCCTCTTTAGTTAGTGGTTTTACTTATTTGTATAACCTTATTTGTTAATTTTTATTTTACAATTACCTAGGAAATACAGTCAAGGCACATTAGTTTACTTAATTTATTGGCTTTTTTACCATGCACTGCTATAATGAATACTCTTGTAGTTTTATAAATTGACGGTGTATTTTTATTTTCTATCTCAAAAGTTTCATATACTCCTGCTTTGTTTTTTCGTTAACTTTTTATGATGATAAGTTATTAAGTTTCCTATCGTATGAACTCTTCCTCAACTATAACTTACTCAAATCCACCAATTTCAATCTTTTCACTTAAACCCACCAATTACTTACCCCCTCAGATTTCTCAACCTTGACAGTTCAGTTTCAGTTGCTTTTTCCTTTGTTCAAATTTAGTGTAGTTATTTAGCTTGTTCAAGTAAAAGCGACGTAAACACAAACTGCGGAACAAACTATCCGATGACAAGCACTGGCATAAAGACTCTTGTTAAGTGACAGCTTTTTTGCTCAGTGATAAACTGACAGCCTTGTTTCAGTATTGTGTCAAATACTAAGCTTCAATTCTCTTCAACAAACAAACAAAAAACAAGACGCACACGCAAACACAGTTAAACAAAGAAGGAAAAAAAAAAAAAAAAAGTAAAAGGTAAGAGTTTGTACTGCTGGAGAATGAAGCTGCTTCGAATCATCTCTAGTTGCTTATAAATCGAGATTCAAGTGTAAGATACAGTAGTAAATAAGAGGAATCTTAATGATGAACTACTTTCATCTATTTCTCAACGAAATAAAATAAAACAAAACCAAACACTGAAGGCTAGAGATTTCTCCACATATATTTTGTGTTTATACAAAATCAGTAAAAATAAAATTTCAAAACCCGTGTTCAGGTTTCAAATGTTCATACTATTGAAGAATATGACAGCTCAGCAGCAATTCTGTTACAAGAGTTGTAACAACCTTGCCAGCTTAGCTCTCTTTTTTTTTTTCTTATTTTCTGTTATTGCAACAAACTATTTCCCCTAGTTTTATTTTCTTCTGCTTTTATATAAATAGCTGATTACGGTTGTAATATGATTGATGGCTTCCATTAATAAAATCTCTCTCTAAGATTTCCTCTCTTCTACTCTCTAGATTCTTCTTCTTCAATGTTGATATTTTTTTTTGATTTTCTGTTACAAATTTTATCATGGTATTAGAGCAGAAGATCGACTGATTCTGTTATTCGTTTTCTTGATTTGTTCTTCATCATCATTGCAATTTTTCTGCGATTTTCAGATCTTCATTTTTCTTGAATTTTATCCTTGATTTCTTGATTGATTTTCTTTCTCTTCCTGAGTTTCTGATTTTGTTGATTTCTTTGATAAATGGAGAATTCTATTCCAAACAATCTGCCTCTTACAGCTAATCCTACAAGTGTTTACTATTTGCATCCTTCAGAAAATCCAGCAAATCCGATTGTTTCTGTGAAATTCAATGGAGATTCATACAATGAATGGCAGAGGAGCATGATCATCGCCTTTGCAGCGAAGAATAAGCTGAGTTTCATTGATGGCAGTCTTCCAAGGCCAGCAGTTGATCAGATTGAAGAATGTAAGGCCTGGGATAGATGTAATGCTATGATTATAGCATATATCTTGAATTCTATTGATCCTAATCTTGCTAGAAGTGTTCTCTATTTCTCTACTGCAAGGGAAATCTGGAAGGATCTTGAAGATAGATATTCACAAAGCTCATGTGCTCAATTATACTCATTACAGCAAACATTATCTGAGCTAGTTCAAGGATCGTCTAGTGTAGCTGAGTTTTTCACTCAGATCAAGGCTGTTTGGGATCAGATCTCAGGTATTAATCCTGTGCCTGTTTGTACTTGTAACGGATGCACATGTAACTTGACTCAGAAAATCTTCAAACAGCAGCAGGAAGAAAGGTTGATTCAGATGTTGATGAAGCTAGATACTCAGTATAATAATGTCAGAACTAATATCCTGATGATGCAGCCTCTACCTAATGTTTCCATGGCATATAGGCTTTTGATTCAAGAAGAAAAGCAAAGGCAAGTAAGTGCTATGGCAGAGTCTAGTCATGCTAATGGTATGGCATTTGCAGTGGAGAATAGAAGAGCTGATCAGTTTCAACCTGGTAGAAGCTCTAGTTACAGACCTCCAGTACCTAACACTTGGAACAGAAACTCTCAGGCACCTATTTCTTCCTCACAAGGCAATTACATGTCAGATTCTAGCAGAGGATCATTTGGATCCAGGAGGTTCTCTTCAATGTTCTGTGATCATTGCAAGATGTCTGGTCACACAATTGATAGGTGCTATAAGCTACGAGGCTATCCTAACAATAATGGCAATTCCAAAGGAAAAGGCAGAAGGATTGCTGCAATTGTCTATGGAGATGAAGATGATGATGATAGTGCAACTCATAATGTGGAAACTGCTCATCTCACAACTGGAGAATACAGCAAGTTCATGTCCTTGGTGAATAATCAGCTGGAGCAAGAAAAAGATCATACTGAGTCTGTGAATGTACAGAATCTTGCGCATTCATTTAACAGTTCAGCTCATATGGCAGGTACATGCTTACTTAGCTGTTCTAATTCTAAATGGATAATAGATAGTGGTGCAACAGATCATATTTGCTGCAATCTTGATTTGTTCAGTCATTTTGAGAAGTTCAATAAGTCACCTAACACTATTACCATTGCTGATGGGAAACAAGTTATTGTTGAACATATTGGGACTGTGAGGTTTCAGAATGGAGTAGAATTGAAGAATGTTTTGCATGTTCCTGGTTTCACTTTTAATTTGTTGAGTGCACACAAATTGTGTAAGGATTTACAATGTGAAATTAAATTCACTCATGATACATGCTTGATTCAGGATCTTGGCCAGAACAATACACTTGTTCTTGGTAAGTTGGAATCAGGATTATATGCTGTGCAAGAAGGGAATGAAAGTGTGAATAAGGCTTTTCTAGTGTCCAAAGCAGAAGAAGCAAAGCTATGGCATCTTAGACTAGGACATTTACCTTTTAATAAATTGCATTATGTGTTGAATAATGTTGTTTCTGACTCAGGACATCAGACTATATGTCAAATTTGTCCTAGAGCTAAGCAAGCTAGGAATTTTTTTCTCAGAGTAGCATTAAGACCTCTAAAGTGTTTGAGTTGATACATGTAGATACTTGGGGGCCTTATAAGACATGTACACATGATGGTTGTCATCTGTTTCTTACAATTGTAGATGATTTTTCAAGGCACACTTGGACTTTTCTTATGAAAAACAAGTCAAGTGCAGTTGATATAATAACAAATTTTGCTGTTTTAATACAAAATCAGTTTGACACTAGAATAAAGTGTATGAGAACAGATAATGCAAAAGAATTGTGTGAAGGTCCAATTTTGAATTTCTACAATATCCATGGGATTGTTCATCAAAAAAGCTGCACAGACACGCCACAACAAAATGGTGTGGTTGAAAGGAAACACAGACATTTGCTTGAAACAGCAAGAGCCTTGTATTTTCAGTCAGGAGTTCCTATATCTTTGTGGGGAGAATGTCTTTTAAGTGCTACTCATTTAATTAATAGAATGCCTCTTAGTTCTATTAATTTCAACACACCTTTTGAAAGACTGTTTGGACACAAGCCTAATCTTGATCATCTGAAAGTTTTTGGCTGTTTATGCTATGTTGCAACTGTAAAGAACCAGAGGAGTAAATTTGATCCAAGAGCCTTGCCCTGTATCTTTCTTGGTTACCCACCTAATCAAAAAGCCTACAAGGTGATGTGTTTGGAAACTAAGAAATTTATGGTTTCCAGAGACATTACATTTCATGAAAAACATCTCCCTTTCAAACACTCAACCACCAATCATACAGTCCAACCCATTTTTTTACCAACAGCCACACCATCCACACCAGACTTCTCACAAATCATCCCAGAACCTTTTATTCTTGATCCAGAATTTATTTCAATTTGTGATCAAACTACACAGCCTAATGACACAGAACAAATTCCCATGTCTCAGTCCACCACAAATACCTCAAACACCTCCCCACCAAATGACATCTCTTCACAACCTTCAAGACAATCCACCAGAACCCATAAACCACCTTTTTGGGCAAAGGATTATGTTTCTGCTCCAGCTGTTACAGATCACTGGTGCAATATTGTCAAGTGCAGTGACATCAGTAGTTCTTTTCAGGCTCTTATTGCTCACTCTTCCACAATCATTGAACCGTCAAGCTATATTCAAGCATCTCAAGATCCTGCTTGGGTTGAAGCAATGGAGAAGGAAATCATGGCTCTGGAAAAAAATGGCACTTGGGAACTATGTCATTTGCCTGAAGGAAAGAAAGCCATAGGTTGTAAATGGGTTTATAAAGTAAAACTTAAATCAGATGGATCAGTCGAAAGGTTCAAAGCTAGATTAGTTGCAAAAGGGTTCACTCAAGTTCATGGGGTGGATTTTGATGAAACTTTTTCACCTGTGGTGAAGATGTCCACAATAAGATGCTTGCTTGCTGTAGCTTCTGGTCATAAATGGTCTATTTTCAGCTAGACATTAATAATGCCTTTCTTCATGGGGATCTTAATGAGGAAATCTATATGCAAGTGCCAGCTGGTGTGCCTAATCCTCACAACATGGTCTGTAAACTCAAGAAATCATTGTATGGTCTAAAACAAGCCTCCAGGCAGTGGTTCTCTAGACTGACTTCAGAATTACAGAACAAAGCTTTTGTTCAATCTCTGAATGATTATTCTCTTTTCATCAGAAAAACACAAGAAGACATTACCATTGTCGCCATTTATGTGGATGATATAATCTTGACAGGTTCTAATGTGGCTATTATGAATGATCTGAAGCTACACCTACATAATACTTTCAGTATTAAGGACCTTGGTCAACTTCATTTTTTTCTGGGAATAGAGGTAATGCATCTGGAACATGGTATTCTGTTGTCTCAAAGGAAATTTTCTAAGGAGTTATTGAAAGAATCTGGGCTTGATGTTTCCAAGGCAGCTAAAACTCCTCTTCCTCAACATCTAAAGCTATCAAATGATCAAGGAGTTTTTTGTTCTGATCCTACTCTCTACAGAAGCTTAGTTGGGAAGCTTAATTTCCTTACTCACACTAGGCCTGATCTCTCTTATTCAGTTCAGACCCTGAGTCAATTTATGCAGCAGCCTCGAGATCAGCATCAGCATGCTTTGCATCATGTTCTCAGATACCTTGCTTGTACTTTAGGTCAAGGCATTTTGCTACAAGGGTCAGATTGTCTCACTTTGCAAGCTTACTCAGATTCAGATTGGGCTTCATGTCCTACAACTAGGAGGTCTGTAACAGGATATGTGATGATGCTAGGAAAATCACCTATCTCATGGAAGTCTAAGAAGCAAGGGACAGTTTCCAGGTCTTCTGCTGAAGCAGAATACAGGGCCATGTCAGCTGCAGCAGCAGAAATTACATGGTTGGTCAGGTTGCTCCATGATATTGGTGTTGACTGTTTGAAACCTGTAAAACTTTCCTGTGATAATCAATCTGCGATTCACATTGGAAAGAATCCTGTACTACATGAGAGAACCAAGCACATTGAGCTTGATTGTCATTTCACCAGGGAGAAAGTTTTGGAAGGTCTTCTGGAATTGCATTATCTTCCTTCTTCTGAACAACTAGCAGATCTTCTGACTAAGGCTCTTCCTGCTCATCAACATTCTCTGCTCAGCTCCAAGCTTGGAATGATTGATCATGCCACCCTTCCAAGCTTGCGGGGGGATATTGAAGAATATGACAGCTCAGCAGCAATTCTGTTACAAGAGTTGTAACAACCTTGCCAGCTCAGCTCTCTCTTTTTTCTTATTTTNTTTTTTTTTTTTTTCTTATTTTCTGTTATTGCAACAAACTATTTCCCCTAGTTTTATTTTCTTCTGCTTTTATATAAATAGCTGATTACGGTTGTAATATGATTGATGGCTTCCATTAATAAAATCTCTCTCTAAGATTTCCTCTCTTCTACTCTCTAGATTCTTCTTCTTCAATGTTGATATTTTTTTGATTTTCTGTTACAAATTTTATCACATACATTGCAATCTGCAAGTGTGTATTTCATGTATGCATTTTTCTGTTCCTAATTGCTGCTATTTTTTATTTACAAGTTATTTAATATTGTGATGAGAATCTGAGTAATATCATCAAGAGCTAAAGTAACACAACATGGCGTGAAAGAATGATAGAAAGGCAAACGAAAACAAGATATACAGGTTTAGCCTTTAGGTACCAAAACTATGAGATTCATCTATAATTCTAATAAACGTCAATCAATGTTGTAGTTATTCCATACAAGAGTCTCAACTGTAGAGTAGAGCAAGCAATCTTCCAACCTCCAACTCGCTACATCATCAAACAGCCTGCCTGCAATTGAAAAGGCAGGAAGGAACAAAAAGAAATCATTCAAATCAAATATTTGAAATTCAGGTAACTAAGTAGCTTTCCATGCGCTTATTTGATACAGGAAGAAAACTAGGTAACTGAACTTCTCATGCTCTTTCCACATTCGATCATAAAGTTGGTCCATGGAAAAAGAGACTCCTTGTACAATTTATAAGAAAGGTTTGAGGTTAACTTTCCTTCAGACTTTTATTACTTTTTTAAGGCATTATAGTTTACAACTTTCATAGAATTTTGATTTCAAATAATTGGCTTAAACATTATTCCTGTCATCATCCTGAACTTTGGATTTTCTTCTGGACTAAAGGGAGGAAAAAGGATTAAACAATTCTACTTTTTTAGTTTGGACTCCATTTGGTTTGACGATAAATAATTTTCAACTTACAAAAGCTTTCAGTTATTCATCGCATTACAGTTTTCAACATTCATAGAATTTGGATTTCAAAGTTGGTTAATTTACTGATAGTCCACATTAGACTAATATTTTTGTTATTACGTTTAATTGAATAGGTAAGTTTGTGGCAAAGTTGGTTAATCTACTGATAGTCCATATTAGATTATATTTGTGTTATTATGTTCAATTGGATAAGTAATGTTTTGCAACTTTTAACTTTTGTTATTCTTAGTGATAAGTTGAATATATTGTAATATGCGTTGTAATGCTATGATGAGATGAAATTTGTCTATAATTCAGATGCTCGGTGATTTTATGAACGATCGTTTTTGGTTTCTTAAAGGAAACTGGAAGCAAATGACGATCAATTATCGAAAAAAATCTCGATTAGTGATACTTGTTCATAGTAATGATAGATTATAAAATTTACGTTGCGTACTAGTATAGCTATAATTATTGGTCGACAAGATATAATAATTTATTAATTAGATAATATTAGTTAGTCTTTATAATAAATATTTAATAGCCCTTTCAAAGATAGTTATTTATAAAATTAATCCTACGAAATTTCAAATTAAGCCCAAAACTCATTACACTTTATATCTACTAAATAATTTAAATGTTTTCTTGACTATCAAATTTTTAATGAGAAGCCTCCAAAGCTTCACTCCACCAAAACTCTTATTATTTGGCAGTTATAAATTTATAATATCTGATTTTATTTGTTTCTTTTACAAGTTTCTCCCCATTCGGCATTCTCGATCTCTTTTCAATTTATATATGATTTTAACCTTCTCGTGCATGATGATATTAGATTTCTTACTTCAGGTTGTTGTCTCTGCGCATGATAGGTGAGTTCCTTTTTAATTTCTTTTTTTTTTTTAATATTTTGTGTGCTTTTGGATGGTTTATAGAATGAAAGGTGATGATTAATTATACTGAATTCTTGTTGTTAACACATGGAAAATACAATTAAACTTAATTATACTTCAGCACGATTGTCAATTTAGGCATAATTGCATAAATAATCCAATTTAATATGGGTGCAATTTAATTTTTGCTGTATTATTTTATATATAATCATGGTATATTTTTTGTTGTTATTTGACATGGGATTCCGGATTTGTGTAGTGCCTTTTGGCCCAACTTAATGATACATCATTTTCTCTACCGTCTATATTTATTTTTTAGATTAGTTGCATTATTGTTTAGCCAAAATTTATCACTTTTTAATTTATGAATTTTTAGTGTGTCCCAGTTTAATTTTATAAACCTCCAACATCTAAATTTTTATGGTGTATATCTTCTTCCCATCCTAAAGAAACCCGAGCATGCAATTGTGAAGGCACACTCTAGTATTATATTAAATCAATCACCCACCTCTCACTCTTTATTTCTTTCTCTCTCGGTCTCTCACAAATAAAGAAAGAAAAGTAAAGAAGTGAATTTCTATTCTTCCTCTTATTTTTTATTTTGATTGTTTGTTATTTGATTTAATTAAAAGCCCTGATTCAAGAATTTAATGAATCTTTGAATCATAAATATTTTATATTTGAAAATTTGAATTCATGATTATGTTAATTATGTTTAAGTTTTTGAATTGTTCATTAATTTTAGAAAAACATTGTCAAAAAAACCTTTAAATTGGGTCATTTTTTTTGAAATAATACCTTTAAAAAAACTTTTTGCGAAATAATCTTTTAAATTATTTTTGATTAAAAAGTAGCACCAAAATCAACGAAATAGGTTTGTCTCCTTCATTTTTGAGCGACTTTGACTCCTTTAACTTGAAAAGAAAAGAGTGAACTTCAATGCAAGTGAAACACAAACGCCAAATTTATCGAACAATGAATCAAGCCTATTTTCATCGACTTTGGTGTTACTTTTAATTGAAAGGTAAATTAAAGGTGTTATTTTACAATTTTTTTTAAAAAATGTGTTATTTCACAAAAAGTTTTATTAAATGTGTTATTTCACAAAATAACATATTTTAAAGGTGTTTTCTGACAATTTTTTTTCATAATTTTAATCGCGATTTTAACCACCAAAAATTTCAAACCTGTTATAAAATATTATTATTTTATGGATGTCCATTATACCCCTTAGGTATGATCTAGAATGTTCTGGATACTAGGGTTTATTCTACAGGAAACCCTAGTTTAAGCTTGTATATATATTTGGTACTGAATAAGAAAACAAATCAATTCTCCTCCCCACAAACACTCTCTACTAAAACCCTAGTTTATAACACGTTATCAGCACGATTGTTTTATTGAATCAATTAAAACAACAACTTCTCAAGTGTATCATGTCAAACTTAGCAAAACTTGAATTTGCGGCTCTTGATATTACTGGAAAGAATTATTTGTCATGGGTATTGGATGCTGAAATTCATCTAGATGCAAAAGGTCTTGGAAAAACTATCAAAACAGGAAATCAAGAAAACAGTCAAGACAAAGCTAAAGCTATGATATTCCTTCGCCATCACCTTCATGAGGCCCTTAAGACTGAATATTTAACTGTGAAAGACCCAATGGTGCTTTGGAATAATTTAAAGGAAAGGTACGACCACCAGAAAAATGTTATCCTCCCTCAAGCTCGTTATGAATGGCTTAATTTAAGATTACAAGATTTTAAATCAGTAAGTGAGTATAACTCAGCCATGTTTAGAATCACTTCTAAACTGAAATTATGTGGAGAAAAAATAACTGATGAGGATATGTTGGAAAAGACATATACCACTTTTCACAAGGATAATCTCTTATTGAGTAAACAATATCGTGAAAAGGGCTTTAAAAAATATTCTGAATTGATATCTTGTCTTCTAGTGGCTGAACAAAATGATGAGCTTTTATTGAAAATTCATGAATCACGGCCAACTGGCTCTACTGCATTCCCTGAAGTGAATGCTGCATCCCATTTTAAAATGAAAGATCTTGGTAAAGACCAAAATTTTGTTTAGGCTACAACATTGAGCACCTAAAAGAAGGAATCCTTGTGCATCAAACTACATACACAGAGAAGTGCTCAGAAGATTTTATATGATAAAGCCACATCCGTTAACTAGCCCAAGGGTTTAAGATCACTAGATGTTGATAAAGATCCTTTTCGCCCTCGAGAAAATGATGAAGAGATTCTTGTCCTGAAGTACCATATCTAAGTGCAATAGGAGCATTGATGTACCTTGCTAGTTCATACAAGACCCGACATATCATTCTCTATCAATCTATTAGCAAGGTTTAGCTCATGTCCTACCCGAAGGCATTGGAATGGGGTTAAGCATATATTTCGCTATCTACAAGGTACGAAAGATAAGTTTGTTCTTTTCTAACACCTCCAAGAAGAATTAGTTTGGTTTTGCAGATGCAGGGATATTTATAGATCCTCATGTTGCTCGATCACAAACTGGATATGTATTTACATATGGTGGTACCGCAATCTCTGTCGTTCCATGAACAAACCATTGCTGCTACTTCTTCTAATCATGCAGAAATTTTAGCAATTCATGAGGCTAGTCGAGAATGTGTATGGCTAAGGTCTCTAATTCAGCACATACAAGAAGATTGTGGTCGTTTATGTGGAAAACAGCTCCGACTACATTATATGAAGACAATGCAGCCTGTATTGCACAACTCAAGAAGGGTACATTAAAGGTGACAGGACGAAGCATATTTCGCCAAAGTTTTTCTTCACCCATGACCTTCAGAAGAATGGTGAGATTAGTGTCCAAAGATTCGTTCAAGTGAAAATTTAGCAGATCTATTTCCCAAGGCGCTTCCTACTGCTACA
>PYUH01000044.1:9315500-9327774 GCA_016808085.1 Suaeda aralocaspica | reverse complement strand
AAAAAAAAAAAAAAAAAAAAAAAAAAAACAAAAATAAAGATAAGACTATAGAAGTATAGTATGGCTGCCATAACTTCTTTACAATATGAGATACCTTCTTTCATTTTCCAACAAAAAAGGCAGCATTTATCAAGCAAACTATTGCAATGCATCACCAATCCAAATGTTTTATTACAAAAGAAGATTTCAAGGACCCAAAATGGAGACCGAAGGAGAGGTGCAAATGTGATCAGATGCGGAATTAATATCACAGATTTCATAGGAGGTGATCTTCTTAAGCTTGATCTAGGGAAATGGCTGTCTGACGTGGAGGAGCATAAGTCCATTGCTATATACACTCCGCATGAGGGTGGCTATGAGGGACGTTACTTGAACCGGCTTCGGTACCAAGGCTATCAGTTTCTCGAGATCACAGCCCGTGGCCTTGGCGACCCGGAGACCACTCTCACCAAGACCTACCCTGTCTGTCCTGTAAGTTCGAAATATTTGCTGTATCAACATTCTGTACTGTTTTATTGATCCACTCATACCATAATATTGTAATTTCTGCATAACATTAATTCATAGATTAGTTTTATATCTAACTAACAATATGTAAGTCATGTTTAAAGCCAAGCTTCTTCCCAATTATTTCAAAGAACATAGCAGGTAGTTCCAATATGTAAAGCACAGGCAAAAAAGATACACGCTTGGTAGCTCAACGGATAAATTATGTTTTTCTTCAATTAAACTTTCTATTCTTTGGTTGAAATTACAGCCTCATGTGGGAAAGCAACCCATAGCAAGGTGGTGGTTTCCACCAGAAGTTGATTATAGGCTTGAAGCACTTCCTCCTGATGCTAAGGGCCTTGTCATATGGATCATCGAAGCCAAGGTAATAAAACTTTGAGAGTCTGTTTGATATCAGTATAGTCCACAAAGTGATAGTTTTTGGTTCTGAAATTTAAAACTAGTATGATAAAAGTCTTGTTATGTTAGACATTGTATTTAGTCACACTTATACTGCCCATGTTAATTTGGAAACTGTATTATGTGATTCTGTGCAGGTCCTATCTACAGCTGAACTGCAATTTCTGGCTCTACTTCCGTCTCTTCGACCCAATGTTAGGGTTATAGCAGAATGTGGAAACTGGTATGTTGAACACTTTTTTATGGTTTCAATTACAGATGATTGCAATGCATGAAATCTTATTAAAAGGGAAAAAAACAAAGACTAGAAAAACATAAAACACTGGAGATCATTAGCTAACACTGATAATCGTGTCTTGGTGTATGCCAACAGGAGGAAGTTCATGTGGAAGCCACTCAAGGAGATTGCAGGACTAGCTCCTCTAAAGCAACCATGAAAGATACTAGGCGACTGTAAGCAAAACATGGTTGATCTTGAGAAACAATTCTTAGCAATTCTATATTTTCTTTCACTCTAGAAGCAGTGATCTTTAAAAGATTATTATACTTTTAAGGCCAAATTTATTCAAAATGTGATATTGGACTTTGTGATTAACTGTACAGCATGAGAATATAAAACAAATGAAGAAAAAGTGATTAAGATGCTATTTCCCTGCGGTTAGAAGTTTAGGACAACCAAAAAATTACAAGTCTTTTAAAGTTTCCAGTCCATACCTGTGTAGGAAATTTTAGAATATCAACACAGGTTAAAACTCACAAGTACTGAACCAAAACTTATACTTTCAATTTTCAACTGAAGAAAGTTGGGTTCGATACACTCCTAAAAAATGATAAAAAAGAAACAAATGAACAATCAGAATTTATGAAATTCAGCTATAAGAGAATCATCCACTTGTGGTTCTGTACAAAGAGGGTTCAATGAGGTTTGTATACTGGTATTACAGTCACCACTATAAGACTAATCTGCATCTGAAGATAAAAGTAAGCAAGGATTAGCCATTAAATGAAACCTTGTTAAATGGACCGTCAAAAGAAACTGAGAACGTTAGTATTCTGGACTATTAATCATCTAGACAGTGTTCTAGAGGAACTAGACTGCTGACCATCTTGTCTTCGACCTTTATCTGAATTTTTTGATGATGATTGCACTCCTTCAGACTTTAAACTATCAATCTGCTGTTGATTTTGCTGTATTGAAGACGCAGCATCTGACTTTGAGCCAGAAATCTTTTTGTTACCATCTCTGCTATCAATCTTTTTATCATCCCTATTATCAATCTTATTGTTGATGTTCTTATCATCAGTCTTATTGTTTCTGTCCTTGTTTTCAGTCTTCTTGTTGCTGTCCTTATTATCAGTCTTTTTGTTGCTGCCCCTATCATCAACTTCTATAGATGTCCCCTTCCCTGAGCTATGTGATGATGGAGACAGACGGTTTTCCAAAGTCTCAGGGAAGCTACCTTCGGGACCTTGACTGTTACCGGGGTTATGGACTGTATAGATAGGCTCAGGAGCTTTTACCTTCCCAGGACTTAAGATAGATTTTGTTGATAATCCTCGGCCTTTGTCAATGCTCTGGAGCTCAGTTGCAATTTGGTTACGCCTTTCCTTCAAGAAGTTGAGCCGGGTTGTCAGTTTGGACAGCGCAGAAGTGGTAGAGCTACTTCCCTGTTATGAAAATGCACATTGTTTTCCTTCAGAAATTCAATCTTCAACCATAAATTCTGTGTCCTCACATGTCTACTAGACTCTTGATTAGAACTTTAAACACTTATCCAAGCCATGTCACTTACTTGACAAGCTAACACGAATAGACACTTTATTTTTGGCCAAACTTTCAAGAAATTTTAATCTACTAGTAATTTAGACAAGAGAAGCACAGATTGTATTACTTATGTACAATTGGGAAATTAGGTTTTAGAGTCATAGAATGAACTCATCCTAGACAACATCATCACACAGCAAAGCTCTTGTTGCTAGCAAGAATTGAACTCTTTTGACCTAATTGGAAAATAAGCACTATAATTTAACTTTTGCAAAAAAAATTGACAAAGAATAGACCTACCTCGCCTTTTGAACTTGATTTCTTTGAAGCAGAAGGCTTGGGAATAACGGGTTCCGAGAAGGATGCATCATTCGCCATGCATCCGAATTTGGAGAAACTACTTCGTGATGAATCAAATGAATGGCTCTTGTTTTTGTCTGCTGACTCATTTTTCTCATCATTCAGCTGGTTCTGATATATGTTTGCCGATTCATTTTTCTGATCCCTTGGCTGGTTTTGATCTTTGTTAGCTGGTGATTCGTTTTTCCTATCATTCGGCTGCTTCTGGTTTTTGTTGCCAGAATCATTTTTTGGATCTAGTGTCTGTTTTTGATTTTTGTTTGCTGCTTCAAATTTCTGATCATTATCTCGACGAACTTCACCCAACTTATCATTACTCTGTCCTTGAAAATCAGTTTTAAGCTTAAAAAAATTGATGACAGGTAAAAAGTGAAAGTTAGAGATAGAGCATATCTTCTATTATGTGTTATTTGACAAAACAGATCACAAACTAGGAAGCTACCTTTGCTGATTCAATTTTCCGATCGCTATATTCAGCTCCATCATTATTATCTTTACATTGTCCCTGAAAATTGTTCTAATTGTAAGCTAATCAATGTATTGATGCTGGATTCAACAGAGTAAATGAAGCAATGAACCGAGGATCTAAAGTCTACATATATTTGGCAACTAATGATATTATTAGGAATATTCAAGTAATTGAATAAACAATAATTGTAAGTCAGCAACAACAAAGCCTTAAGCAATTGAATTTCTTCTTTTTAAAAAAAAGTGCTCTAGCACTTATTTTGCCCTCGGTCATCACAATCAAATAACTTATTGATTCATTTTGTCAAATACTATCAAGATCAGCTCCATATCAGTTACCAATCAGCTGCCTCGAAAAAGAGACTCTTCAAAATAAGCAAATGAAACAACTAACGGATGATAGATAAGATTTCTCGTAAAGCCTAAACACAAATCGTTCACCAGCATCCCATGAGGTTTCACTAAAAACACGAGGTGCTCGATGATTTTTTATAACACATATGGGTAGCTTTTCAGGTATACTTTGCAAATTTAGTTCCTATCATTATCATAAATTCGTGATGCAACTCTGAAATTCCTTTAAATCTGAATAACCACTCTTTGATAAGCTATTAAAGAGCTAATGGTAGGTAAGCATTTCACCAAAGCCTAAAACTCAATCAAGCAAAGTCCGGACAACTTCATCATGCTACCTTTGTGTAATCATTTTTACGATCACCATCATAAGCAGCTATATCCATGTTGTTCTGTCTTCTCCATAAATAGTTACCACAAAGCTAATCAAATAACTGGTGGCAGATAAACATTTTGCACAACATAAATTCAAATCAGAGTTCCATTAAGCTGCCTTGGATAATTATTCTCAACAACCGCTATGGAGTAATTAAAGTTCATTCTTTGCTTTCCTAAATTTTTATACCAAGTAAAAAAAAGCGCTAATCATGACACACTTCAGTTTCAAATGATGTATGCAGAAAACTACATTCCAATGGGAACTCCTCAATTTTTAATTTTTTTTTAAAAACACGGGTAAAAATGTACAGCCTAGTTCTGCATAAATATAAAAATCCAAAACTATTTATAATATCTCAACATGTTTCGCTAATTTAATGCTAATAACTTTACCTCATTTTTACTAGACTTTTCAACATGCTGTAACTCATTCTTCATCACATCGTCTCTGTTATTAATTCTGCAACATCGAGTAACAACAATTAATAAGCCTTTTTTTTGGTGTGTGTGTACACGTGTGTGGGGGGAGCTTACCTTAGACTATTATTATATTTTTTATTGATAGTAACAATACCATTGATACAAATATCATCTCAATATTGTTACATGATATCTAGTGCTAATCAGCTAGTAAAGCCACAGCTTCATATCAACTCTCTCTCGCAAACAAAGCCAAAAAAAAGGAAGAAGATGAGGGTGCGAAGCTTTCTTACAACGTCCCCTGACTAAAAGAGTCTTGTCCTTCATTGTTTCTATCCTGCAAAAGCACTACAGTCTGCTCATGTTGTTGAGTGAGCTCTGCATCAATATCATCCAACCTTTGCTTCAAGCTACCAAAATTCACCTCAGCTAAAGTAATTTTTTGAAGCTCAAACTGTGTGAAAAGAAAAGAGCAAATCAGCAATCACAGATTAGAAATGAAAATACATCATTAACATATTTACTTAATTGTAAAAAGACCTTTTCATCAAACCGTGACCCAGCTTCTAGAGATGCCCGCAGATCTCTTTCCTTTTGTAATTGTTCTTGCAACCTAGCAACCTGTGCACCATTAATCCAAACAAAATTATGCCTTTGACAATCCCAAACATGAAGAACCAACAGCCATTTTTACAACGCCACTGCACTATAAATAGAAATGATGTAGCAACAAATTGAGGAAGTTGATCCATATATTAATACCTTTATGTGATCACAATATGTTAGGAGCCATAACTTTGTAAAACAGAAATTACACAAAAACCGTATAATCAAGTACTTAGTAGTTAGTAGTTAGTGACTTGAAATGAGAAGTGGGAACAAGAGATCCATCCCACTTATCCCCTCCCCCAAACCCACACACCAAAGAAGTTTGCAGAACTGTGAAACATACATCTTTCTCAAGAGCTAGACGGCGCTCATGTAGGGCTTTCTTTCGTCTCTCCAAGCTTGCTTGTAAAATTGCATTACCATTAGCCTATAATGAGACACAGATTACAAACAAAATATCACTGATTGACGTCATCACTTAACAACATCAACAGAAGGAAAGTAGCAGCAAGACAGAGCTGTTACCTCTTCTTCAATTTGATTTTGTAGTTCTATCTTCTGCGTCTCAAGCCTTTGGATTTCATCCCTGTAAAAGGGCTAAAGAATCAAGAATTCTGTCATAGTATCATACTAAAATAAAAGTCATGTGTGGCGGGAATATAACTACTACGTAGAACATTCAAGTTCACAACAGCCCCCTTTCCATGTCCAAAATGAAAACTTAAGTGCCTATGCAAATTCTCCTAAAATACATACCTAGCCAGCATTTGTGACACCATTAGAATTTGTTACATTTAAAATAGATTAATACCACAATTCAATAAGATAATTCCACGTTAGCCATATTAACAATCAATAAACCTCAACATTTGTGGTTATCATTGTAAAGTTGGAACAAATTTTAAAGAAAGGATCAACAAAATAATAACACCTAGCACAGCTCTCCTACTTCCCAGCATTGAATCAAGAGGGCAAAGACAACTTACTCATCTTCAAGCACAAAATCAATGGATTCCATGGAAAGATTCTTTTTGGCCTGAATGAAGAGATTCCAATTACCAATAATAGTGTTAGTGCTGTTGAGGGTTCAAGGTAGAAACTTTAAGAGAAAAATCAAGGTAATTTGACGATTCAGTTCACATCTTCAATGAGTAAGCAACTAAGAGAAAACAGCCGTAAAAAAAAGATGAGAGAGGTATAAAGGAAAGTAACCAACTTACCGATGTCCTCCCCCATCTCTGATGTTTCAATTGGGAGGACCCAAGGAACTTAGTTGCAGACTGTAGTCGACCAGTTTTGGGACTCGGAGGTCTAGAATTATCAGATTCACTTATGGTACTCGTCTCAGCTGGAACTTCTCTATGTAATTTATCGGTGTCAACATTAGACATCAATCTATTATCATTTCTCTTCATGTTATCATCAAGACTCTGCTGACGATCAAGCAGAGGTTCTGGAGTACGAGGTGAAACTGATGATGATCTCTGATTAGCTACATGATTAAAAACTCTTTCAGGAGACTTGGAAAATAAGCTGGACCTTTCACTATGCTGCATTTCAAAGAGTTCATGGTGTGAGTAGTTTGTAGGAATAGGCAGAGAAGTAACTGACAGAAAATGCAATTGCAAGTATTTATACAATTGAGAATGCTCAGCTGCTAGAATAACATAGATGTGTAAACACGATGAAGCTGAGGCTGTTTAGCAAATATAATTTATTAAGCTTCACAAGCACATTTGATACTCTGTACCATTTCCTCCCACCACGGGGCCTTGATGAATTTTTTATACACGGCATAGTACAGGTTTGTTGGACCTATGCAGTCTAATGGTCTTACCAGTTACCACTTCAATGAAATATCAGAAGATTGTGTCAGTTGCGAATCTTATGGATAGCCATAGACTTCTAGGGGTAAAACTTAGAGCACGATGTTCTTTGTGAAGAATGGTGGTAAGGCTATCATGAACCAATCGAAAAAAATCACTCTGTTAATGCAAGTTTATAAATATATATAGAGGGAGTCTTCAGTAGGAGATTTGAAGTTGTGCTGAATTATTGATGTTGAAAATCTAAAGCTAATACTTTCTATAGATACTAGCCACTATAATATATGGTTGATTTTGTTTTAACGTAGTAAATTCCAAATACAAATGAAAATTCATTGGGACTTATGTATGCATGTAATAACAAAAGCCTAGTGAAGTACTAGCCTTATCATCAGAAGAATCGCTATCTCCATGGTCACCACTGCCACTACATGTCTCAGTTACTGAGTGTTCATAATCATCATCTGTCTCATCATGATCATCTGACACATCCTCGTGATCATCATCTTCATGATGATCATCGTCTTCATGATAATCTTCATCATCCTCCTCATACATGTCATCATCACTAGCCTCTTCTGTCCCGCTTCCACTCTCATCTGAGTCGGAGAATAATCCACCATCTGACATTGAACCTTCCTGAAATCAACATTATTGGTCATGAAAGGTAAACTAAGACAAAAATGTATATATATAATAACAATAATAATAATAATAATAAAAAGGGACGTTTTATCCAGAAAGTATATGTAGTTTAACAAAACTACTAGAAATTGAATTTATAATAAAAGGAATACAGAGTTCTGACATAAATGGGAAAGAGATTTGATTCTCTAATTCTCATCAAAATTATGCTTCTAAAAGGTCTCATCTATGGAATGCACAAGCCCAAACTAATACACAAAAACTAACGAAAAGGTTAAACCCCACAGCGAATCACTGATTCATTCTCACAGCAAACATCAGAAAAGGGAATACGAACTTTACCCCAAAGATTTTGTCATAGTCGTCCAGTAGAGTAATAACGATAGCCTGGGCATGGTTTGCTGCTGCTGCTGCTTGAAGAAGTTGGAAAGAACCATCTCCAGCCACATCCATAGGTGTACCTTCAAGTTCACAATCACCAGCGAGAAGGGGTCGCAGAAGCAAAGGAGACATGCAAGCTGCCACTGCCGATGTGCTCATCCGATTTACTGTCTTATTGGAAATCACAGTTTGCATCATCAAGAGAATCCTAAAATAAAGAAAAAAATGCTTAGCTCGAAGCCTCAGAGTTCTCACATTTCATATAATTTTAGCTTTATTAAAGCTTCATTCTGGTGAGCAATTGTTGCATCCACTGCACATTTGTTCATTTCTTAAAAGTAGCAACCACGAACTAAATAAATCATGGAAATATCATCTCAGACAAATCATAGCATCATATACCTCTGAAGTAACCGTCTGTTTGGCTCTGGAAATGTTTCCAATATTGCTGTACGCATAGCATTAAGTCTGTTGTTACGGTCATTTCCTACAAATGACAGTTCACAAGCATCGAATAAGCAGCCAGAGAAACAATACATTGAACAGAATCTTTAACAAATGAAGGAACACTGGCAAGTCAAGTGCTTTGAAATTTTATGAGCCTCATGGTTCGGATTCATTTACAAGCTTATAGATGATTGTGCCAAGAACAACAGAAGGTACATCAAAGCAACAAAATTTTCTGCGGCAACTTACGAAATGCTTCTAATAGTGCATTGCAGCAAGATGCTGGAACTGGGGAAGATGGCAATTCCCTTAAGATGTACTGCAGGTTCCACCAAAAGATAACTAATCAGAAAATGATTTGGGACTTTCTGCTTTAGAATACTAACATAATGGAGCAAATGATTAGAAAATATACCTTAATACAGTCAGCAATGACATGAGCGTCCTCATCTGGGGAGAATTCACATTTTCCTGTGTAGAAATTATATTAGAGCAACAAAAGCCAA
The DNA here is from genome assembly GCA_016808085.1 of Suaeda aralocaspica. Lineage (NCBI taxonomy): Eukaryota > Viridiplantae > Streptophyta > Magnoliopsida > Caryophyllales > Amaranthaceae > Suaeda > Suaeda aralocaspica. Next base: position 9,318,706 of record PYUH01000044.1, on the reverse strand, counting down.
TTGCACGATCATTTTAATATAAAAAGGGCTACATCTTCCTGTAAGAATTTTATTAGACTACTGGCAACATTGGCTCATATAAGCATTTTGCCTAAACAGCTAATCAGCAGAACCAGTGCCCTTCTTTGGGGGGGTTTGATGAAGGAAACTCATTAGTTGGCAAAATGACTACCAAAAAATATTGTAAAAGGTATGTCCCTTTTCTTCAATGTATCCTGGATCATTTATTCATTTGTGCATCATCAGCAGTGAATTTAAAAATTCTTTCTTCTATAAATTAGGACTGTTCTTGACAAGTGTTAAATTTTGTTCTTAATAACATACCCTGTTCGTATTCACGAACTCGACGATAAACATCATCAACATCTGCAGCTTGCCGCAAAATTCCTTCAATCTTGGATCCTGTAACATCAGCCAAGATTTACGCAGTTTATCAGAATCAAGCATTATACCAGTAGTGTGCCACTAAATGAAAATGTCAATGTAATTCCCTCAGAAGCTGTGGAAATTGATTTGTATAGGCGTATAGCTACTCAGAAGAGGTAGTTGGCTAAAGAAAGAAAACACTTTATTCAAAAATCACTAAACCTACAGCCTCCAGCACCTCAGCTAATCAAGTATCAAGGAAATGAATTTTTACAGTAACAAGAAAGGAGGGGAAAGTTATACACTAATACACTTGTGTTATCCTTGAGAGTGAAAATCCTTAACTACTTATAACACATTATCCTAAATGAGTGATGTCAAAAATTACTCTTGAATAAAAAATTAAAAAAAAAAACAAGTTGAGTATCAATTTAAAATATTATCAAACAAATAATTCACTTTAGTCTTCAGCTGTTGAATGACATCATGAGAGAAAAGGATCCTACCATGAACTTCCATGAATCGTAGGGCTTTCTCCAAAAAAGAAGGTGATCCATCAATATCTTCCAAGGCTAGTAAAATTGGCCTACCAATTACCATTGATTTCGCAGGTGGCCCGTCTTTCTCTGTAAATTGATAGACATTGACATTACCCAATGCCTCCTCCATAACAGAAAGTAAAATGAAAAGACAGCATAGTTCATGAAGCACAGGGAAATTTGATTCGCAGCTAAAAGAACAAGACATCTTGATACTAATACCAGGTAAATTTTCAAAATCAGAAAAAAAAAAAAAAAAAAAAAAAAAACTTTNGTGCATCATCAGCAGTGAATTTAAAAATTCTTTCTTCTATAAATTAGGACTGTTCTTGACAAGTGTTAAATTTTGTTCTTAATAACATACCCTGTTCGTATTCACGAACTCGACGATAAACATCATCAACATCTGCAGCTTGCCGCAAAATTCCTTCAATCTTGGATCCTGTAACATCAGCCAAGATTTACGCAGTTTATCAGAATCAAGCATTATACCAGTAGTGTGCCACTAAATGAAAATGTCAATGTAATTCCCTCAGAAGCTGTGGAAATTGATTTGTATAGGCGTATAGCTACTCAGAAGAGGTAGTTGGCTAAAGAAAGAAAACACTTTATTCAAAAATCACTAAACCTACAGCCTCCAGCACCTCAGCTAATCAAGTATCAAGGAAATGAATTTTTACAGTAACAAGAAAGGAGGGGAAAGTTATACACTAATACACTTGTGTTATCCTTGAGAGTGAAAATCCTTAACTACTTATAACACATTATCCTAAATGAGTGATGTCAAAAATTACTCTTGAATAAAAAATTAAAAAAAAAAACAAGTTGAGTATCAATTTAAAATATTATCAAACAAATAATTCACTTTAGTCTTCAGCTGTTGAATGACATCATGAGAGAAAAGGATCCTACCATGAACTTCCATGAATCGTAGGGCTTTCTCCAAAAAAGAAGGTGATCCATCAATATCTTCCAAGGCTAGTAAAATTGGCCTACCAATTACCATTGATTTCGCAGGTGGCCCGTCTTTCTCTGTAAATTGATAGACATTGACATTACCCAATGCCTCCTCCATAACAGAAAGTAAAATGAAAAGACAGCATAGTTCATGAAGCACAGGGAAATTTGATTCGCAGCTAAAAGAACAAGACATCTTGATACTAATACCAGGTAAATTTTCAAAATCAGAAAAAAAAAAAAAAAAAAAAAGTGAGCTTTCTTTCATACAACTTGCATGCTGAAAAAAGAAGTTGAGCAGACCGGTCATCTATGACAATAACAAAACAATATATATTGACCAACACAAATGAGCGCGAGTGCACACAAACACACACGCGCGCACGCCCGCCCAAAATCATAACAACAAAGCAGGCAGGTCAATATGACAGCAAGACCATACGTTGATCACCAGCACCATTAGCTGAATCAGTCTGATCATTTTTTAGGATTCCATTTTGCCCTGCATTATTGGTTGCAATTGGTGCCTGTGCCAAAGCGTTCTCAAGTGCTGTCTTCCATTCTTGTAAATCCTCTGAACTTTCAGCCTGTAGCAACAGATGAGAGACACAAGTTAGAATAAATTATATATTCACCAAACTTAATATTCTCTTTGCTTGTTAAGAAGATATCAATTAGCTAATCATGTTTTGATACAAAGTCGCAACTTTTCAAATTCATTTTAACCAAATAAACTGTGTTAAAATTGAATGCAATTTCCTAGAGGGATCAGATTTCACAACGGGGTTGGGGGCATCCTTCACATTGCTCTTTATTAACAATTGCACATAATTAGCAATTGATAAAGCCATGTGGCAAAGGTCAATAATCTGTATAGAACTATAGATATTGTCAACAGTCAACTATTCCAGAAATGATTTATTATACTATGAACAACACCAGCAAATTTAAGATTAATCAGGAAAACAAAGATAAGCATGTGGTTTTGCAAGAAATAAGAAGTTGTTACTTTGTATACTATAGTATGGCACTTTCAGTGGCAAAAAGATATGGACAAAAAGCAGCACCTTAAGTGTGAAAGCTCGTCCATCCCGGCCATCAGGGAAAAACACTGTCAATAGCTTCTTATCTGTCTTGACTTCCACACTAACAAAAGAAAACACATCAAACAGCTACCTTCATTCAACTACCACTACAAAAATGCCCAGCGTGCATCCTAACTCTGGCGAGCACTTGCAAGGCCAAAGTTACAACAACCCTTAACTACAGCAGTGGAAGACTGGAAGGGCTGCTTTCATTAGGCGCAAAAAAAAAAAAAAAAAAAAAAAAAAAAAAAAAAAAAAA
>PYUH01000044.1:9291590-9315483 GCA_016808085.1 Suaeda aralocaspica | reverse complement strand
AAAAAAAAAAAAAAAAAAAAAAAAAAAAAAAAAAACGACAGATGCAGCAAAATTTAAACTAGAAAAATCAGCAATAAAGAGGTAAAAAGTATCGCACTAACCTGGCTGAGTTGTTGAGGTCAATGCCACCAAGGGTTAAATTAACCTCACCACCCTTTTGAGGAGCAGAACTCTGAAGAAAAAGAAGAAAATGCAGGTCTGTAATGTTTAGCTCTCCCTTTTCTCATTCACTAATGGAAGACAAAGATATACAGTGACTAGCAATGATGCAAAACTAAAAAGTTGAGAGCTTTGAGCTTTTTGGACTCCTATTTCCTAAGTAAATCTTCTAACATACACCCGCAACTCCTGTGTACATCTTCAGATGTACAAAGTGTACAACTAAGTTTCTAAACTAATTAGTACCTGACTGTCATTATCACTGTTTCGTTTACACAGAATAAGTCTTCCGTAACAAAGATGATTAACTAATGGACCTCAATTTGAACATAACAGAATAAAGCATAGAGATGAGAGATCCTACACCTAAACATACAGCCATGAAATATTCAAATAGTTTCGTACTTTCCGAAAGATAAACAAAAGTAAAATCTATATTCAACAAGAAAAAAAATGAAAAAGGAATGTCATTATTATTAATTTACTTTATCTTAGTTGAAAAAATAGGCATTCAATTGATGAATGCTAACACAGTCAATTGTCAGGATAAGATCTTCATTAAAAAAGACAAAAAACTTACAGGATCGCTTCTGAAGAAGACAAGAGATGTACGTGTTAGAATAAACCATCTTTTCTTCCAGGAAGTCCATCCAATTCCTGGATGGAAGAACGAACATTATCAGTTGATATGAGTACTCATCTTCACTCAGACAGTAAGAAATTACGCAGGCACTACTTAAAGTCACTTCTAGGATATCGTTCTTCGATATCTATCATGTCAATTAATGAAAGAAAAGAAGATAAAACCTCACCTTTGGAAGATATAAATAGCGGCCCACTCTTAAACACCTGCAAACAAGTGTAGTGATCGAGTTTACATACAATTTTCTTGCACAATAAAAACACATAGTATACACATTCTTCTCTTATTATCTCCACACAATATCAAAAGCAAATTCTTAAACTATAGTACAATTGATCACAACATACTAAGGCATTACCAATTTATAACAGTTTAGAGCCGTCGAATCCATTTCGAGTAGCATTCTTAGAAACAATTCAAGTTTATATGGACAATATATCAAATATAAGCCTAAATTCAATCAAACATTGTAATAATAAAAATAATATGTTAATACACAAACACGTAATCAACAACAGGAATTCATAAATCATAATGTCAAACTCAAATCATTACTTCTCTCAAGCAAAGAGGATGATCTATCTCAACTACCTGATTCCGAGACCGCGACGTTTGATGCTCTGGTGGCCCCGGCTGAGGCGAAGGAGCAGCTGCATTATTCTCTCCTTGTGGTGGTCCCTAAAATCACCACAATGTCATGACACCATTAAACTTCCATTTTTCATAAATGCAGGAGTTTCTACAAATTTATTGATAAATATACAAAAACATAACATGCACAATTTCATACACTAAAACATAATAATCATTTGATAGCTTAATAAATAAATAAAATCATAGTTTTCATATATAATTTGATAATACCTGAGAGGAACAATCGGTGGATTTGCTTGTCATCGATTGCTCCTTCATGATAACATCCTACAACCCAAAATTTATCATTTTTATTATTATTAAAAATTATATTACACCCATTTATTCATTAATCCATAATATTACCATATGTTTAAGATATTCAACAATGTGGGTACCTCTGAAAATGCATTATTTGCGATAAAAATAAAGGTCAAAAATATTATGAGATAAAATATGTTAACCCCAGAAAAATTATAAGGGTAAAATTTAATATCAGAAATTCAAGAAGAAGAAAAAAAAAAAAGAAAAGAAAAAAAAAGAGGGAGAGAGAGAAAGAAAAGGTGTAAAAGTGAAACGAAGAAAAAAAATACAAGCTTTTTTGATTTTTCGTCTTCAACGGAAACTCCATTGGCAACCCAATTTGAGCGGGCCCGGGTAATACGGCAGTTGTGCACGTGGCATTCGTAGGAGCTTTTGTGGGAATTGAACGTGTAAGGCACTATTGGACATTGGTATTATTATTCCTCAATCCTCAAGTTTCTATATTTACACACTAACTATTATTCATTAAATCAAAATTCTAGTTTTTTTTTTGTTTGTTTTTTGAGATTAATATAATCCAAATGATCATACAGTATGATCAACTTTGATTCAAATAGCCAATCGAGTTATGACATTAAAGTTTCAGTCGTTTTATTAATTGAATAATACGTTGTATTGTAGTATAATTTTATTTTCTTAAGAGAATTATCGTCTATGTATATGTGGTAAATATCGAGACAGATTGTAGGGGATGATTGAGTCATGGTAGTTGATTGACTTCATTTTTGGCCTTTGGGAGATTAATTGCGTCATTAGTTTGCAACTTGGAATTGATAAGCTAAGGTTGATTGTGTGCGGTGTTGGAAGTTTAGTGGTATTATAATTAATGTTACTATTAATGTTATCTTAATAGTGATTCTTTGTGGCAATGATTAGGCTGTGTGTTAGAATCTTGATGGAAGAGATCCTTATACCTTTCTTTGCTGAATTTATCAATTACTCTCACAATGCAATCTACTTGTTCTTTTTCCAAAAGCTTCAAAATAATTAGGATCATCATCTAATTTAAATGATAAATAATTTTATGATCCTTCATTTGTAATTGAGGTTGTTGAAAACTTGAGACCTATCATTGACTCATTGTTCATATAGCAACCTAGATATGAAGTTTGTTGTCTTGATAAAAAAAAAAATATATATATATATATATATATATATATACTATCATACGAGATTTAAAAGCAATATTACTTCTAAATTTTTATGATATTTGTTAATATGTTGGATCTAAGGATTGCCATGAAAACAATTCAGAATTTAAGTTTTGATCGTGCTGATAATTAATACTCCATACTATTCAAGTGACAGTATAGTCATGTATGTTCTATTTGGAGTAAGGACTACTTCTTTCGAACTTATTTGATAAGAATTGCAGTGAATTAAACTGCATTAAATTGAATATATAATACAAGCTAAAATGAAATCAAAAGTCCAATAAAACATAACCTAATTAACAACGACAAATAAAGATATATGATGTACATGTGTCTCATGGCACTAGACACAGACCATAATTAAGAAGTTTACCTGCTAATCTCATTTTACATAAACTTACAATATAATTGATGTCAATGAAATTCAAACTACTCAGTACCTAATGAACTTAGATACTACTATGTATTTAGTCGAATTGGCATCAACAAAAGTACTATGTACCTTTATTTTTGTAATTTTATTTTGGTGTTATGGAACTATAAGGTCGTTAGGTAGATGATGAAAGTCAATCGTAAAATCTTTTGAATTCAATAGGAAAATTGCATTGTAATGAGCTATCTCTCACTTTCACCAAAGTACCATTTTAATTATTGATTGTGCACGTTAATTAGTCGCTATTCAATTGTTGACAATGTATATATGCAACACCCAATTCAATTTACGGGGCCTCGTGTTCATTTTTTAATCAATGGAATTGCATATTTTGGCCTAGCCTATCATATATGGAAATTCTTATAAATAGATAAAGAATGAGATAGAGTCACCATCTTGTTATTAAGACACATAATAATTGTCTTTTGAATTTAAGCAAATAATTAATTTGAAAAGGATTTTGTGAAAGTTGGTTTTGCAAATGACTGTGACGTCATTATATTTGATGTGGACCTAAACTTAATCTTTTGATACAAGAGAATAATGAGTACGTAACTAGTATATACCGTTTATGTTTGAATGTTATAGTATATCTACTTTTAATGAATAAAATCACAAATGACCAATGAATACGAAAGGCAAAATATATTTTAGTACAATTTTAAGGAAACCTAAAATTGAACTGAACAAAATAAATAGAGTATGAATGAAATATGCTACATACTTAAATGATCATGATTTCTAATTTTCATCATTTAGGAATACATCATACTGTGAAAGGAGGGTTTCCATTAGTAGGAGAGATCCGTCATGGTGGAATACATGGTACTACGACTACGTATAAGGGAAATCATTTTTTTTTTTAACATATACTCTAAAAGTAATTTTGGATAACCGTCTAATGTAAAGAATGATAGCAAAATTGATCAAATTAGACAATAATTTTCTGTTTTTAATAGACCATTATATTGTGTGTTACTATAGATTCTATGTAGCAAAGAAATGCTAACAACAGGATGATCGAAAGGTAGGATATGTTTGTAGTTATAGTATTGTAGGTTGTGAGAGTGGGAGATAGCTCAAGTGGTTAGAGTTTCCCTCCTAGTTTCAATAGATCTTAGGATTGATTCTCATCTCCACCTTGTCGGCGAGTTGCTAATTATCTTAACATGGTATTAAGAGCCTATATTCTCCTTATGGCTTTGCTGCCCGCCTGCCCGGAGGAAATTACGTCGAAGATCTCAAATTGGATGTCAATTAGGTTCCCAACTTTGCAATATAATTAGTAGCAAATGTGTTTAGATTTTGTAGAGAAATTTGATTGTGTATATTTTTTCTTGAAGTAGAGGCCTTTGGGATTTAAAGAAAAGAATTTGAGGTTACTTCTCTCATTTTTCCATGTGGGACAAGAGATTATTTTATAGGAGACCATATGGGGTTAACACTTATATTTTTTCCATGTGGGATCGTATTATTTTGTACTATTATACTATTTTTTTTTGAAACATTTTGTGGAGTTCTTTTTAACTCCAATACTAACTCCAACATTCCCCCACATGATTCAAAAGAATGAAAGGGCTTAGAAATATAGTTTCCGTAGGGCATTGGAGATGTAATTCTTGAAGTATCAATGTCTTTTGGACTTGAATTGATACCAAGTGTTTACAAATATATTCTACAGCTACATTAGGTGGAAATTCTTGAACCTAAGTGGAGTTTGTATGAACACACTTGCACACTTAACTTTATCTCAAAATCGATAGAGTTCCCGCATCACAATGTCATAATAATGTCCCTCACAATGCCTGGGATTTCATGAACGTTCTAGAAATCCCAAGCCTCAAGGACCTTATAGGGGTAGGACAAATTCCCCACATTCATATAGGTGAGTTCAGTTTGTACTCATCACAAACCACCATAAATGGCTATGAACTTATTAAGAGCTAATAATGCTCATCCTTCCACATATTATCAAGTGTACCACACCACTTTTATTATCAAAGAATGGTAATAGTACACAACTCGAGATAATTTATGATTTCGTTGAACTTAGGTAATTCTAAGTTGGATATCCATCACAAATTACTCCTTTATAGGCTTTTAACCCATTCCTTGTGCTTACTCCAGCACCATATTTCCACAAAGGCCTTTGTGAGAGGACCTGCAATATCCATCTCAATTTTTTAATTATTATTTTATACTCGAGTGATATCACAATATATCAAATTTCCCATTATTCCATGACACATCATAATATGTCTCTTCTATTGATCATTTGCAACTCTTATCGCAACTTGTGAGATGCAATGTATTAAAAATGATGGAGAAAACTTCTCCCCACAATGGAATATCTGCGAGTGGACCTCGTAGCCATTATATAAGCTTATTGTCCTGCAAGCTCAAAAATGCAAACTCATATTCCATTGTTAGTTCAACAAAATATAATCGTTTTGGTGAATTTTATCACGTAGCCACTTGCTAAGATATACACAACAATACATATTAGATTGAATAACACCATTATATAGAACCCAATTAACTTTGCAAAACCCCTCAAAACACAATTTGTTTTAGTAATGCAAACCTAATTGATTTCCCCTTGATAAGTAATTCAACAACCTAATCAAAGCACTCAATTGCTTATGTTTAGGATTGTCAAATTAAATTAACTCAATATACTTGCAATATATGCTACGTAATTTTATTTCATCAAAACACTACAAGCACAAAGAGTTTAGCTCGCTCTTTTTGTAATATGCTATTTCCTCTCTTTGAAAATGGGTAAGATGATATGGGTTTTTCTCTCAACTACACTCAAGAGGACAACCCATATAAAGACTAGCAAAGTTTTGCCAAAACACACATCAAATTTTTTTACTTCCTCCATATATCACAATGCAAGCTAAGGAAATATAAATTGAACACCCTACAAGTGTTGTTTATGCTTGTTTTGGTCCAAAATATAGGAATCTCATTCATATGTAGGCATATGACAACCCAACAAACCACATTAAATTCGTAAAAACCATAATCATTCACCGTAAAACCATGAAAATGAAAAATCTTCGCAATATAACATTAATGTTTGTTTTAGACCACACATTGATCTAAATAATATGCCCTTATATTGTATTACAAGTGACACACAATACTCAAATTACCTCAAGCATATTTCTTTCATCAAGTTACCCTATTTAAATGCAAGGTGCAATTTCTACATTCACAAAGCAAAACAAGCAATAAATAAATGCAAGAGCCTCAATAACCCAATGACAGTAACCTTAAGATATTGGGAGTATGTGTCAAATAAGCTTTCACCTATCTTTTAGTAGTTCTTCAAACTACTAAATTATGTTTTTTATACCTTTATTTACACATCACGTTTTAATTTCTTTGTATACTCCCACCTAATACTCAAAGGCTTAATTAGCGCCTATAGGTAAACCAATCAATTAAAACTCAAATGTTAATACTCATGATGGATTCTGCTTTACTAGTTATGACCTCCAACCAAAATTAGAATACCTAATGATTTCTCAACTTTTGAAGGAGAAAATCGGCTCATCCAAGGTACAAAATGCTACGGTTGCATTATTTCGTCATTAAGGTTAACATCACTTCCATACACTCATGTACTTTAGAGTGAGGTATTGGGTCACACTACTTTGCTCGAGTTTAGAAATTTTATGATCTCGTAAGAATTATGTACCTCTCTATATTAACTCTCCCTTTCATGGTCACCAACTAACATAGCCAATTTTTAAGATACCATTGGTCTCATACTTTTTAATTCAAAAAACATTACAAGTATTTAATCTTATCAATTAAGTTGGAATTGAAATTCATTGTAGAGGAACCATTAGAAGCTCATAAAGGAAGAATTGTTACTTGATGAAATAGAGTTCCACTACATACTAAGAGGATCTACGAAATGAGATCCAAGAGATGTCCATCAAATATCAAATGATAAGGCTTTAAAGTCATTATTCAAACACTCCCCCCACAAATGGCTTTGAAAGGATATATGATAACTCGAGCAAATAAGCAAAAAATAAGAGACAAGACACTTAACATTAAAATTCGTATAAATATTTGAAACCAATGTGTAGTGAATTGAGGCAACAACTTACAATTTAAGAGTGAACGAATCTACAACTCTAGTTATAAGTTGAGACCCCCACAACATATATCTTAACTCCAAATATCGTGCGAACTCAAAGATAGAAGTTAACGCTTTTAATATATATGGTCATGCGCCCAACCTTGGGTTCTCATGAGATCTCTAAAGAGAATAATACTCAACTTTCTCATAGAAGGTAGCCAAACATTCACACTCACACAGATGAATCTTCTAGTATGTTTCAAGATACTGAAATGTTCAATAAATCACTAGGTTAAATAAGTTCACATAAGTACATAACTTATCAATCTTTCTCATTAGCACCCCCACATTGAGAAAGATTCATTAAAACCAACTTGCTCAACCTCACAAATTAAGTGCTAAAATTTACCAAGTCATTATTTTTGGACCACTTTTTAAACATTATATATATTCATTAATATGACAAAGAACACATTTAGCCCCATAATATGTGAAACATTTCAATAAGGACACATGAAAAGAAAGATCTCATAAATCCTCTTCCTTATTATACTTGTCAAAGTGAACCAATTTAACCAACAGAGTACTTTTTAGTCTCAACCACTAACACAACCTCTCTATTACTCAAATAAGGTTTGTATAAGAATGTAATTCTTTGCTCTTTTCCATTAAGAAACACCGTATATATACAATAAACTTAGCCTAACCGTAAAATTAACGGCATAAATAATTTAAGAAACCAAATAATAGAGAAAATTGTCCTTCCAACCAACTCATAAAACTTTAAATTTACTGTCAAAACTCTACCAAAGAAATCAAGCTAATTTTACCTTCAAACAAGTCAAGTAACACCAAATCATGTCATATGTGAGTACCACTCACTCCTCAAGCACGACATAGTCTCAAAAATATTACAACTATCCTTTATGCATAAATTATGTCAGCTTTATTAAAAATAAAAATAATAATAATAGTTTTAATAATAATAATAATGGCAAACCTCAACAAAAAAAAATATACACACCATATAACATACGAAATAAACCATTACCAACAATAACCAAAAACTTATTTCAACATACTCAAAACTGCTAACTAGCTATAATTAATAAAACAAAAATAAAACAAAATTCGACTTTAGAATGTTAGAAATATAGTAGCAAACAAAAAAGGTAGGAGCTTTAAACTTATTTCTGAAGGAGTGGTTAGTCTAAAGTCGAATTTACTCCGTACTCACACACGGACTCATGGCAATCGATCCCCAGGGATACACAACCTTTGTTCTAAAGGTGTACTACAATGGAACAACTTGAGAACAAAATCGAACAATGCCCAAAGAACTTTTTTTATGTGTATAGATTTTGTAGAGAAATTTGATTGTGTATATTTTTTTCTTGAAGTAGAGGCCTTTGGGATTTAAAGAAAAGAATTTGAGGTTACTTCTCTCATTTTTCCACATGGGACAAGAGATTATTTTATATGAGAGCATATGAGGTTAGCACTTATATTTTTTCCATATGGGATCGTATTATTTTGTACTATTATACTATTTTCTTTTAAAGCATTTTGTGAAGTTCTTTTCAACTCCAATAGTAACTCCAACATAAACTTGGATACCATACCCACGTACTCCGATCCATATCATATAACGTTCCCTAATCACAAGGTCTCAAGTAAATACACTTTCGACTCAAAGCAAGCTATGATTTTGTTATATCAAATAACAAATATGGAATATATGAAATATATAACACTAACACTAAGGGTCTTTTTACTTCAACCGAAAAGAATTGAACTGATTGGACCTAAATTGAACTGAAAATTTATATTTTTGTTTAATTATTGTTAACTATAGATTAGGAATTATATAATATTAATATTGTTATAAAATCCATTAATAATTATAAAATAATATACTCCCTCCGTCTTTTTTTACTTGCTACATTTGCCTTAAACGAAAATCCCAAATTACTTGCTACATTACTATATATGGCAAGTGGGTCCCACAACGTTTTTACTAAATTACCCTCACATGACTGAATTAGGGTTATTTAACCCTACATTTACCCTAATTCTCTAACCTAACCTCTCCCTCCGTTTTTTTATTTCCTCTCCACTTCTCTCTCTACTGCCGTCACTTTGTACCTTCTGATATTCCTCTCTTTTTCGCCTCTTTCATCTTCAACCTGCTTCTTTGTTAGATCTTGCTCAAGTTTTAACTTATTTGCTTCTAAAAATTGCATTTTAATAATCACTTCATTTTTGTCTACATTTTGGTGTTAATTTTGTGCATTGTTGTTGCTGTTTTTAAAAAACCCCATTTTCATTTGTTCTGCAACTGTTCATCTCGTAACTTCCTCTGTTCTTTAAACGTGTTTGTGTGTTTCATTTTTGTTGATGGATCCATCTCCAGAAGAGTCATTTAGCCATTGGTTTGCTGGTTACTCTTCTTATGTTGAAACTGAGGTGCCGGAAAGTGAGTTGGAAGCTTTGTGGGAGACTTTGAGAAGGTATCACCAACCATCTCAACCCCATTCCCCTGATTTTCAGCCGAAAAACCCATCACAAAAAACAAACGACAACAAACAGCCCCCCCTTCTTCTTCCTCGCCGTCGTCCACAACCCCAAACACACCTAAACCCCATGTTTTTTGTCATGAAACCCCCGATCTAGTGGTGGAGGACACTCCTGACCGTCCCGGATACACTCCTCCTGATTTTTCAGTCAATGGAATATGTAACACAAGGAGAAGCCGTCTTGATTTTGGGAGACCTTCATCCCCAAAATTACTCGACTACGACTCCGATGAAACGCAAGAGCCTGATAATTGGGCTCAATTTAAAATGGAGAATCCTCACTTCTTCCACAACCGAGCTGATCCTAATTCTCCGTTTTATGTTCCTTGACTGAGTGTTGATACTGTGATTTGACTGATCCTGATTTCGTGATTGTTTATATTTTGCTATGCATGTGATTCTGATTATTTTGGTACTACTTTGGTTTTGTGTTTGTAATTCTGATTATGCTCTGACTCATAAGTTTGATTTTGCTATGGCTTGCGTTTTGTGATTATTCTGAATATTTTGAACACATAGCTTTGATTACTGAAATTTCGTATCACTTGCGTTTTTTGATTATTCTGAATATTTTGATTATTTTGGTATGACTATTGATTTTTATAACATTTTGGATTTGTGATTATTCTGAATATTTTGAAGACATGCCTGTGATTACTGAAATTTCATATCACTATTGTTTTTTGATTATTCTGAATATTTTGAATATTTTGGTATGAATATTGATTTTGCTACCACTTTGTGTTTGTGATTATTCTGAATATTTTTGGCACAACGCGTTCATTGTTGTTCTTCCTATCAGGTTGTGTTCTGTGATTATTGTGAATGTTTTGATTATATTGCTGTGTTTTGTATTCATGCTGTGATTATTGAGTTTCATTTTGCAATGATGTTGTGTTGAAATGCTTATTGTGTGAGCCTGATCAGCTTGTGTTCTACTGTGATTATTGCTACCATTCTGTACTTTATTATTTGGCCTCCAATGACTCCTCGGTACTTTATTACTTGCTACATTTGCCTTAATGAATTTTTCATTACCTTGGTTTATGTTCTTTGGAAGTTTGGTATGAATCACATTGTCCCGATTGCGAAAACATGTTGCTGTGAATTAAATTAAAGGGTTGGAGTGTATATGCAACAAGTTGACCGTCTTGCCTTAATGTTCAATTGAACAGCCACCCCAACTGTTTTCAGTTGGTTTTGGAGGCGTTCAATTGAATATTGTAAGGATTAATCGATTTTGTGATGTCGTGGCCTTTAACATATGGTGAACTGTTCTGATGAACTTGTTGTGGTGATTCACTCCAACCTTGGTCATCATATTGCACATATTCATATGCCACACCAACTGTTCATCAGTTGTATGTTGAGGCAATGTGTAATTTGCCTGAATGACCATAACAACTCAATGATGATAAGTTACTGAGAGTTGAATTCACATTACCTCAAAATACTTTTTCATAATCATTTACTTAATTTTCAACTTTGTCCATCCTATACTTCATCACCCATACATAAAAAAGGGTGATTTCTGTTCTATCAAGTGCTTGTATCCTACATTATACTTACATTGTCCCATATTCCTTTACAAAATAAGCACTTGCCAAAAGTAAATGCATACAAAACTCTAACCTATTCATGTACAAAATGGTTGAGTTACTTACATTTTAAATGTCTTCTTCTGCTATTTCATCTTCAGCCTCTTCATAATCTTCAACATCAGCATCTGAGTCTGTTTGTGGGTCTTCTTCGTCGTTGACATACCCATCAACATTACCATGCTCCAACCACCATAGGCATTCATCAACTAGGGCCTTCTCTGTTTCTAACTGAACTGGAAGCAAGCCTTGTTTGTCTAATGCAACTTTGTTCATATGAGTCAGCTTGTAGTTGTTTTGACCCTTGCACTTCAAAATTTCAATCATGCAACTTTGCAATGTTAAAAATATGTAATTCAGCTTAATTGGATCATAGTTGTAGTACGCATCTTCAACTGCTTTAATCAGCTTCTTCTCATCTTTGTATGACATTTGTTCTTTTATAGCTTCAATTGCCCTAAAAAAACCAAGGTCAAGTATGTTCAAGTCTGGACTTTGAGCAGGTTGGTTAATCAATCTAATATCAAACCCATCTTTCTTTGCCTCTTCCAAAAAGTCACTGTCATCAGCTGCAATATGTGGCCTTGCATTATCTTGTTGAATCCATATTGTTCTTGTAGCATGTGTTGGCCATTTTGCTCTTAATGTTGGAAGCAAGTCTTCTATCATTTTCTTCTTCAAAACCTGTTGAGTTATGCTTAATGTGGCCTTAGTCTCAATTGTGCCTTTGTCTCTATTTTTGCTCTTCTTCTTTGCTGCCACTTCATCTACAAAAGGCCAAATGCCAATCTTCCCATCCCAAATAACTTCTTGTGTTCCTGGAATAATGTGTGGCCTTGCCACTGCAGCATAAAACATAATCTTTTTAATGAACCTTTTGCTCTTGCATTTTCTATGTGGTCCAAGCTCCTGTGGGGCTAAGTAATACCTTGGACTGATCTTTGAGAAGCAAAACCACTTCTCATCTGTGTGCACAAGATTGTACATTCTGCTGAATTTTGGTATTGTTCTGATTGAGTGGGGGATAAATGCTTTTATCACCCACTGGACCCTTGCCACTACATGTTTCTCTGTCAAATAAGGCTTCACTGTGTTTGTGTGCTTTTTAATTGTTCCCCTTTTCACCATCCTGTGAAAAGTGGATTTGTGAATTCCTAAAGCTTTTGCTGCACTCCTTATTGTTGTTCTCATACATAGAGGAGTTCTCATCAACTCCTCTATGTCAATCTGAACTCTCTTTCTACCAACATTTCCAGTTTTCATGTTGTTGACATCTATGTCAACCTTCTTCTTCATCTGATCTTGCACTATATGCCACAACCTTGAGATGCTCCACCTTGAGACATGGTAACTAGCTGCCAACTCTTTTATTGTTCCCTTTGGCAGTGACTTATCTTGGTATAGTTGTTGAAGCTTGTTTGCTACTTGGGATCTCTGTTTGTTTGACAATTCATTGTGCTTTCTTTTCAGTGATTCACAGTATTGTTGTTCAACTGGTTGTTGTGGTTCACTGTCTGAATCAGAATCAGTGAACTCGTACCCTTCACGTTCAATATCAGAGTTGTATGCCAACAACTCTACCACATGCTCTCCATCAGAATCTGATTCTGAACCTCTTCCCTCTGCACCTACATTATGTTGGTCTGCTGATGGTTGAGTTCCACACACCGTTTGTGCAGCCAGCGATGTTGGTGAAGTATTGCCAACTAGGATGTCAAAATACAGCAACAAATCTCCATTTAACTGTTTTGAAAGAATTGTTGCTCTACTTTCATCATCCATAATTGAAGGTTTTCAATTGCCAACAGCAATGTGTTGCCACGGTGTGAAGGAATTCCCAAATGAAGCAACAAAAAAGATGAATTACCGTCAAACAATCAGGTAAAACCTTACTCAATGATGAAATTAGCTGAGAGTAATTCTATCCCTCCTACCCCCCCCCCCCCAAAATGAATTTTTGCTTAACTTTTTTCTTTTTACTGACTTTTTTTGTATAAATGTCAAAGGTTTGGGTTTTTCTGCTATTTTAGATTTTGGTAAATAAATGAAACTTCATTTGTCAATAAGTGTATTTATACCTCAACTCAAATGTATGTTCTTCATTTTTTCAAATTTTGGTGTTAATTTGATTTTTGGCAAATTTTTGGCTCCCCACCAAAAATTTGGTGGGAACACAAATTTTCACATGTGGGATATGCTTTTATTTGGAGCCAAAATTAACTAAAATGACTTTCCTAATTACTTCTCTCTCTTTCCTTCTATATGTCTTAAAACTGAGGGGCCCACTATGATTATGACTGTTCTTGGGCTTTGTTCCACCAAGCAATGTAGCAAGTAATAAAGTACCGAGGGAGTATATATGCAAAGAAAAAAATACTCCCTCTTTCTTTTTTAGTTGCTACATTTACTTTTTCGCATCTCTCAAGACGCAACTTATAAAATTAATATCTTGACTTTAGTATAATAAAAATTTACAAAAATTACAATGTAAATAGTGTCAAAAACCCTAATGTAACAACTAATAAAACGAGGGAGTATTTTATATAGTATTATGTTATTTAATTTTATAAAGATTGTAGTATTATTATTGTCCAAGAATTATTAACGCAATTATGATGTTTCATAATTTTGCATGTAGTATTGCGTTCTGTACTACATGTTGTCTATTGTTATTATTATTGTTGTTGTTGTTGTTATTGTTGTTATAATATATTAAAAATTTGGAAGTTTTTTTAGATAAAAAATGTTTAGGAAGTTTGTCTTTGATAATCATTATCAATATCAGGATACATAATGTTCTTCGTATGAAAAATTAAAACGTAGATACACCAACATGTGTAAACCAAATTGACAAAATCAACCTAATTAGCTTAATCAAATAAATTCGTAAAATTAAAGAAGAGTTGAGTTGAACTAATTAAATCTAAACTGAATTGATTTTAAGTTGGAGTAAACGGGCCCTAAAAGCCTAAACATCAACAACACATTAACTAATAATTACTCAAAACAAAGATTTACATAAGTTGACGTATAAAAAATTGCTTGTTCATCCTTCTTACCTAAACCTACAAGAAGTCTACAAGTTGCCAAGAGAAAACCCTATAATCTAAAACATGTGATGAAACTAAACGTATCATCAACAACAATAATTCCTTCCTACCATAATCAAAAACAACATTTATGTTTCCTTTTCTCATATGTTTAATTAACTATAAAGTAAATAAATAAATAAAATAAAATAAAGTCACCAAATTAATCTATCTAAATAAAGTCACCAAATAAAATAAACGTATGTCCAAAAAGCAAGCAAAAGGGCAAAAAAGAAAATTCAATCAAAAATATTAATAAAACAAAAAAAAAAAAAGCGAATACCACCATAACCAGAACTTCCTCGCCTTCAATATCTCTCTATCTCTAAAACTCCGTGGTAGATTTTCTTCTTCACTTCCATGGAGAGAGAATATAAACCCTAGAAATTTCAAACTTCAATTTCTTTTTTTTTGTTTTTTTTTTTGGAAAAAAAAGGTACAAATTTTATCGAATTTTGGAGCTGAATTAGTGTACAGTTTAGCTTAGATTTAGCTCAAAACAAACAAACTTCAATATCAGGAAAAAATCAGGGCTTTTTCGATTGAAACTCTTCCTTAACTTTCCCCAATTAACGAAATTTAGGGTTAGCTAATTGATTGTAAATAGTAAAAATTAGGGTTATGGAATTAGCTGAAGGAAGTGGAAGAGGGAGAAAAGAAAGAGATGAAGTGAAAGTGAAGTTGAAGACTTTGAAAGCTGTTATGGAACAGTGCCGAAGAGCTCTTGAATCCATTAACGCCGATGGTTTATATGATGATGATGATGGTAATAATGATAATGATGATGATGATGATGATGATGATGATGATGGTGATGGTGATGATAGTAAGTTAGCTATTGAAAGAGGAGATTGTTCTGGATCTTCGTCTTCTTCTCCAGATCATGAAGCTGAGGAAGTAAGTTGCTTTTAATTTGGCTTTGTGTAGATGATTATGTTGTACTTTAGGTGTGAATTTGGAAATTTGTTGACTTTGATTGTATTCGACGATATTATGGCTTTTGATCGTTTTTCGACGTTTCGTTATCGTAATATTTGTTATTGGATTTGTTTGTTTGTTGCAGTTGTGTGGTTTGATTAAGTCTAGGTTAGAAGGTCCGGAGTTTCTTCATAAGATAGAGAGTATGTCAACAATGTCAGCTCAGCAGAATAATCAAGGTACGGTTCGATGTCGAATTAGAGGCTGTTTTTATTTTGTGATTTTACGGCGAATTGAGCTTGTGTTATGATTCGATAACTGTTTTTTATGAGTTGGACTTATGTAAATGGATTGTTTGTGGCAGTAGAAGAAGGTAGTTCTTGGGACATGGTGAATGATAATGACTTGTGGGAAGGTGGGAATGTGGAGGACGATCAAGAATACGTTGTTGTTCGACAAGAAGACATTGTAGACGGGATTGCCAACTTCATGGCTACTTATTTGTTGTCTCTTGAAAAGACTAAGGTATGCTTGCAACTACTGATGAAGTTTTAGTGTGTGTAGTAATCCTTTTTGCTTTCTTTGATCAGTAGCTAGCTCTTCTTATTTAAGGAATATATAATCGAAACTTAGCTCATTGGATATTATAGCAGAACAAATAAATTAGTGTGGTAAGGATGACGTAAGAGAGATTGGTTTCAGACAGTCCTTGCAGCTGGCATACTAAATTTACCCAGAGTGATGGTTTCATGTTCATGTAGTCTAAGACGTCTGAGTACTCAATTTCTCTAGCTATTTGCAGCCCATTTTCTTGGGCTACATGCTGCCAACAACTGTTTTGTCTTATGTTTTTTCCTCTCTTGTTTGGGGTTAAGGTAGGAGATGAAGGGTGTTTGACCGCATTCCAAACTGAATAATAGGATGTAGTTGCATCAAGTTATAGAAATGAAGCCAAAGAGTACTATTACCTTGGCCGCCTTGTGTGTGTATTGTAAATTTGGAAGTCACTCATGCTTTACACTTATGCACTTGGGATTTACAATGAGGTCGGCTAAATGAACTCATGAACCACTTTAATTATCTAGTGCAATGTGTATCTATCACCAGAATCTCCTTCCTCTGCTCCATGTTAGCTAATGCAAAATGCTTCTCTAATGCATTATTTGGATACAACAAAATGGAAGGGTGGAAGAGCTCCCTTGTTTAGTTAATTGGTTTGGGAAGAAGGGGGGAGGGAGAGGGAGATATTCATTTTCCCTCCATAATTGGAGAGGTTTGGAAGGAAAATGAAGCTTCCTTTCTCCCTTTATTAAAACTTTCCATTCATGTCATCCTCTAAAATCCCCATAACTCCTTCAATTTTCCACATCTTGTCGGAGCTTTTATTTAAGGTGACATCGTACAATGCACACGACCAAATCATCATAGTAAGTTTTCTCTTATCCGGTATCTGATTTTTGCCACTCCTACTTTCAAATATCTTCATTTAGGATTCTATTCCTTTAAATATTTCTATATATCCATCTCAAATACACATGTTTGTCGTTCCCATCCTCTTAATATGATTGTTTTGTAAAGGTACAAGATTCTGACGGTCTGGCCCATAAAGTAGTGGCATAGAGCTGGGATAGAAGCTCATATACATAATTTTTTTTTTAAAGGAAAAATTGATGAAAATAATCCAAATTTTGGACGGTCACATGATAAAAGACCCAACTTTTTATTATTCATTTTTGGTGCCAACTCTATTCATGATTTTTCCTTTTTGGACTAAGTAACTGGCAACTTGATTGATTGGTAATTTTTTTGCATTTTCTACTTATTTTCCTTTTTTTTTTTGAATTTTATTTGTTTTTTTATTTTTGTTGTAATTGACTTAATTGTTTCATCTTCTTCCTTCCTTCCTTAAATATCTTTTTTCCCCTTACCCTTTCCTATTAAATTTTTTCCTTTTGATACCCACCACCATGAAGCCAGCAGCCCAGCCTGGTACCCCTACACAATCACCCTAATCCATCACCACCACCACCTCAAACCCTCCGTCACCACCCACCAGTTAAAACTAACCAATTAAAAAAAAAATATTAAAAAGAAGAGATTGTAATAGATTGAAAGGGCAAGTATGTATTGCAATTGGCAAAGAAGCTGAACCTTAAGGATAATCCATTTATCCAATCCATTATTTTAGTTTGAATCTTTGGGAGTAATAGCACAAATTGAAAGAAACAAGCGATGACAACGGTCAAAACTATCTAATTTCTGTTATTAAACAAATAATTAATTATTAAAATTTCCCCCATTTGCAAAGCTCTCAATTTCAGCAGTTGTGTGTTACTTGCCTTCTTCATCATCACTATAATTTTTAATTTTCACTAATTATAATTATTCAATTAAAACCCTTTTATCTCTCTCCTTCATTCAAATTACACACCTAATCTTTGCTGTATCTTCTTCTAATCTTCTATGTCATTTTCTCAGTTTTCAATAGGAATGAATAAACATGATTTTGTGCCAAAGCTATGATATTCCTGGTGATCCAATTCCTTTAGATGCTTCTAGAGCAGCAACTTTCTCTTCTCGAGTTCTTGACAATGGCTTCCTTCTTACGCCACTTCTCCTGCTCTTAAAAAAGACCTTGGTTCTTTCTTTGACCATCAGTCTCTTTTTTTTCGCCCTTCTATTGCTCTTCTTCTTCTTCTTAAAGTTCTCTCCTTTTTTGGGGTACACAAAACACAGTTTGGATCACAATTCACAATAATTTTGGTGTTTTTTTTTGTTATTTTTTTTTTCCTGATGGAGTTGCTATTGATTGATGATATTGTTAATTGGATTGTTGAAATTTTGGGTTACTATTTGTTGATTTTGTGACAAATGTGGTTTGCTATTCTGAATTTTTTTGTTTAATAACACAAGAGGAGAGATGAGGAGTGAAGGAGGAGAGAGAATTGAAATGAGTGAGGGAATTTATAAATTGTCAAAGTCAACAAAAATACAAAATAAATAACCGTTAAATAATTTCACCGGCTAATATATGGGATTAACCTAATTTTGTAGGTCAAAATTGGTTAGGGTCCAAAAAGGGAAAATCATGTGCAAAGTTTGGTCCAAAAATGAATAATTAAAAGTTAGTCTTTTATCAGGTGGCCGTCCTAAGTTTGGATTATTTTCATTAATATTTCCTTTAAAAAAACTTCAAATGTATGCTAAGCTCACAGCCTCACACAACATCCAAGTTGCTGCTCTCCGACTATGCCATTTACACTTATTCCTATAGATTGAATCAGGTCAACATCTGTATTCCTGTATAAAATTGAATACAAAGCTTAGTATCTGACAATGCAGCTCCTTGAGAATGACTTGCACTTGCTCTTGTTGTCATTCACCCATCGCAGGGAGTACATTATGCCTCAGTCTGTATAGTTTTATCTTTTGCTTTATCTTGTGCACTCATAGTGTCCTATCAACCATATAGAAGCAGGCTGTTACCATTTGAGTAGCAATATACTTTCCTGGAATCTGGGTAAACTAAAATTGACAATGAGCATGTTTCAAGTGGTTAAACAGCCTTCACTCTTTGTACTAGTTTCCTACTATCTGAAGGAGAATAAGTGCAAAAATAGTTAGTTGTAAGATTGAGGGGTAAGAGTTTGTTCTCAGCTTGATTTGTTACTTTTCATTTTGCAGGACCTTACTCCTAACAAACTTCAAGAAGGTAAGTTTGTGAAAATTTCTTCATATCACTCTGTGTTTAATTATTGGCCTTAAATACGGAGTATATAATTTGGGGAATTTCATTATTATTTTGGTGTTTTTACTTTTTATGTGCCATTGGAGATATAACTATAAGTATTTAAATCTTTCTGAAGCTCTTAGCAAGACTTTCTCTTTAAAGAAGAAAAAGGGGAAGCTACGAAAAGCATTTGATGGAACCAAAATCATATATAATGTTGCGTCCTGGAGTGCAACAGCAATTGGGTAGGTTTTATTTATCTTGATTCTTTCTTTTTTTGAATAAGTTTTTCGCAGTTGCGATCTGTGTCCAGTTTGATGAGTTGTAGACACATAATATTCGTGTTTGTGAGTTGCTTTGCCAGACTTGCTTTTTAAAAGCAATATGATTTGATTTACTGCTATGGACAATAATAACTAGTGCTTTTTTGCTTGATATGTGTTTGACTTGCCCAATATGATCATTTCTTGGTCATAAATTGTACTAGTTGAAATGTTTGTTGACTAGGCGTTCTTTTGGATGACAGGATTTACCAAAATCCTGCACTTCTTAGAGCAGCTACAACAGCTTTCTGGACCTCATGCCGTGTATTATCAAGGCTTTTCTGAGCTGATTAATTCCACTTAGAGAAGCTTACAAAGGGTAGAGCGTGCTTCATGTGTTCTGTTAAATGTGTACAATCCTTTCACACTTCGCAACATTCTGTAGAAAAAGCAATTTCATTCTTTTGTGTGCTGGATTGATTGATTTCTCTGCCAAATCAGATCATGTAAATATCTCTATTTAATTTAATTCATCAGTTTCAGGGTGCTTAATTATATTTTCTTGTTAGAGCTCGCACATGTTATCATTAAGCAAGCATTATGTAGTGCAAGTTTGTTTCATAACTTAGGCTACTTAGCTAAGAGCATTCATTGAACAGCACCACTGTAGAATGCCTACACTGTTCTGAAAGAAGTATGTACTTGGCTTTTCAGCCTGATCACTCGCGTCTGTTTTGAAAGAAGCTTGTACTTAGCTTGTATATTGTTTTTCACAAATAATCCTTCCATTGCCTTTTGGTTAGTTACTATTAGGGGCACCAGGTGTGTGACTCCCTTTAAACAACTCCTAATTTTTTAGATTTCCAATCCCTTGTTCCTAGGGTTTTTAAAAGAAAATCTAGGAGAGGATTGCTATGGTATGGGTTTTGATATGAAAAGTAACATTGGAATACAGTTGATGTCAAATAGTTATGTAAATTTTAGTCTCATAATATGATAGCAGTACCTAAGATCGAATTCTGTTTACATCAATTACAGTAGTTCCTTTGCATACAAAGAGTGAGAATAGGATCTTATCCAATGTGTATAGCTGAAAGATGTTAGCACACACAAAAACTAGCTTAAAGATGACATGGATAGCAATGATTTAGCCCAAAGACGGTCACTTCTAAATGGTTAATAAAAATAAATTGGAACCAAAAGAGAAGTTCTATTGATCGTTAATGAATGTTAATCAAAAGAGAAGTTCTATCAATTGTTAATGTTAATTGTTAACAATCAATACTGTTGACGTAGTTCCTTTGCGTAACAATAGTTACTTCGCATAACAAAAGGTAGAGTGACAATTGAGGCTCTTAACCAATGTATATAAAACCCAAAGGTGATATGAACAATTGAACATGAATGATTTACCCGGAAGATGGTCACTTCTGATTTTCTCAATGGTTAAAAAAAAGTAAAAAACTATATCAGAATCTAAAGAGTGCAACACTGTAATCCTATAGGTCATATACGCATTAACATTTGAATAAACATAGTCTCACACTCAAGGTGGGTAACTAACAACCTAAGTACCTAGAGATTACACTAAGGAGTAAGGAGCAACCTAGTACAGCTACAAGGGAACTAAGATGTAGTTTTATTAACAAAAGAATTACTATCAAAGAATTTTTTTTTTCCTCTTCTTTTTCTGTAGAATGTGCACTAATATCATAGAGAACTACATTACTTCACTTTTCAAAATAGAACAGGTGCTACAATCAGTAACCTATGTACATTATACTACGTCTTTGGGTAAAACTGAGGCTGCTGAGCGGCTTGCTCCCTTCACACAGAGAGCAGAAAACTCTCAACTAACATGAAGATCTTCCATCTTAAAGCAGCTCCCCAAAAAAATTATTTCAGTAATAAAACGTGTTGCTCTTGTTAACCTGTGCATCTTTGCAAAGCATGGATCGAACTTCCATCATTGATCGAGGAGGCTCGATGTCCTTGTCTTGTAAAGCATTCCCTAAAAGCTGCTGCATCTGAGATGCAAAGGTATCATCAAGAACCTGCATTATTCCGGAGTTCAAGCAAGTTAGCTACAAAATGCCCCAAAAAATTTTGCCACAGAGGAGAAAAGAAGACCAAAAACTCTGTACCCAGGTATAACAACCAAATAGGAAAAGTAATCAATATTACTAGGCCACGTTTCCATTCTACATTTCTACTAGTAGATTTCTAGATTGTCCCAAAATAGTATAGACTGATTTTTTGATTAAGATAAATCTTATAAAATTTAAATCACTTCCAAGTTCCAATCATAAATATTCATAAAAATCCGGGAAAAAAATATATATAAGGATACATTTTTACAGTGGATGTGCAAGTATAAAAGATCTAATCAAGGTAAATTTAATTCAATTGTTATATGGCCCAGAACCACAAGTGCCTTCCAATCTCGGTCTACTTTCAATATATTTTTTGCTATTTTAATAAAACAGAGGCAACATCAATCAAACAAATGCATGGAACATGGTTTCAGAAGAAAAAATCAATACTCACAGAAACAGCAATTGTTGAACCTTTGTACCATGCTTTATTTTCTTTTCGATTCTCCAAGAAACTAAGAACATCCTGTATCAACAGTACAAGCAATTTAGAACCACATTGCTCAGGTACCTTTCTTTTCATCTCAAGAGTTTCATAGTTCCACTCACCTGACCAATACGGTCCCAGTAACCCCGGCATATAGCAATAAAGACGTGAGTTTCAAAGACGGAGTGTAAATGATTCATTGTGCTTGTCAGTTGTTCTTTTAGAGGCTGCATTCTATTTTTAACATCGGGTTCTCCAACACTTTTCTTTGAGTCTTGGAGAATCTTCTTAATTTTTGTCGCATTATGTAGCTTCGTCTACAGAAAATAAGAAATCTATAGGATAAGTTTCTACATTCTTTTCTCACCTAAAAATGCCAATACACAGAAAAACTTACATTTTCGACAAGCTTCTCAACAATTGCTTGCAAATAGTTTCTGAATTTCGCTCTTAACATGACAGTGACCTCACTTAAACGCTCCCCTGGGATCTGGTTGCCAATATTAGGGATACAAGAGCCCCATGCCTTAAATTGACTTTCGATTTTTGGCCGAAGAACATCAAGCATTCTCTTCATTGAATTTAGAAGGATCCCTACCTGCAAAAAAAAAAGTGCAATAACAGAGAATAAGCTACCACACCAATGGAATTTCATAAAAATCTATCAATTTACCAAATGGTAGAGTACCTCTTCAGAAACCACATAGGGGCAAACAGATCGCTTAGTCAGTTTTTGCATATACTTGAAACCAAACTTCTTTGGTGCAAGATTTTCCTTCAAAGGAGCCAAAACATCAGAATATTGTCGGTCTAGAGCCTCCACAATGGCCTTCTCTACATCAGCAAAGGCCTAAAAAGCATGTTTAAAATACAAAAACATCAGATAGTCTCAACAAATAGCAGAACTAACCAGTTCCAGTATTTACAAGGAGTACTTAGTTTGTAGCTAATTCCAATATTTTAGTTTCATAATTAACTGAAGAGAAAATAAGTGACTTAAAAATTATCTTTAACAGAGAACCAACCAAAGATAAAAGACATACATTTTCCAATGCAAAGCTGTATTCTGGCCAGCGACTGATGATGACCTCATAATCTTTCAATGTTTCTTTTAGCCTATCATACATTTCATCAACGAAAGGGGTAGTAGAATGTTGTGTTCGGACCCCAGACCATTTGACCTGCATCAGATTATTTCGTGCGAAATACGTCAGTAGCGATAAAGAGTTAGAATTTAAAGAGACAAGTTCAATGCACTTGCTGAACAGGACTAGTAATAGAAAATACTGCAAGCAAAACAAGAGCATGCCAACTGTGAAGCTAGCAAGTTATTATCGCCATTGCCAATATCTAAAAACAAAAAGGCTACAAGGATGGCAGACACTTTCATGAGACTCGTGACGAAGTACATAGTTAACATACAATTAGGTTACTATACCTTATCAAGTTTGCAGGTCTCAAGCAAAGCCAGCCGCTTATCTTGAATCCAGACAACAATATACAAGTGGAATAATTCTTTTGCATCAACTCCACCTTTGATGGGACTGCATATAAAAAAGCAAGAGAGGATCAACTACAGCACAGAACATAAAGAGTAGAACAGTAGAAGAGGGGGTAGGGTTTTACAGAGGTGGTTATGTGTGTGTGAAGGGGGAGAGAGAGAGAGAGGGGGGGGGGGGGGGTTAGAAATT
>PYUH01000044.1:9244856-9278995 GCA_016808085.1 Suaeda aralocaspica | reverse complement strand
AAAAAAAAAAAAAAAAAAAAAAAAGGAGTAGAGAAAAAAAAGGAAAATGGCGGAAAAAGAGGGAGCACGAAAGGGAAGAGAGGGGGATGATAAAATAACGTGAGGGTGACGAAGGTAACAAATCTAACAGTCGAACGTTGTAGTGAGAACTCATGGAAATTGGAGTATCTGAAAATTTAAAATATTCATGGATGTCACATGGACTGATGGGTCCCACAATTTGACCCCACTGGCCCACTGTACTTATTTCATTTCGTCTGTTAGTTATGCCAATTTATTTGTCGTTGCTTTATGAATTTATGCCATTTTTGGAGTATTCATTTACTTAATCAACCATTTTGCGTTTGGATTATGTAATTGTTAATCATTTATTAATTTAACCACCGTTTTGGTATGAATATTTTGGGATTGAATGTTGATTATGCTAATTGTCACGCCAATTAATTACTCATAATATGAAATATATTAAATGTGTGAAAAAACGTAACATTTTGTAAGTCTCTATAACTTCTTAAACTTGCTTCTACGAATTAACATTATTTGTTGGGGCTTGCTTCTTAAACTACGCTATTTTTATAACGTTTCAGTTTATTATAAAATTTATACTTATTAATGCATTAATGATGATATAATACAATTATATATATATATAGATATATTTCATACGATTATACTTGTATCTTAATAAGAAGTAAAATAAAAAAAAATTGGAAGCATATGAATGGTGCCAAATAACCAATATTTAAAATAATTAAGCAAAATTATCCTTATGGATTATGTATTTATGTGAATATTTGATAATTTAGTGCATCATGCAAATAACTAACCATTTGTATTAAGCCTAATTATTGATAGTTTTACACTTTCACCTAAGGTAGTTTGTTTGGACTGAAATTTTTGGTAATTGAGTTTAATTTAATTCAGCTCCATTCATTTCATTTTAGTTTAATTTAGCTCATCTCCATTATAATTACTACTACTCCAGTTCAGTCTACTTTCGTTTTGTTCAGCCCTCTTCATTTCAATTCAAATACTCCGTCGGTTTTTTTTGTTGCTACATTACAATTTGTGACCCTATTCACATTGTAACCTTGACTCACTTTGGTGTTTAATACGTAACGAAAAACATAGTCATATGGGATTTTATTTGATTTGTCTCGATACAGTTTTTCAGAAAATATAGTTTGTATAATTTTTTATTACACCAAACTTGAGATATTAGTTTTATAAGTTGCGTTTTAAGATATGTGAAAAAGTAAATATAGCAACCAAAAAAATTAATGGAATATGTTTCGGTACAAAAAAAAAAAAAAAAAAAAAAAAAAAAAAAAAAAAAAAAAAAAAAAAANAGAACCATACACTAGTAACTTATCAATTATGAGGTAAAGGGTTTTCGTACTTTCGTGCCTGTAGAGTGAAAAGGAAAAAAAAAAAAAAAAAAAAGAGAAGAGGTTTTAGCATAATTTATAATTCAAATTATAAAATTAATGAATACATAAAGAGACTTTTAATGAGAAGAATGAAACTTTAATTCAAAAAATAGTATGATGGAGGTTTCATCTCGGTTCTTATATTAGAATTGTTCTTTAAGAGAAGGTATGGTTGTTTAATTTTCTAATTAAACTTTATTTTGAATCAAACCTAATATTGTACTTAGGGACGGATCTAGGAATTTGAATTAGGTGTAGCACCTTGAAAATTTTCAAAGTTCGGAACAATCGATCCAGTTCAAGGATGATGAGTTCGGATCAATGTTAATTATTGTTGATTTGTTGTCTTATTAAACGTAATTTGATCAGGAAGCTGATTCAAGCAATGGTGAAAAGGAGGTAATTTTAAGTCGTTCTGAAATTTAGGGAGGAGACCATTTGGGTTACATACATGGGTTTGGCTTTGGATTGGCTTGAGAACATTGTTGCATATGAAATATTCCTAGTTAGGATTGGCCACATGCCAATGGAAATGGTGGATTTAGGGAATAAGTTGGTTTGTGCCTATAGGTTTTTTCCCACTGCAATTGCTAGGGTTTTTCTCATTTCAGACATAAGTGTCTTTAATTGCATTAGATACTTAATCATCTTTGTCAACCTAAAGGTCAAGAAAAATGTTATCTTGAAGGTTTCTTAATTAAAAGATTTGTTCTTGGAAGGTTTCTTGAAGATTGAAGACATTTCTTGAAAGTTGCGCAAAAACGAGGCTTGTGGTGTGTGTGGTGAGTTTTTGGCGATCTTTGGAGAATGTTGGGTGTCTTTAAATTTCCGTGATTTTTAGTCATTTCTTGATGATTATTTTGTTAATTAGTTAATTAGTCAAGTTGTTAGAATAAAATCTAAGTTAGTTAGGATTTTATGCAAGCTGCAAGTAGATAAAGTCTAGTTAGCAAGTTGATCATACAACTTGTGCAAGTGGATCGACAAGTTGCCACGTGATTCTTGGGTATTTTCTAGTTTGTTTAGAGTCTAAAGGATTGTTAGGAGTTAGTTGTTGGTTATATTATAAATAGCCACAATTTTTTTTGTAACAAATCAGTTTTCAGTTTTCAATAATACAAGTTATTTGCATTGATATTTTGTGTGTGGTTTCATACGAAATTCTCAAGATTTTCGAGTGTTTTGTGAGTTCAAAGCTACAAAATACTTACCTTAGTTTTAAGATTTGTGATTGATTGTTCTCACAAGGAATAAAAGAAACTTAGCATTGTAAAATTTTTACAATTAGCTTGTTTAAGATTTAAAGCTATTTGTGTTGTTTGTCCGGTTGTCCCTAATCCCCTCAAGGCCTCAAACCTCACGATATAGAGAGTGAGAAATAGTTTAAGTAGTTAAAGTTTCTACTCCGGCTAAGTAGCTTAATGGGATCGATTATGGAGTAATTGTGCGCTTTTGTTATGGATGTAATATTTCAACACCTCACACATTGAGCAATGTTATATGCACATAATTGTCATAGTCTTTAGGTAAATGTTATTTTTGTAATTATGCATTTCATGCATAAAACTATGGCATACTACTTTCAAGTCACAAACCACTAATTTGAACTTTGAAGTTTGCAAGTACGAAGCATTAAGTAGTAACTTGAGCTATAGATTATCAAGTCATGTACATTGACGTTCAAAATTTAATTACGGAGTAGTATATTTTTAACCAAAATATGTTAACATCATAATAAATTCAAGTTGACTGTGTATTAATGAATTGAATAACATTATCAAGTCATTAAAAAATAAGTTAATTTATAACTGTAGGCCTTCAACGAATATTCCAACTAATGTCAAGCAAAAGCATATTTAGGGTCTATTTAGTTCAGCTTTTTTTTAAAACTAATAATAAAAAACTTTTAGTTAGGTTCAGCTCTAATTAATTCACTTAAGTTAAAATAACATGTCCTTAGTAAGGGCATGTTTACTTCAGTTGAAAACAGTTGAATTGATTGGAGCTGAACTAAACTGAGAATTTTTATTAAGGATTAATGATTAGCAAAATAAAAGATGAACTGAATTGAACCGAAGAAAACAAGTCTGAAGTTAATAAAAGTACGAGGTAAAACAACCAAATGTACGGAAATGCCTTTATAAGTGATGAGGCCTTAATAATGTTTTCATTTCACAATAACATCTTTAAAAAGAAAGATTGTGTTTTTTTTTTTTTTTTTTTTTTTTTTNTTTTTTTGATGCTTAAAAAGAAAGATTGTTAACTGTGTAATTTTTGTTAGGAGAACACACCGCTCTTTTACCTGGTGTTGACCGCTTCTTTGTTGCGTTGACCTTTTGTCATTACACTAATCACACATTCACACCTCGTACCCCTATATTTATTTGAAAAATAAAAATCAGTAATATTCCGTTCAAAATGAGGGTAAACTCATCTTGGCAAATGCAATTGGTGGGAGCTTAAGGGGTAGAGTTTGAAAGCAGTTTCGCTTTAATTCAATTGAGAGACTCTTCACTTCACTGCTAAATTAAAACATTTGTAAGCCTCATTTCATTTGCATGCATCTTCTAAATGGCCATCCTTTAATGTCTTTCTTATGTCAGCATTGCTGTTTCTTTCTTGTTGTTTTCGTTGCTCCTGAATTCTCATGTTATTGTGTATATTACAATAGAACAATGATAGTGTTGTTGATTATTAGTCTTTTTGGAAAACACATAACATGTTGATATGATGTTCAATTTGATGTAGCTGCCACTTGCCAAATTTGCTTAATAATTCTTAAAGGTTAATAATTTATAAAATCCGCATTTTTTTTTTTTTTTTGTTTTTGTAATTTCTCATATACATACAATGGTTATTCTTGGGTTGTATTTATACATGTGTAGAAATTAGTGAATTACAAGAGTATCACCTGATTAACTTAATATGCAAATCTTGCGATAAACAAGGTTTATAAAATACCATCATATTTACATAGTATCTTTGTTTAGAGGGTGTTGATTATAACATTTAATCTTGACCTTGTCACATTTGCAGATTATGACCTTCGTCTTAGGAGCTTTAACTGTAGTTTTCTTTTAGCTATCTTCGTAATAAGTTAACAAGTTGTTTACTTTTCTTGCGAAAATTGCTTTAGTTATTGCTACCCAATTCTATCAGGAGATATGATATTTGAGCTCATAGTTTTAAATGGTTTGGTACTACTATATGTTTCTGCACTATGGAAGAACGTATACCTTAGATCTGGTTATTGATCAGGGTAGTCGAATGGCTAAAGGGTTAGTGCCCCGTCCTTTCCTTACTCCTTAGTACACTTGATGTAGTTTTTTCCAGTTCTTGGGACTGAATTTTCCAGTGGCAAAGGTGGCCGGGGACAATTGCTTTGCTGCTCTTTTGCACACATCACACATGCCAAGGGGAGGAACAAGGGAAAGAAGAGATTGCCTAGGGAACACGGAACACCCCATAATATGTCTTGTCGGTTGGGGATCACTAATATGAGTGGAAAAAAATGTTAATAGGAGCATAGCACCAATGTCTAATGACTCTAATGAGATAGTAAGATATAGCATGGAGTATTTGCGTAGCATACCCTCTTGAGGCTACCTGTAGTGCAGGCCAATCATGCCTACATTCTTCTTTTCTTATCATATCGTCAAGCAAATCAATGAGAGTCGACAAAATATCTCAACATAAACCTAGGTTGTTATAATCTACAAAAATGATGTTTGATCAAGTCTGCCAAAATTTGTAGTTCTTGAAGGCTGCAGTTGCATTGTCTCTAAATTCTAAAGTATTTTGTTTTATTTTAGCAGTTTGTGCGTGTATTTTTCTCCGGAACGTACAATTTCAAAAAACCTTGGAGCAATTCATTGTGTTTTCAGAATATATCTGTAAAAGCACTATGTTTACACTACCTCTTTTATTAGTTGCAACAAAGGAAATATTTTATCTAACAATATTACTCCTTTGTTGCAATATTATACTCTTTTAGCTTTAATGATAATTTGCTTGAAGATCAAAGCCATATTTCTGTAACAACAAAGTTGTGGCTACTGATAAGTGCCATAAAAGTGACAAAAAGAAACTTATGCTAGTTAATTCATTGCATACTCAAGGCTCTCTGGTTTTCCCAAGTTCTTGACAAAATGGAAACAAATGGCGGAAAAATGAAGACATTAACTAAAGCCCAAAGCCTAGAAATGTGGATGGAAACAACACTACCTTAACATATTCTGTAATCCATATCATCTCGCAGAGCCATCATTAGAGGCCAACTGAGAGAATACTTCTCCAGTGTTACTGTAGAGTAACTCATCGTTGTATTTGTTATCAGCAATGCTTTGAGAAGGAAAATGCCGAACTGCTGGTAATTTCATATTCAAGGAAGCATCTGTGGTGCTGTCATCTGCCAACACTCTTTCAGTAGCCACTATCTGAAGCTGCAGGGCGTATTCCAAACCCCAACATACATCTGACATTGGAGGTCTCTCTGCTGCATCTTTTCTTAAACATCCCTCAGCTGCCTCCCAGAACTTCATCAAAGAATTTTGGTTGATTTCATCTGCAATCGATGGGTCGATGATTGACTCAAGCTGTCCCTCCTCATAGTAAGTCATCGCCCATTCTTTTAAACCGACTTGCTCCTTAGGAAGTGAAAGATCTATAACTGGTCTTGCACAAAGTACTTCAAGAAGAACCACCCCAAAAGAATATACATCGGATTTTTCCGTCAGCTGCAGGCATGTGATATACTCTGGATCTAAGTAACCCAGAGTTCCTTTCACATCTGAAATACTGACATGTGTTTGTTCGAGATACCCCGATCTTGATAGCCCAAAATCAGAAACTTTTGCCACATAATTCTCATCAAGCAGTATATTGGTGGATTTAACGTCTCGATGAATGATTCCTTTGTTTGTACCTGTGTGGAGGTACTGAATACCCTTGGCTGCTCCTATGCATATCTCAAGCCTCTGTTTCCAAGACAGCATCCCTTTAGTAGATGAATTGGACCTATTTTCTGAGCTATAGAGGTGATATCTTAGAGTCCCTTTTTCCATGAACTCATAAACCAGTATCATCTCACCATTTTCACAGCAGTAACCTAACAAGGAGACTAGGTGCCGGTGTCGGATTTTGGACAAAATCGTAATCTCTGTTTGGAATTCTGATATTCCTTGCCCATGATCTGAACTGCCTCGCTTCACTGCAACTTTGAGCCCGCTAGTCAGAGTCCCTTTGTATACCTTCCCAAACCCGCCTTCACCAATGATCAAATTGTCATCAAAATTGTTTGTCACTCGCTGAATCGCACCAAAAGGTATCTTCAAACCTAACTGCAGATTCTGAAAAATTGTGCCTTGTGAAGATGTGCTACCTGAAGTCCTGCAGTGTGAACTGGCTGCACCGTCTAGCGGCAAATTTCCCCACTCAAAGGCTTCCGCAGCCCTTTTTTGCTTCCTTCTTTGATGCAGGCAGACAGCTACAGCTCCGAGAATGACAAATATCATGACAACCGCAGATGCAACCAAACTGATTACGATTTCTAGTTTAGGGCTTTGATTATCTACATTGGGTTCTTTAATAGTTGTTTCTATCACCTGCAAAATTTCCAGCCCATTCAAGAAAGGATGGCTTGGAATAACTGCATTTTTTGTTACTCCAACACTGATGTTGATATGATCAAGACTATCTGATCCAACCATAAAATCATGGTAAAATGCAGTTGCTATCAGTATATCGGATGTGTCAATAGGTTGATAATAATTCCTATATACGTAAAGGTCGAACTTATTCGGGCCTGAAGCAAGACTTATATCACAAAAATACACCCGGACAGAGTAGTTGCTTTCTTTGTTCACTTTGAACTCCCAAGTGACGTTAGATTTTGTGAACCTGGCTGTTTTATAAACTTCTTGTGGAGCATCATCAAGAGTAGAATTAATATTAACATCAGTGGGGTAGGGCCGTTTGTTCTCTGCTGCACCCTTGGTCATTAAATACCGATCATCTGTATCCCACGCCGTCCACTGGCTAGCATTTGATGGCTTGACCTCCTTATTATTACCCCCAACATTAATCCTGTGAATTGTCTCAAGAACTTTGGGTTCCTGAAGCTCGGAAGCACCTTTGCTTCCTGCAGGTGTTACATAAGGGCCTCTATTCTGTGTATTGTTTGAAAGTGTGTTAACCACTTCTATTGCATTAACGAATGCTATAGATGATGCACCAGGCACGAAGTATATTCTAAACCACCCTATGTGATTAATATTGATGAGGAACTCCTTGGATATCGGATGACTTCTACTAGGTATGAAATCAGGTAGCAGCAAATGCCCGACTGCTGAGACATTGAACTTTGCATTCTCATGTGAAGGTTTGAAGGCATAGAAATGCAAGCGCACGTAATAAGTGCCAATTGTTGTGATTTTAAAGTCATAGCTTGATGGTTTTTTGAAAACTCTAGCTGTTTGATAATAAGGCTTGTCTGTTGATAGGCTGCCAAGGCTGGCATTTTTATCAGCTTTGCTCTTATGATGGGAAAACCGGACCCCGTCTGATTTTTCATAGACAAAATGTTGGTTATCGTTGGTGGTGACACTGGTGGAGGAGCCGCAGTTGATGAGATACTGCTCTTGAGCAGTGGAAACTGAGGAGAAGAGAAGAAAGCCAAGCATAATTTGTAACATGATGGTGGATTGGTAAGGGAATGAATGTGATTGTGGGAATTTGATCATCTCATTTTGGGGATGGAGCAACTTTATACACTCTTGGTTCCTTATCATTACCATATACTTCGTATTATATATAGTACGTAGTAGCAAGGTATGTATTATGACGAACCTTACAAGATTTCACTCAAACATTTTTGTTTTCTCATGCAAGATACAAGTTTTTTTTTTTCAAATCCGTAACTGGAGCAAACAATTAGTGATGGAGGATTAAGTGATAAATAGTACCGTAGTACTTATAATTGAGAGGTAACGCAAGTGGCCGAGAGTTTACGGTTACTCTGATTGACTTGAAAAGTTGCATGTACATGGTCTATTGGTCTAGTAGTTCTGCCAAATAATTGTGTGATGATGTTTTAGTCGCCAGACCAGAGTAGTATTTGTGGACCGCAATCCGCCTTACTCAGGAAGGCAGGCCCTAAACCAAAGAAAATTCTTTAAAATAAAACATAGTACGGTACAAGAAAATGCAAGATTCCCTTGTTTAAATAGAAA
This sequence comes from Suaeda aralocaspica, assembly GCA_016808085.1. Classification (NCBI taxonomy): domain Eukaryota; kingdom Viridiplantae; phylum Streptophyta; class Magnoliopsida; order Caryophyllales; family Amaranthaceae; genus Suaeda; species Suaeda aralocaspica. Next base: position 9,270,336 of record PYUH01000044.1, on the reverse strand, counting down.
ATGACTTTTTTTATCTCTCAAAATCTTCATGTTATATAAAAAGTAGAAAAGTACGAGATGAAGGTGAAATGAAAAGGTTAGTGAAAGCGAAAGACGATAGTGTAGAAAATTCAAAATTGTGGCTACCTTTCATTGAAAAATAAAATCTCCAACTTTGGGCATATGTAGATGTCTAAGGGTCCGTTTACTTCAATTCCGTTCAGTTCAGTTCAGCTCCGTTCAGTATAGTTTATTATTGTTTACAAAAATATTATTATACCACATAAGTGAAAACCATTCACAAAAAATATGAACATGTATTACTAGTTTTTATTTCATAAAATATAAACTACCAATAACGTTTTTTTTAATTAAAAATTATTAGTAGATTAAGATCAAAATTATTACTATGTCATTATTCCATAGTTAAAAATCATTAATAATCCGTAGATAAAAATTAATTGTCATAGTCAATCCATAAAAACATAGTAAAATAACCAATAATCATAATTAAAAAATCAATAGTTCAAATTCAATAATCAATAGTTAAAAATAAATAATCAATAATCAATAGTTAAAAATCAATAATCTATAATTAAAAATCATTAATCCATAATAAAAACTTTCAATACAGCTCCAATAAATTCAGTTTACTTTAACTCAGTTTAGCTCGGTTGTTTTCAGTTGAAGCAAACAACCCTAACAAAATTAGTCGTTGGATATATGGACTATGGAGTACTTTATGTGTGAAAATGTGATTGACATAATAATACGGAGTCTAAACACTAGAAACATGAGTTTTATGTTGACTTAACAATGAACCACTTGCTATTGTACACTGTTCGTATCATTTATACACGTTTGTTAATGCAAATTTTGTAATGTTTGTATCTTCAATTTCGTACTACTAAAATTAAAAAATTTTGAAATTCTTGTAGAATAAATTAAAACGAATCAAACAAGACTCCATATAAATATGTTTTCACATACATATAAAACACAAAAACGGTCAAACCATGATTTGTGAATAGCGCCCGAAATCAAAACTTAAAGAATAAATTGAAAGGAAGAGAATAGTCCGTAATTCCCCATATGACATTCACTGCACAAACTTTGGTTGTTTGCCACATAAAATAGCCAAAAGTCGATCAAAAGCACTAACCTTGTTTTTCTTCTACGAGAGATTCAAGCAGTAACCTTGTTTTTCTTCTACAAGAGATTCAAGTAGTACAGTAGTACAGTAGTACAGTTGAATTTCTATGGAAAAGTTCTTTCAATAATACTCCGGAATTTATTTTATTAAAAAAAAAAAAGAAAGAAAATTAATGGTATAATTTCAAGTATTGTAACTTGCTTGAGTTTATTCCTCTAACATCACTAAATCTACTTTTTAATCTTGAACTGCACTGAATATGTGCATGTTTAATCGTGATATATCAGTAACCATTACTCAGTACCACCGCACCAGAAATCGAAATTTCCACTTTACGAGATACTATACTTAGTTCAAGATTCTTTGAGCAATATTAGAAAGAATAGCACTACCCAAGAAGAAATACTATGGGCAAAGATTTTACCCTAGGAGCAACCCTTTAATAATGCAGTGAAACATTTGAAGATGTGGGGTTTGGTCAAGTTCTTTCTAGTTCCTCCTAGTAAACAACCTATGCATATAATTCATCAACATTACATTCTCCAAGAAACGCCTTGATGCTCCGAGGAGAGCCGCAGCTGCCCTCAGCTAGAAGCACTCTGTCGTTGGCTGCCATGTGAGCTATAATTTTGTATATCATTTCAATCTGCAGAATACCATCAAAACCAAGTATAAATTAGAATTTAGTGTCAAGCAGAACACAAGAACACAGAGATCCTTCAACGCAAATGTGGGTAGGGAGAGGAAAGACAGAGAGGAGTGACTTACATCTTCAGGACAATGACAACGGTCAGCTACTTCTTCAATCGTCAACGGCTCAACAGGCTCCTTGCAACTAATAAATAGTAAAAACAGGTAAACGCCGTGTTTGTTAGCAGCAGAACAACAATATTTACTGTACAAACAAAAGAAACAAAGAGGCTAGGAAAACACACCTTGCCTCGTTCAGCACAGCTAGAACCCGTTTCTGAAGTGCTAATACCTCTGCTGCAGCTTTTTTACCTGCCTCCACACCTGGTGATTTGTATCAATAAGAGAATGCAAATAAGGAACGAGATAAATTTGAAAATAAAAAGATTTCTCAATAATTTTCTTAATACGATTTGGTACAAGGGATCATAATATAAACTTGTCTTAGTTAATTGCACATAAATACCTGGTTGGTGATATGCATTTATGTTAACAAGTGATGCATATAACCCAACAGCTCGTTCATAAAGTGCTACCATTGCGCCGATTGATCTAGGTGTCACTTCTTGCACAGTGACAGATATAGATTCGCGATTATTTGCATATAGAGCTGACCTTGTCCCCTGCAAAGCATTATTTATTTAAGTAACAATATGTATTGCTATAGAGATAAGCATCTATGCAGCAAAGCAGAAAGAACTAGGGAGTGGAAAGTATTCCAATTTTCCAGTTTGAATTGTTGCCCTGCGCACCTTCTCACTGAGATTGTCTTCATGACTAATTAATATAGCTTCTATGTGATCTCAGACATGATTGCATATTTTATTTTATCTAACTTTATTTTTTATTTTTGGACTAAGGCTTTGCCATTGTTGTTGTACTATTCGAAAGAAGTGCAAGCATGAAATATAAAATTGACCTACAAGGATCAGCAACAGTTAGCATCAGAAAAGAAAATCATCCCACGTTGTAGGAGTAAAGAGATCCAAGCAAACATAAAATCCCAAGAACTCAAGTGCTTGTTATGGGTTTCTTGCTATGAGATTTTGAATATATTGAATACTCCGTACTAGACAAAATAGACAACAGAATGTTCACCAAATCTAATGAGGCGTACAAAAAGGCTATAATAATCATAATATATAATATAGGCTAGATTTGACTACAGGTGCTTAACCTGTAACATTCCGAAGAGATAATCACCACATGTAACACCTGGTTCAAGCTCCCAGTCATGACCTGGAGGTCTATCACGTAGTACTTCAATAAAAGTGGCAAAGAAATTGTGAACACCCTCCCTAAGTTGTTGAATATAGCTGCAAACAACTTAACCAATTAGGCTTCAATATGGTGCCATACAGTGAGCTCGTTTAAAATCAAATATTCCAGTATTGTTGATGCTTCATGCATGATTACAGATCTCTATCCTAAACAAATTAAACTTACGCATGTTGATCCGTGCTTCCTTTATTTCCATAGACAGCAATCCCTTGGTTCACCTGTCAAAATAAAGATAAGACAGTCACAAAAACAAACTACAAGAATCAAGATAGCAAACATATGCATGCAAGCAACCGAGTAGTAAATGGTATTAGTTCACACACACACAATCAACAATTAGTTGCTTAATGCATATCAAGTATATATGCAAGTATATATGCAAGTATTTTAAGTTTTTATATTGATTCTGTTTACTTCTTTGATCTCCTTTCTACGGACTTCCACTTGTAATCTTTTATTTCCGGTTCTTTGTCATTTACCTATTGGCATAACTTATACACCTCAAAAGATTCCTGCCAGTTCAAAAAACCTCAATAACAGAAATGCATCAACAGGAACAAATACACCAGCAAATTCGAAGAAATCTCTGAATGCCTTGCACATCGATTATATTCTTCACCCTGGTACAACTCCTTCAACGCCCACAGACAAATGGAGCAGTAGAACCAGCTAACAAGAACATCAAGATGATCATCTCCAAAATGACATAAACTTACAAGGATTGGCCACTCAAATTGCATTTCGCCTTGTGATCGTGTAGTTTTATTGATCCACATCTTTATATGCTTTCTTAATGAGAAAAAAAACTATAAATTGAACAACTAGCACATCCAAAAGAATAGAAAGAAAGATTTACCTAATTTTGCTCGAAAATTACAAACATCTTATTGTGTTTAGATTTATGTGAAAATCGAAAGTAGAAACTCAATCCCTAAAAAGTATAGCTATCTTCACCTCCGCACCCGCAGAGTGTTTTCTACTAACATTATTATCAGACAAGTGGACATGAGATTGGAGACTGGACTTAATGAAGATGAGACTGAATGTAAATTCCCCACTATCCAGCTATCGTAGGGAAATGAAACAACATCACAGACATACCCAGTAGAGTGAAAAATGGTAGAACAACCATGCATACCTTGTTACCATCAAGGTCAAACTCTTTACCAAGTGATTCCATGACCAGCTGCTGAAGATACCGACTAAAGAGTAATAGGCTGTCCTTGTAAGGAAGAACAACCATATCCTGTTGAATAAAAAATGATTAGAAAAAAAATCATTAGTTAGTAGAATAGAAGTATAGAACTACAACCCCAATTCTTCAGACAATTCAGATTCTTGATAATAGTGATTTTGTAAATACCTTGGAACCGACACCATCAGTAGCCCAATACCAGCACATAGCCAGTAATGCTGCAGGATTACTTCTCAACTGCAACAAAGATCATGCAATCACATAAGATAGGCATGGCGATAGAACCACCAACTCAATCAAGTAAGCAAAAGGGATTCGAACATATTTACTCAGTATCTAGTCACAATTTGATGTACACAGTATTTTCTTTACTTCTTCATCACAAAGAAGAATAGGATTGCAACTATAATTTCATCAAGATTAAGAAGCAAAATAGTGAAAGTTGCATTACATTTCATTGCATCAACAATTAGGGGAACTTACCACAGGATTCCTAGTAGCCTCATCCATTTGAGCTGCACCAGCAAGCATTTCTTTTATATCGATACCCTGCAGAGCAGTGGCTTCAGAATGTGTGCATAATAAAAAATAAAAATAAAAAGATAAGAGAAAAAAGGTGTATTTTTTAAAAGCTCCGGACAAGATGACTAATGACTAACCTGAAGTGCAGCCGGAAGTAGACCTACAGCAGACATTTCAGAGGTTCTACCACCTACCCAATCAAACATGGGAAACCTAGCCAACCAGCCTTCAATTCGTGCAGTGTTATCTAACAATGAGTTTTCTTGTGTAATAGCAACACCCTATCCAAAAAGCAGATTCGGTATTAAACGAGTTCCTTCATCTAGATACTCCGTACAAAGTCAAGGCATATTTAACTTACCATCAAATAAATTTTAATAAAAAGTAAATAAGCTATTAAAAACATAGTCACAATCAAAGTTTAACTGGTTTAGCATAAATTTACAAGAAGAGATATCATTTAATCTGCTTAGTCATTGACAACCAAACCCAGCAAATTGCGCGAAGTCATTAAACATAAATCGCAACAAAAAAAATCAAAAAATGCAACAGATAGTATGTAGCTCTGTAAGACAGTTATGAAACTTTGAACTTAACAGCCACTGTGAAAGCAGGGAGCCATCAGAAATCCGGGACTGTGGCAGATGTTTATGGCAAGAAGTTAAATTCAAGGACTTTAGATCAAAACCTGTTTTGCGAATACCAATCCAGCTTCACGGAAGGCCTTCTGTACTTCCAATAAGCCATTTCTTGTTTCTGGTGTACCACCACTCTGATAATCATGTAAGACAGCTAGTTGAAATAATCGTCATAGATGCAACTCACACAAATTCTAAAAATAAAAGATTTTCAACAAACCTTAGAAATAACAATCACAAGCGTTGAAGCAAGCTCAGGACCAAGCTGTGCAATTTGATGATCAATTCCAGCTGGATCTGTATTGTCAATAAATCTTATCTGCATGGAGTACAGAACATCAAAAAATGATGACTAAGTTAGGACATATGAAGATATTAGGATAATGGTAAGTCCGGCAACAAGAATCAGCAGACATGCATAGGATAACCTGGGAATGCTATAGACAATAATGAGCATACAAGGCCTAACTAACAAGCAACAAAACTATTATGGTACATGGACAGATTCTCATATACCTTGAGGGGTGGATTGTCCGGAGCCAAGGCCTCAGCAACAAATTGAGGCCCGAGTGCTGAACCACCGATTCCAACAGAAAGTATTTGAGTAAATCGTTCTCCGGTTGGAGCCAAAATCTGCAAAACAGTTCAGATTTGAGATACCAAAATGTCCAAACACAGCATTTATGAGACAGCAATGCTTAAGCATCCATGGTAGTATTATTACTGAAAACAAAGCCATAAAGCAGCTTGTCTTGCACAACTCATAAGACTAGATTTCAATCAACAACCATACTTGGTAATAGTATATTCAAGAAAGCTACAGCTCAAACACTTCCCCCACAATTCATCACGCCTCGTTAAAGCTTGACCGCGACCATCACAAGGCTATCTCCTGTTAACCTTCCATTACTAAATCTTTTCAGCTTCAACTTTGATCATATTCGAATAGAATACTCAAATCAACAAAAGGTCTAACACATAAGCAATTGCAACTTGCAAGATAATGACACTCTCCCATTATATTTCTTCAATTAATCCATCCTCAACTTCAAACATGATTAACCTAAATTAATTAATCACACTCCTCCATCAACTCACAAGCTTTCACCTTTCACTTACAATGATCTCATAAACATAAATTTGTCCAAAATAACCAAAAACAACTTTTTGCAAATTTTCCTCCAATTAAAGTACACTATGAAATGACACATTTCCTCTCATCATTTTAACTAATGTATCAAATGACTCTACCAACCTACTAATCTTCCTTTTATGTCACCCCAAATGATCCCATGCATTAGAATAAACAAACCCAACTTTCCAAATAGGCAAATAACACCATTAAAATACACATCACCTAAAACATGATCAAAAACCAATAACCTTTCAAAAATATTGAATCTTTTTAGCACCATAAACAAAAAGATTGAATCTTTTTAACACCATAAACAAAACTACCAAAAATTTGATCAAAAAAACATAAATCATAACATAAAAAATCAGACCTTTCCAGAAACAACTTGATGAGCAAAGTCCCAAACACGATCAAGAGTAAGATCAATTTGATTCTTAAGAAAAGGAGTAGGAGCAAGGTTAGAGTTTCTCAACCAATAATGGCCCACCATTCTACCTTCATCAGGGTTAGCAATGGCGCCATTTTCGAGGTCTTCCATATGCTTAAAAGCTTTTAAAATTTTAGGTTCAATTTCTTTTACAAATTCATCACTAAACCCAATTCTACTAACATCTAAATAAAGCCCCAACTCTTTGTGTTGATACAACCACTCAACATATCTGGCCCACAAAGCATGTGGGTCCTTCTCAAGGGACCCACCACCATCTTCTTCTTCAATCTCCTTCTTCTTCTGCAATGATGGGATGTTGTTGATTGTTGAAGAAGATGAAGAAGTTGAGAGATCAGCAGGAATGTCACGTGCAACTGAGGAAATAGACCTAAAAGAATGGGATTTAATGGGGGTTTTGGGGATTTTTTGAAGGAAGATTGATATTTTGGGTTTAAGGGTTGTTGATGAATAGAGATTTGAGAGAGAAGAAGCCATTGTTTGACTCTCTTCTCAAAAAACAAACAAAGGTGTGATTTTTGTTGTTGTTGTTGTTGCTAATATGAAATGAAGATGTTAACAAGAAAACAAAGAAAGGTTTTTTTTTAGGCTATTGTGATGGGGAGTTGGTGAAATTGATATTGATATTATGGAGTATTTTATTGGAGTATTATATTATATAATATAAAATACTAAATAAAAATGAAATAAAGTTTGGAAATTTGTGTATGTCTGAACTGGGAGTTTAGATTTTCAGGGGAAAGTTTTATTGCAAAAAGGTGATGAAATGGAAAAGTAAAGGGGGAAAATATGTGGGTATTCATTTATTCAGAGGAGGTTGGAGATTCTTTGGCTTTACCTCTTGTGGACTACTAAAGGTTTGTTTGCCGTTGTTTGAATTTACTAAATTTAAATGGAAGATGGTGGGCTAATAAATCTAATATTGCATTGACTTGTTTTAGGCTGCAAATGGTACAATATGAATTATGAATGATATTTAGGGTTCGTTTGATAGGGTGTAAAACATTTTCCTCAAAAACAGTTTTTTTATTTTATTTAGAGTAAAGTAGTAAAATATTCAAATGAAAACATTTTTCATCACACTTGGAATGAAAACACTTTCTTACAATTGAAATACTTGATTTTTCATCCAACCAAACAATGAAAAATATTTTAAATGTAAAATCATTTTACATGCAATCAAATAATGAAAATTCTTTATGAAAATAAGTTTTCTAATGTAAAAGGTTTTTTATGGAAAACTATTTTCATTTGAAAATGTACTATGCCCTACCAAACGAACCCTTACTTTGATTATTTTATGTCCTTTTAGGGCGTTTGTTTTGAAGGATATGAATTACATGGATAGGAAAGAAGAATATGGATAAAGAATCATCGGGTGGGATAGAAATTAATTAAATATCATTCTGTGTTTAATATAGATAGAGAATAATAATGAGATACTAAATTATTATTTGTAATCATTTTCATTGTATTCAACCCTTTTCATTTATTAAGTGTAAAATAGTATTTTTGCACCATTTTCTTATCCCCTCTCTCATACCACCCCTTAATTATAAAATTTGTTGGATAAGACCCACTTTTCTCCCTACCCAATCAAACAAACAAAATTATACTTTTCTTATCCCTATTCCACTCCTCCTATAATTTTATCCCCTCCTATAGTACGTTATTAATATCTAATTATTATAATTTTACATATACACATCAAAAGATATTTAAAGTCAAACAAGTTCATTGACATGTGTGCAAGTCAAGATGTATCAAACAAATAGAAACGAAGGGACTATTAAATTAGATCGTTAGATATTAAAGTGCACAATAAATCTAATTGAAAAGATGATGATGTCCCCGAATCCCCCGATGTTTAAGGAAGCTTAAACTCAAATTTTAGCATGTAAAAATTAAGCACCGCAGTATATAAGTTTGTTCGAATAAGTTAATGGAAAAATAAATAAATAAAAAGCTTCACAATGAGAATATACATCAAGAATTTGGCATGAACGATTTTGTTTTCATTCATTTTCTTTCTTCGAAATCATCAAGTTTTGTTTGAGGTCACATATTCATTAATACTTTTTACGTTTTTTAGTTGTTGTCTTTGTCTAATCTTAGATCTTTATTTTTGCAACAACTAGGGGTGCTTATGAGACGAGACAACTCGCGAGCTACGTACTCGGGATCGACTTGGTCAAAGCCCGGCTCGATGTAGCTCGCATCAAACTTGAACTCGACTCGAGATATTAACGAGTCGAGTCGAGCAACTTAATACTAGACTCGAAAAGCTCGCGAGAAGCTCGATTTATATAAAATTATATATATAATGGTTGAAATGTGAGTTTTATTAAATCATTTATAAAATTATCAAACAATGTAGTCTTATATATTATAACTCGATCTTTATTTAATTGGAATAACATGAAACTAATTAGCAATATGTTAAAAAGAAGAGTCCATTTCGACATGTCACGATAAAAGCTCGAGAAAAACTCGGTCAAAGCTCGAATTGTCGAAACTCGGTCAAAGCTCGACTCAGTCAAAACTCGGACAACACTCGACTCGATTGAGGTTGGATGAACTCGTGCTCAGCTCGAGCTCGACTCGAGATATTAACGAGTCGAGTTGAGCCGTGCAACCCCATACTCGAACTCGACTCGCATCATAAGCACCCCTAACAACAACCAACGTCTTAAATTAATCCATCCATTCTAACACAAGTAATCAAAGTCATTAGGCATTGGGCATAGACCAATAACTAAAATCTATTAGTGATAACCAACAAAATAGTCTAAAAAACCTCATTACTCCAATTGTCATTTGACTCCTTGATATACAACTAGTTTTGCCAAACAATTCCACAACAACTAATCTTTAAAATAAATATTTTAATCTGATAACAATAACAATCAATAGTCAATTGCGGAACAACCTAATAAAATCTCACATTAAACACCATCAACATGTCAACTAAAATGATAACACTAACAACCAATAAACAATTACCGAACAACTCAACAAAATCGCATATTAAACACCATCAACATGACAAGAGTAGATTAATTTCAGATAGAGACACCACTGTACGTCTGTACGTGAGATTTTTGTGTGTCATGAACAAATTTGTGTTTTTTTGTCTAGAACAATCACCCCAATTTCAGTACACGTATACACTAGTTTCCCCAGAAATCTAAACCAAGATTATCTCTTCAACCTCTTTATAAAACCCTAAACTAAACAAACCTTTGAAAAAGCCACATAATTTCGCAAGCTTTAATCTTTATACCCCAATTCGAATAACATAAAACCCCAGATTTTGAACAATATATTTAAACCATCAATTATCAAGCAAAATGATGTGGGATGAAAATTGGTTTGAAGAAAACAACATCAATGATGAGCAACAACAAGAATCTCCTTTTAATTTTGATTTTCTTTCCCTTATTGCTAAACCCAAGGTAATTCATCTAGAATTTTTTATTTTTATTTTTATTTTCAATGTTTATTATTTTATTTTATTTTCATTTTTTTGGGATAAATTCGGTGTTTATGTAGGATTATTACAGAATATTGGAATTGGATTATGATGCTACTGAGGAAGCAATTCGCTCTAATTTTATTCGTCTAGCATTGGTTAGTGTTAATTTTATGTTAACTTTAGTTTTAAGAATTCATATTTCAAAAAAAAAATGTTGTTTATTCATATTAATTCATTTGGGAATCAAAATGATGTGTTTTTTTTTAAATGAAATTATTGTCATTTGCACTTATAGAAATGGCACCCAGATAAGCAAAAAGATGAAAATGATGCTACATCAAAGTTTCAAGAGATAAATGAGGCTTACCAAGGTTAGTTTTAGTGATTTTTAACATCATTAGCTTTTTGAATCCTTCATGTTAGTTGAGCTTGTGATTGAAACTGAAAACTTTCAATTGTCGAATGTCCGAATGTCAGATGATGTACTCAATTTCAGTGATTGTGTTTAATGGGGAAGTTTGGACCTTGTCAAATTCCGCCGTGGAAAATCTAAACTTTGCCTTCTTAAAGCTCACAGATTATCCTGCATAATGTAGTTGTGTGACTGATTGGGTTTGCTCAATAGTTATGAAGATTTTGAGGCACTTAAAAACATCATAATCTTGCTATATCAAGGAAGAAATAAACTTTTCTTTAGAAGAACTTTTATCAGAAGTAGTGTAATGCACCGTAGTGATGATAAGTCGAGAGGGAAAAGGTTTGTCGAAAAAAGTGGAGATAGTTAGAACTTGTGGAAGATTAATACTTTGTACTAGTTTAGATGATAAAGTAACTTTGTGTGTAACAAATGGTGAATTTCAATACTGATATCTTGATGATATCGTGAGAGCATCTGTGGAGGTTGAGCTATGTTGGCAGAGAGGAAGAGAATGAGCCAAGGGAAATACGCTAACAATTCTCCTTTGTTGCATAATAGTACGTGTTGAATAATTTGATCATTCAGTGTTACCAAGTTAGCATCTAAGTTTTGGTACAAGTTTGCAATTCACTACCTAATTTGTTAAAATGAACCAAAAGTCACCAATTCACTAGTATAATCTGCCTTACTTTGTTCACGGTTAGTGGGGGTGGAATTGTGGAAGAGACTTACATGGAGGAGAATTAGATAATGAATTCTTCATTTTGGATTCCAGAACTTATTTCGTTTGTTTGAACGGTATAGGATAGAGCAAAATATACCAAATTCAAGTAATATCTAAACACTAGGATTCCGGCTTCACCCTTTAAATTACTGTTTCTGATTGTTAGATACCTTGCTGAGGGTCAGCTCATCTTAAAATCTCACAAACCAGGCATCTGTGTCAGATCTCAGATGATTTTCTGGAAGTGGCTTGAGCTCTTGTATTAAGAGCTTTGTCTAGTTTTGTGTGTGAAGCTAGCATTACTATATTATGCTAGAGGAATAGAGGGCTTCACCTATATCTGAACGACTGCTGATTCTACCCGGAATTTTTCATTTATGATTTTTGCAGTCTTGAGTGATCCCTTGAAACGACAAGAATATGATATGAAAGGGATGATGGTTTATGACTACAATGTTATTGTAAGAACACTATGCTCTCTGTTCTTCCCTGCCATGCTTTGTTTGAATTCATCATCTTTACTCTAATTGATGAACTTTCTTATGAGCATATATTTGTGCTGCAGGAATATCTTAATCGTTACAAGGGACTTATTCTAACTTGCAATGGCCTGGGCATGAAGCATTCTATATGGTAGATCTTGTAAACATGTCCAATATTAGGGGTCCAGTGCTCACAAACTATAGTAGTATTATTAAACATAATTACGCATCATCTGGAGACATGATGCAATCATTTATCTGGGATGGGTGAACTTCCGAGAGTTAGAAGTCTGGCTTTTAGTAACAGCATCGGAAAATGTGTGTATAGCTTTTATCATTTTCCATCTAACATCTAGTGCTTGGCCTTTTGTACGAGCTATAATATGGGGTATGTTTGTTTACCAACCTATTAGCCTGACATGAGATGGCTTTGAGTCCTGTCATGGAGTTGAATTGATAGTACCATGAGTTCACGATCATTCATTTGTGCCCGTATGACACACTTGTGATTCCTCTTATTGATTCATGTCTAGGCGACCCAATATTATTTTGGGACTTGGGACTAAGGCTTTGTTGTTGTTTTCATTCGTTCTCGTCCAGTGTAAACTTCTGAAACAGTGTCATTAAATAAAGAACTCTGTTAACTAGATTGCCTTTCGATTGTTTCCATTTCAAGAAAGCATCTTTCTTTGAAGAACTTTTGTTGGTGAATTTGTGTTCATTAAAGTAGTATAGTGTACATAGTTCCTTGGCTTTCTTGAAAAGCCTACTCCATTTGGAGGTAGCAGCATGTTTCATAGCTGGTCAGTCATTATCTCAATAAAGATCGATTGTTAGCAAGCAATAGTCATGATGAAAATAATTTTGAAAATGATACATGTTATGTCCAGTAATGTTACTGATCATAAACAATCTCTAGCAGATACTTGAGGGTTTTGCCATCAAATGCGATAGCTTTCAAAACCTCCATTGGACTGTATATTAGCAGCAAATATTATGCTAAGCCTGCTACTTTGCTGGCTGCTTCAGTTGTAGTAGTGTATCATTCAAAAAAGTATTAAAATGGTTAAAGTGTAGGGTAGAAGTTAAGTCAATAATAATAGTTGAAGCCTTGAATAGCCTGAAGGTGAATTTTGAGTGTAATTTAGTGAGGAAAATTAACATTGTTATCCTTGATGCCTCGATGGTGATGGAAATTCAGCCTCAAGTTAGTGTTTTTTTTTCTTCATGTTTTATATCATCATCCATTCATTAACTGGAGGGAAGGTATTAGGTGACCATGAAAAATCATTTTGGGGTGAGCTAGCATTATAATGGGAATGATTTTCTTCACAAATGTGCTAATTTGATTCACATTACACAATTTATGACCACCTTTTGAAAAGGTCATGAGAGTGGTTGATTAGGTTTAAATTGGGGCTATCAAAACTATAAAAGCTTTGGGCCTGTTTATTTCAGCTTAAAATATCCGTTCAGTTCAACTCAACTCAGTTCTTCTTATATTTTACTACTCATTAATTCTTCATAAAAAACTTTAAGTTCAGCTCAGCTCCAATCACTTCAGTTTAGCTGTTTTCAGCTAAAGTAAACAGGTCATTCCTCAATTTGTAGTCTGAGTTGAGTGTTTATGTAGTTCTTTTGGGCCTGTTTACTTCACCTGAAAACAGCTGAGCTGAACTGAAAGTATTTTATGAAGAATTAATGAATAGCTAAATAAAGAAGAGTTGAGTTGAGCTGAGCTGAACGAAAGTAAACAGATCCTTAGTTAACATAATGCCAATTTTTAAATAGTACTCCGTATAATCTAACAACTAAAATTTGGAGAGCTTACAATTTCCAACAATATAAAGTCCAATTTTCCTATAAATAATATTGAAAAATTATACTCCACTAGAGAATTAGGAAAATTCTGTTACTGGAATACCACTTAAGTAAACAGGGCAATGACATGAGGCTTACCTAATTGTGTACTGTATTATTGAAAAATTTACACATCAAAATCAATTATATAATCTACCAACTATCAAAAAATAAAAAAAGAAATTTAGTATGCCAACATGCAAAAATTTAGGTTACTATAACTGCACGGAGCAACTTGTTTTGACCTTGTAAATTGTAAGCCAGCTTTATAGCTAACTAAATAGTCAGTATTTGGCTATTTGATCAAATGAAAAAGCCAACAAACAAGTTGCCAAACAACCCTCATTACCAAATCCCAAGTTATATCAAGCAGACAAGCAATTATAACACCAGATTAAAGCATAAAACTGAGGGTCCAAATGAAACATAGTTTCATATGCAACACTTGAATACTGTCTCACAAGTTGACGGCAACATATTTAAACAAAAACGAAAAAACAACTAAAGTAACCCTCTCTATTCACCAAATCCACCTGCGCTTTACATCCTCTATGATTCATCCAACTGATCCTGCATTTGCAAAAGATACAACACATACTCAGACAACATGCACGCTTTATTATTAGCAAACAAATAAAATGGTTGTAAATTGGAATAGATGACAAATTATGAAGCTACTGTATATCTGTATTGCATCACTACATGTGACTGATAATTTAATCATAGCTGTTATATACCTGGTCTGATGTCCAGAGGGTGAGGTTGTCCCTGAGAAGTTGCATGATCAGAGTGCTGTCCTTGTAAGATTCTTCACCCAATGTGTCCAGCTCTGCTATGGCTTCCTCAAATGCCTGCCAATAATAGAATATAATTATGCATTCATATTGTTGACCCTGGTCAGACCGGGAAATGCTATTATTTATACAGAGAATTAAAATGTCACCAATGGAAAGACATAACCACAAAAACAGAATCAATTTGAAAAATCTAGCAAAAAAGTTAAGCTTAACATCATTGCTGCAAATACACTCATAACAACTCGTTCATCTAATCACTTTAGTCTGTTGGTGAATCGCAGTTGGTGATCATGAATCCATGAACACAAAGGGTTCAAGTCACATAGAATACCTACATCCAAATTCCAAAGTCAAATACCCTCAAATGCATGCCACACCTAAACAACTCCAACTAATCCATGAACAAATAACAAGTGCATCAATCTCAAGTTCTCAACAAATGCAACATTTTTCAGGTCATGAATTGCGAGAAACTTTGGCATGCCCTTCTAGAGAATCAGATACCATCACACTCAGTTCTATATATGTCCAACAAAACAATGAAAATTTGGATTGAAAAGTACATGATGCAATTGACATAATTACCTGTTTGGCCATGCTGCAAGCTTTATCAGAGGCATTGAGTATCTCATAGTAGAACACCGAGAAATTGAGAGCAAGTCCCAACCTAATCGGATGGGTAGGTGGCAAGTCAGTAAGAGCAGTCTCCTGTAAACAGAATTTTAAATTCAGTCAGACAGTTGAAGTTACACTTGCTACAAAAAAATGATGTCTATACAAGAATCACAACGATGAACAGCTAACTTTGAAATTCAGGGTCAATGTAATTTGACGTTTAGAGTTTAGATCATAAAACTACAGAAACTTAGCCACAGGAAATCGTAATGGGTGAATTCAGATTTTGATCTTAAGAAGCAAACACATTCCAATTATCAGGACGTGGTTATCATTATTAATTGTAATTAGACCAATAAGCTTCAACTGTTGAAGATGTGTGAATTATAGTAGAGAGACAACAGACAATCACTAAGATCAGAACAAAATCTAAAAAAAGTTAGGCGACAAATCACATCATTACAAAACCTCGAATACTCATACCCCACAAAGATGACTCTGATACAAGCGAGACAAACATATCAAGCTGGAAGATCAGAAAGCTGATCACTGATGCTTACCATTTTATGTGATAAGGTCCAAATAATGAAGTTTCTAATGAGCAACAAATGCTTAATCACAAACTAGTAATATGTTTCAAATCTAGTAATCGAAACAGTTCATCACTTTATCCTCATTGCAAAAGCCATCTGTTACATAAATATGATCCAATAAATGCTTCATGCAAGACACCAAAACTACTAAACTAGCATTACTTTTAGTACTGAATTAAGCCTTCAAGTTTGTCTCTAGATCCAAGTTAGCCAACGACTCCACAAATGGGTAAAACCAGCCCTAATTACCGATGGCACACTTCACTACATCTCTACATTTGAAAGTCCAATATGAAGCGACTCTCCTATAGACAATATGACATTCTCCTCTCCTACTCAACAACAAACTTATGAATCTTATCATAATCCTAATTGTTTCAACTCTAATATGCCGCATTGCCACATTCCATATTTTTTTAAAAGTCCTAAAATTATACGGAATTTTAACCCAGGAGTATCAAGTTTCAAGCAAGAACACTACTTAAATGCTTACATTCAGTAACTAAGCCTTACAATCTTAAACAATTAATCTCTGATAAACAACCTGAGCCTCTTTTTTTATGCTTCCGTGACATACAGTCCACAAATCACGCAGAAACTTGGTGAATATAAGAAGAATTGCACCAAAATATATTTAAAGAAGCAATTTCAAGAGTCAAATCCAAAGCCACTTATTAACTAACTCTAGTTGACTATTCTTCAGTATCAAAATTAAGCATCTATTCTGCAATCAACAACAAGAATCTCAGCAATTCATCCCTAATGTAAGGTTCACTACACCTAAACTCAAAGTAGATATTCAAATGTCACTCAAACAGCAAAAAAGTTTAAATCGAGAATTCAAGATTCACAGATCTCCACAAAGACCCTAAAAACAGTGCAAAAATGAAAAGAAGAGATACTTAACAATAATGTGTTTCAAATCTATTAATCAAGAAAGTTCATCACTTTATACTCATTTCTATCTGTAATATGATCCTATTTACTC
This sequence comes from Suaeda aralocaspica, assembly GCA_016808085.1. Classification (NCBI taxonomy): domain Eukaryota; kingdom Viridiplantae; phylum Streptophyta; class Magnoliopsida; order Caryophyllales; family Amaranthaceae; genus Suaeda; species Suaeda aralocaspica. Next base: position 9,253,343 of record PYUH01000044.1, on the reverse strand, counting down.
CGTATGCTTCTTGCAAGACACCAAAACTACTACTAAACTAGCATTATCTTTGGTACTGAAATAAACCTTCAAGTCTAACTCTAGATTAAATTTAGCAAATTAACTCCAGAAAAGTGTCAAATCAGCCCTTTTGATCATTTGCACACTTCACTACATCTCGACATTTGAAAGTCCAAGATGAAGTGACTCTCCCAAAGGCAATGTATGTTATGTGATTCTCTTCTACGGCTCTACAACACTCTTATTTTTATCCTAGTTATTTGCTTCAACTCTAATATGTCGCATTTCATATTTTTCAAAATAAGTCCTTACGTTATCATTATTTTAATCCAGGTGTTTCAAGTTTCAAGCAAGAACACTACATTCAGTAACTTACGATTTCCAATTAACAAACCAATTCTCTGTTTTTCTACGCAAATCTTGCAAAAAATTAGTCTAAACTCGAAGAATTGCACCAAAATACATCCAAAGAAGCAGATTAACGAGTCAAATCCAAAGTCACTTTATTAATAAACTCTCATTGACTATTTAGTAACAAAGTGAAGCACTCGTTCTTCCATAAACAACTCGAATCTCAGCAATATGTGATTCTCCTCTATGGCTCTACAACACTCTTATACTAATCCTAATTATTCGTTACAACTCTAATATGCGGCATTCCATATTTCCCAAAACAACTCGTCACATTATACTGAAATTTAATCCAGGTGTTCAAGCACCAACACCTTAAAATTAACAACTTGTCATATTATACAGAATATCTCAAGTTTCTACCCATAACACTACTAATATGCAGGCATTCAATAACTAAACCTTACGATTCAATCTCCGATTAACAACTCGAATCTCTGTTTTTACACACTTCCGTAACATACAGTCCACCAATCACGCAGAACCATGGTTAAAACTCAAAAAAAAATTCACCAAAATAAGCAAATTCAAGAGTCAAATCTAAAGTCGCTCCATTAATAAACTCTATTTGACTATTCTGCAAACTCGAATCTCAGCAATTTATCCCAAATGTATACTTCACAAAACCTAAATTCAAAGCAGACATTCAAATATCACTCAATCAAAAAACAAACACTCAAATCAACAACTCAAAATTTTCACAGATCTCCACAAAATCCTTAAAAAAACAGCGCAAAAAAAAAAAAAAAGTTAACCTGAGCAGTCTTATAAGCATTCATAGTATCATCAGCAGCAGATTTACGTTCATCACCAGACTTAAACTCAGCCAAATAACGATGATAATCACCTTTCATCTTCAAGTAAAAAACCTTAGACTCATTTGCAACAGCAGTAGGAATAAGACTATCATCAAGAAGCTTAAGAATACAAGCACAAATATCAGAAAGTTCAGATTCAACTTTAGAACGGTAATCTCTAACAAGTACGACATGGTCATCGTTCTTACGACCTTCTTCTTTCTGCTCAATTGAAGAGACGATACGCCAAGCAGCACGAAGTGAACCGATGACGTTCTTGTATGCGACGGAGAGAAGGTTGCGTTCTTCGACGGTGAGTTCGCCGCCGGAAGAAGCGGTGGTTAGGACGAGTTTGTCCATGTATTTAGCCATTTCTTCGTAGCGTTCAGCTTGTTCTGCGAGTTTCGCCATGTAAACGTATTGTTCTCTGGTGAGGTTTTCGGGAATCGCCATTGTTGAAGGGAGGAGAGAGAAAATGAAGGTTTTTTTTTTTTTTTTTAGGTGGTTTTGTGAATTTGAGCGCGGAGAAGAGTGAAAAAAAAGGGGGGCGAGGAAGAAGGAGAAATGTGGGTTTGGGGGGTGTTTATTTTATAGTAGGGGCCAGGGGGGTGGGGGATTCTTTGGTTTGTGGGCCGTTTTGAGGTGGAGTAGGAAATTTAGGGAATTTGTAATATCATGCAACTTGCGCTTTTTTATTCCCTTTTTGGTTATTTTTTTTTTTTAATTGTGATTTGGAAATGAAGGAAAGGGATGAGTAGATGACTAGACGAGAGTAAGGTCCTGAACTGAATTTTTTGCAATTTAGTTATTTTAATTTGGTTTAGCTTCGTCCGCTTCAACTTATTTCCATGATAAATTAATAATTAGTTTTTCATTTGAGTCAACTTTAGTTTAGTTCAGTTCAACTCCTTGCAGTTAGGTTCAGTTAAATCATACTGCGTTTCAATGTAAAAAAAAATAGGGCCTAAGGGGCATGTTTACTTCAGCTTAAAATTAATGTAGCTAATGTAGTTCAATTCAGTTCAGCTCCAATCAGCGTAGTTCGGTTCAACTCAACTCTTCTTTAAAAACAATAATAAAGACTTTCAGTGCACTTAGTTTCGCTCCAATCAGTTTAGCTTAACTCCAATCAGTTCAATTTATTTTAGTTGTTTTCAGTTGAAGTAAACAAGCCCTATGGCTATTAATTGAGCTAAATTGGAATCTTTATCCGATCCAAAATATCCAAATATATTGAATCAGATAACATGATATTCGATGATCCGAAAATATAATATTAAAACTAAAGGCTAATTTGAAAATAGAACACAATCTACTACTATTACAAAAAAAGTATGAAAGTGTAACTTTACATGTTTTCGAATATTCAAAAATCTCGAAAAGTGATCCATATCCAAACCGATAATAATTGAGAAAACTATCTGATTGTTTCGGATAAGAGTATTTTAAACACCCCTCTAAGTGGTGTATGAAGAGTGAAGGCATTACTCCATCCATTTCAATTTGTTGGTAACATTTGGAAAGTCACGCGTTTATTTAGATAGTGGGATTAATATTGATTTTTTCTATTAAAAAAATAAATAATTTTAGTACGTACCTAATTAGAATTATGGCTCAGGTGATGCCTACTGCCTAGTATGACCGTGTCAGTTACAATTATCAAATATGCTTTTATTTGTAAGTCGACATTTGTGCAACTCTTGCTCAGAAAAATAAAAAGATAGGGATTTTTGCAAGTCGAATCAAGAACAACTACAAGTAGGTCTGTAGGTGCAGCTTCCTAAGATGGGCCACCAGCAGTCCAGCAGAGGTACTACTTCCACAGTTACTTGGATCTTTAACAAAATAACAATCACAATTCACAAGAGGCAATCTTACAAAGAAAACGAGCAACAATTAATCAGTCCAGCTTTAAAGAATAGTCGAACTCTAGCTATTAGCCCACGTCAACTTAAGAGGGCTAATACTCCTTACTTTCAATGAATCAATGGCTCAATGCTAATGATACCTTTGTTCACACCTGAACATTTGATCCACAGGGCATCTGGGATCTGAGATAACGGTGGCCCAAATGCTTACACAGATGCATACCCGACCAGATAGGGTCAGTTCACCCGCAAATGAATCTTAGAGTTTGACTCTCCGCATGAGGATGTAATACAATGAAATTTGGTGACTACATATACTGCATTTTAAATAAGAAATCCATTACAGTCTACAAATCTAATACAATGCTCACCAAATTCACTATCTAGATCGAATGATTTGGATCAATTACAAATCAATGCAGAATTTTACACTTACAATAGTCCTTTGTGCTAGGTGTACAAAACGGAAAATTTTATAAGCACCATCCTGCAAAAACATGTTGAGGCTCAACTAATTTGCAAATTACCATACTTGAAGAAGACAAAGTTTAGGTGCAATAACACAATACACTTTCTGAACTAGACCTTTGATTCTTGTTGAGACTACAACTACCATCAGAGCAGATCTTGGACGGAATGATCTCACACCAACTTCAAGCAGAACTTTTCTATTTATTGTAAAAAGAAACCGAGCATTGCCTTTTTAAAGAGAATTAGCCATCCTGACCATACAAGTTATTGTGAGACCATCTCATACAAATTTTTGAGATCACACTATTAGTAGTATCATTACTTTATTGGTTAATGGCAGTGTGTATTTATAAGACTTATAACCATAACCATGGTTATGACTTATGAAATCTATGGGTGAGAGTGGAGTTCAAAAGGAACCTATGGTTGATGAACATATGTCAACGATCATTGGCTTGATGCCTTGAAGGCTTTGAAGCTGTTTAACTTTGCATGGCATCCTTGCTACCCTCAATATGGGCCTTATGTTTCTCTGCCAGGAGCTTGACGAGTGGATTTTCTATGTCATCCCCAGCCTCTCGGCGAATGCAAGTTTTCCCATAAGCAGTGACAACTGTAACCTCTTCTTTACGACTTACAAGTTCGTTTGCCACCACTGCATGCATATTGTATTTCTTTAGTGCAGAAGAAGCTTTCTCTAAAAGAATCTGTGAATCTGTTTCTAACTGCTCCGGTTTTAAGAAGAGAAAACCCAAAAACACAAGAGTCAGAGCTTCTATCCACCTTGGCTACCAGATAATTTATTGTGTTCAAACAAAAAAAGCATCAAACCAACATGCAATGCAAAAAGAGTAATTCAAAAGTGGGAAATATACAGGCGTCTATTTGGAAATGCCTTGTACTACACATTGATTACTAGCATTTTAGAGCGTCCTCTACAACTCCACCCCTAGTTCAGAATCACGCTCTATCCCTACTTCAGGCACATACGTTATGTTCTTATGATATTTATAGCCTCCCAATCTTCACTCCAATAATCCTACAAGTCTGCTATGAAATAAACCAGAAAAGATCGCAAATAGGAAGCAAAATACTTAAAGGAGGTCAAAGCAAGAGCCTTGTATTAAGATTGATGGTAAAAACTCACTTGCACTCCTAAAATTCATGAGACTAGGAAGCCCTCTGGTGTATACTCACAACCTTTTCTAAATGCCTTCCCCTACTGCCCTTCAATCTCTTTATTACATTCATTGCATGACCCTACTAGAAAGTACTACAACTCATACAAGAAGACAAACCTCCCCAAGCACCCAAATACGACTACTGACAACATAATATTTCCCTTGTGACGAATATTGACAAGAAAGTCCTTCCTGTTCTTAGTATTTGCATTCTTCTCGCACTATCTTCTGGTGCATCACAGAATCGCAGCGTACACTGCTTGTAAGTTGATCATCCATTATAATAGATTAATGACTGCTTCATTTCTTTTTGTAACTTGTCCTAGATACCACAAGTAATATGCAGCATGAAAAATTTTCATTTGAAACCTATCCAAATCACAGCACCATAATGTGGTCTAATTCTCCACTTGGTCGCTCTTCTCATATAGACAGTAGCCCACTAAAAGCAGTTAACTCACGATTACTTCAGAATTAGGCTATCGAAGACAATAAGTTTCATAGTTGCAAAATTTGTCCAAGTTTCCAATAACATGAACCTAATAGGCTGATATACTTTCCTTCTTTAACACAAACCAAATAACTTGGGGTGAGTAGGTGACATTCATCCACCAGCTATATTGTTGTGCAAACTAATGCACTTCCCTTTCCGAACACCAAATTAACAAACCATAACTTAATGTTTGTAAACTCAATCACCCTTTAAAAAAGCTACACAAATACAAAAACAACAGCTTCTTATAATTTTTTCCAAGGGTAGAGCTAAGTTGAAAACTTGGCCAAAGCAACATGACAATACATTACTAAACAAACAACTATTACAACTCTTATGTAACAGCTTGATATATATGACTTGCCAAACCAGACTAACCTTAAAGGATATGAAAAATGCCAGAGGAGCCCAGTCCTTTCTCAGCACAGAGAGCATCTTTGGCACTTGAGCAAGACGCATATCCAGGGGTCCTGATGCAGATTGAATCTTATGCTCTGCCTGCCAAATTGTGTTGTACACAAAATTAACAAAATTGTGATAGCATTTTGTCTCATAAATACTCTTACCATTAGACTTACAATCATCGAATTACAGAAACCATTCACCTGAGTGGAAAAGCTTATAGCAAACAGCAGAGGAAGTAGCAATTATTTTGATTCAGCAAAATTGGAGGTATTGCATCATTAATACAATAAATCAAAACAGAATTTTCAATGCATGACTATAAAATAATAAAATCTAATTGTTAGTGTGTTATGCACATGGAAGGAACACAGTTGTCATATATCACTGTTTTACTTTTCACTTTTTTTTTTTTTGTTAGAGGGGGGGGGGGGGGGGGGGGGGTGGGGGTGGGGGGGGGGGGGGGGGGGGGGGGGGGGGGGGGGGGGGGGGTGGGGGGTGGGGGGGGGGGGTGGGGGGGGGGGGGGGGGGGGGGGGTGGTGTGGGTTGGGGTGGGGGGGGTGTTGGGTTGTTGGGGGGGGGGGGGGGGGGGGGGGTGGGGTGGGTGGGTGGGGGGGTGGGAGTTTTGGTTTGTTTTTTTTCTATTTTTTTTTTTTTTTTTTTTTTTTTTGCTTTTTTTTTTTTTTTTTCGTCTGGGTTTTGGGTTGTTAGTTTGTGGGTGTGTGTGAGCTTTTTTTTGGTTATTTTTTTTTTTTTTTTTATTTTTTTTTGTTTTCTTTTGTGTTTTGGTGTTTGTTTTTTTTTGGTTTGTTTTTGTTGCTTTTTCTTTTTGTTTTTTTTTTTTTTTTTTATTTCTTTTTTTTTTTTGTGTTGGTTGTTTTTTTTTTTTTTTTTGTTTTTTTTTTCGTGTTTTTTTTTGTTTTTTGTTTTTGTTTTTTTTTTTTTGTTTTTTTTTTTTTTTTTTTTTTTTTTTGGGGGTGGGGTGAGGGGGGTGGGGGGTTTGTTTTTTCGTTCTTCTCCCGCTCCGGCTCTTGACAACGATCTTAATCCAATGAAGCACTCATAAAGCACTCATCATCCTACCATACCATACCGCTTCACCATCCCCCCCCTCCCATTCATCTCTTCCCCTTCTCTCCCCAATTGTACTCCCGAACTCACAAAAATCTGTAAAAAAAAACAGCAGCAAGCAAATATTAACATACTTATAACGTGACGGTGTACCAACTTCACCCCAATCTCCCTCAACTCTGCAATAATACGCAATCGTCTGTCATAAGGCTTAATCATTAAAGTAAAATTGAGTCAGTTCTTATCACCTACATTGTGACTATGAAAGACTCACTGTATAAACTATGAAACTCTGGTGAAAACTCAGGACTATGTCTCCTACACACAAACCAACCAAAAAAAAAAACCCTCCCTCACTCTGCCTCCCACACATCACGATCCAAACTACAATCACTGAACTCAAACCAAAAAATATAATTTTAAGATCATAATAAGCGACCATCAATTAATGCGCATCCTAAGATGAGCGAACGCGCCATTCAATAAATCAAAACAACCCTAGGCATACATCAATCAAATAAACTGGCATAAACACTGTCCCAGGAATTCAATCATGGTTTGATAGCCAAAGTACAGGCTAAACAACCATACCAAATTCCCCTTGGTTAAAAATTATAAAATATAAATTTGAAACACACCACAACCAAACTAAATAAATCAGACCTAAAAATTTGAGAGCATACTGATCATTTCGCATCCCGACCCTCCAAAACTATAAGAGAAACCAGACAAGCTAATATAGATGAAGTTGAAACACTTAATGAGGAAAGGGAAGAACCAACATATGAAATTTAACATTCATGTGAGATGTAGAGAAGTCGATAAACTAAAAGGCATCTAATTAGTAATGAACCTAACCTGAAGATCCCGAATATAGTTGTGAACTGAAGTTTTAATAAACTTTCCTGTTGCTGCCGAACCAGCCCTGCCAAATCCCTTTTGCTCTTTCCAAAGCCCTGCCATATCCCACTCCCGATCCACCATTAACCCCAACAACCAAATTGAGAGTTGGGTGTGGTTTTAAGATTTAAGCGCTCAAATCATGAAAATTAAGTGACAAATTTACTACCCCCTAAAATCTAAAAATCCATATTTATGTTATATTGTCGTCATACTAGCAATGAATGGTTCTTGTTCCCTTTCCGGACTTCCTGTACTCTCTACCTTCCTTCCTTTTCCTACCTTCCTGGTTGCCTTCCCGTTTCGACTAAACATCCTTTGTCTCCTCCTCATTAGTTCTCCTGTCTATCTATCGCCGCGGCAGACTGAACAAATACAAATTACAGAGATGTAAGCATATCTAAACACATATCTAGACCCAAAATTTACTGAGTATTTTATATTATATTTCCAACTATAGTTGGATATAGAAGTTAAGAATATGTAAAAGTAAGTTTTTCTTTCTCTATGAAATGAGACATCAACAACGAAGAACCATAAAAAAAAGCAATACAGTTAAGACAATAGTTATCAATCCGATTAAGCCAGATGTTGTTGCAATGAAATTAACCTAGAGGATGCAGCGGGTTTTGTTAGAAAAGTCCAAAAGTAGAAATCCCAGTGTCCAACAAAAAGGCAACATGATAAAAATAACATTGCATGTTTCTAATTTCGAAGGTGTACCTTATGGCAACAAAAGATTTAGTATAAAAAATCAATTAATTTACATTTATGGAATTTAAAATTACGGTCTTAAGGTTCTTTATAGACAATATCTTTCAAAGAGGCTTTTTCTTTCCTTCGGGCTAAAATCATGAAAAAACAAGAACAGGCTATAAAGGAAAGTCAGAAGG
>PYUH01000044.1:9224501-9244831 GCA_016808085.1 Suaeda aralocaspica | reverse complement strand
CATGTGACTACATCAAACACAAAAAAAACAGACACGAAAGCACATGATAACGTGAATTCTGAGCTGCCTCCATGCGAGACAGCCCAAACTAGCTTCGTTGGTAATGGATGCCACTATTTTGTATTCTGAGCAATGTATGAGGTAGTTGGATCTCATAGCTGGCAAAAGAGCAGCAATGAACCTAGCTAAATTTCATAGAGGAAAATACATGCATCCACTTTGTGGAACATGAAACAAAAAGAGTGTACAACTGTACATACCTTTTGTAGCAGCTTTTGCAGCCCTTTGTGCTTCTTGAAGAGCACGTCTTTCTGCTTTAGACAATTTCTCCTTCGATGGCTTGGAATTGACAGGTTGTTCACTTTGTGTATCTGCTGACGATTCTGCAGCTTTTTCTACAGAATTTTTAATAATCTAAAAACCTTAGACAGGCAAATTAAAAGTATGGTAGACAGACAAACTTGACACGGATGTGCATATTCAACTGACCTAATACATAGAGAAGTATGTGTTTTTGTGTATGTGTGCGTGCGTGTGTGTGTGTGCGTATTTTTTTTTTTTGTTGGGGGGGGGGGGGGGGGGGGGGGGGGGAGGGAGGAGAAAAGCGAAGGAGATTGAAAAGATATGAGCACTCATAATACCAGTACATACCAAGCTCTCCCAAGGGACATAAAAATCTGAAACAGCAGCAGCAAGATAGAACATAGAACGTGACCCAAGATCCCTCACTGCAATACCAATCGTCTGCAGAAGCTGATCATAAAGTAAAAATTGAGTCAGTCATACACATTAAATTGACTATGAAAACTCTGGTGGAAACTCAGGACTAGTCTCCTACACCAAACCAAAAAAAAAAAAAAGAAAATGAAAGCAGTACATCAAAATAAATCACTGACCAACCAAAAAATATAATTTTAAGATCATATTAGCGCCATCAATTGCATCACTAAGATGAGCGATAAGCGCCATTCATAATCAAACACCTCATAACAGCATCAAATAAACTGGATGTCCCAGGAATTCAAGGTTTGATACAAGGCTACAACCATACCAGAGATTCCCCTTGGTTAAAATTAATAAAATATAAATTGAAAACACCAAACTAAATAAATCAGACACTAAAAAATATTGGAGAGCATACTTGATCATTTTCGACCCTCCAAAACTATAAAGAAACCAGACAAGCTAATATAGATGAAAGTTTGAAACACTTAATGGAGGAAAGGAAGAACCAAACATGAAATTTAACTTCATGTGAGATGTAGAGAAGTCAAGATAACTAAAAGGCATCTAATTAGTAATGAACCTAACCTGAAGATACTCGAATATAGTTGTGAACTGAAGTTTTAATAAACTCCTTGCTGCCAAAGCCTGCCATACACAATCCACATTAACAACCAAAATTTTGAAAGGTAAGCGCCAAAGCAAGAAAAATGAAGGACAGGGGAACCCTAAATCCAATATTGATGTGATATGGTCCATACTGCATGGTGATTGGAAATGGCCTTCCGTACTGCATCAGCATGCGACTGCTGCACTGAACAAATGACAAATGACAGAGATGTAAAGCATATCTACCCAAAATTACTGAGTATTTTATTCCAACTGGAGTTGGATATAGATAGTTAAGAATGTAAAATAAGTTTTCTATGAAATGAAGAACAACAAACGAAGACCAGAAAAAAAAGAAAATAAAGTTAAGAGTTATCCGATTAACAGATGTTGTTGCAATGAATGAACCTGAGGCAGCTGGTTTGTTAGAAAGTCCAAGTGTCCAACAAAAGGCACATGATTAAACATTAGCATGTTCTTATTTCTGAAGTGTACCTTATGCAAAAGATTTAGTAGAATCAATTAATTTACTGGAATTTAATTACGTCTTAAGTTCTTATAGACTATAGTCTTTCAAAGAGGCTTTCTGCTAATCAATGAAAACAGGCATAAAGGAAAGTCAGAAGGACGAAGACGTCTCCACCTCTCTGGAATACACAGATGTTGCTTCTTTCAGAAGATGATCTGATTCTAATGGTTCTAAACCACTGGACATGTGGAAGATAGTTGACCAAGAAAAAAAATCGTTTTTTGTTTAATTTTTCAAGCAGTATAGAAGGGAAGAGACTTACCTTGAACATTTGAATCATTAGTCGATTCAAAACATTGAAGCAAAGGGTCATCAGGAAGAGATCTACAATAAGGCTGGCATGTTCCCCTATAACAATAATCACACAATGACTTCAGTATAAAGTAAAACCGAGGCGGGGATACAGTGCATGACAAAATGATTAGTTACCTCCGATGAAGGTAGATAACTGCATAACCAGCTTTGAGAAAGCACCTGTAAGCTAAACATCATGTCAAAATAACATATAAACACATCCAAAACCTTCAAAAACAAGTTCAAATAAGGCACATAGGGGGATTACTCAGTAGATGCAGCCCCTCTGTGACCAGAACTGAAATTATCGATATAACGAACACATCGTTGCTCAAGGGGAACGGTCGTGCCACCAGATGTAACACACACAATCCTCTTCATCGAACCTCCATTTCCTATACAAAAATCATGGTCATTTAACTAGAGCCCTTATGCCAAACAACTAAAGAGAGTAATGCCAATTTACAAAGAAATGTACCGGAAGCATGCGAATTGTGCTCAATAAATCCTTTCAATTTGTTCTCAATTACAGGACGGTCTTTGAGAGGAGGCGCGGTGTTAAAGAAGTTATCAACTTCTGTCATGAATGACTCTTCAAGGTCATCAGGTCTCCCACTTGAAGACATCAGTTTTTGCCACTACGAAAAATATTTGGAATACAAAATACAAATAATTAAGATTAAAAAACCTAATTACTTGAAACACAGAGTATCATCATAGTCCAGTGCCAAAATTTGATTCACAAAATCTAATAAAAAACTGATATACTTTATAAAATTAAATCAAATAACAAATTAAATCAAAGATTATATTATATAAAACTAAGTAAACATTAAATTAAATCAGATATTGTAAAAAACGAAATTAACCAACAAATCATACAAGTATATTACAGAGACTCCTATGATAGCAGTGGCGGAGCTAGAATTTTAGAAATGGTGGGTCACCATCAATTAGGAAAGTACCCAAAAAATTCGGGTCTAATATTCAAGCCTAGTTACTTTTGAACCAAAAATTCTACTCCGAATTACAACCAAATAATAAACAAAAATCCATAGTACATATATTCATTTTCGAAATTAAATAAAAATAGTAACCCAAAATAAATAAGCAACTCAAAATCCAATTCCACCCTTTTTTTGTACAGGCAATTCCACCCAATTATTACCATTATACTCTAATATTTTGATATTCAATTGAACACCTTCAAACACTAAGATCCTGTTCTCCTCGACTTATTTTTACTTATTTTCAGTAAAAATAAGTTTCAATCCTTGATAAATTGCTAATGATTTCAATAAAAATAAATTCAGTTCAGCAAAAATAATTTCAGATAAGCACAAATAAGTTGACGAGAACAAGGCCTAAATTCATTTACATCAAATAGAAACAAAACTGCAACAGTTTTCGTAATTACCCTGTACTCTAATTACCAATTGAATTCTATACTCTAATTAATTAAACGCAGATTACTCTAATAGAATCCAATACCTAATTGATTTACTATTATGATGATTAAATTAAAGGAAATTATCAGAGATAACCCTATGTTTTTTAAAATTATCAATGGCAGCCGTGTTTGTTTGTTTTATTTATAAATATCAATGATAGCCCTGAGTTTTTAATCATTTTCCATCTTTAGCATTATGTTTATTTTCTCCTTAATGTTATAAATAAATAAATCTAATTATAGTTAAATTCCTAAGTATTAAATATGTGGTAGTAATTTTGATTGTTATTAAACATATTATGATGCAAAGAGCATGACACAAATTTCCTTTCCCAGTCATATACTAAAGTAAATCACATTTGCTTAACAAATTATAACAAATCTAAATGTCACAAAGTCATAATACTCATAACATAAACTATTTAAGTCAAATAAAACTTAAATAGTACCTACTTTCATAAGCAATTTTAATATATATATAAAAATTAAACTCATCAATGCTTCGTATCATCCTATATATTATACTATTTCGTAGTAGGTTTTTTTTAATAATGTCATGGACGAAAATTGATTAAAAAGGGCTACCATTCCATTAATATATAAAAATACACAAGGCTACCATTGATAAATTTAAAAACACGGAGCTACCATTTCTAATTTCCCTTAAATTAAACATAAATGCAACTTTTTTTGGAAAAAAAGAAAAATAATTTGATGAGAGTCGTCACCAGTGGTTGGAGCGGCGGAGCAGCAGCTGGAGAGTATCTTGCGAGTTGCAAGTCCACCACTCGTGGCGCAGGAAAAAGGAGACGGCGGACCTCACCACCACCGCCGCCGCCGAGATTGGGGGTTGTGAGAGAAGCGAGAAGAAAGAAGGGCTGTTCGGCAATTGAATTTTTGTTTTTATGGTAAAATATTGGCGGCGGTAGAATTGAGGAATGAATAAAATTGAGATCAACAAATTAAAATTAAATTTATAATTCAAAGTACAAATATTAACATTAATCCAACAAACTTGATTAATAGGTAGCATAAATGGCATAAAATTGAGAATCTAGAAATTTCAATGAAAGAATATATTCTGTTTAAACAATATATGTGTATGAAATTGCAGATCAAAGATGATAAGAAAAGGAAAATTGATTATTAATAGTATGTGTTAGAGAGAGAGCGCTAAACAAAGTATTACCTTAGAATATTTGTAGGTGTTTTGTTGATGAGTTTGGAGTACGTTTGATGCAGTTGGAGTGAAGTGTTACACTGACACTCACTCACAATTTAAACTCATAATTTGATACAACCAACTTTCAACCAACGCCTGTCTATACAACAGCTTGTCATATAACTAGTAAATGAGTGGGGAATATTTGTAGTTTGTGTTTATTTCGAGTGGTTCAAACATCATTCAGTATTAAGTTTTGGGTTCCATAAAGAATGCGCTATTTTATATTTTAAGTTTGATGGAGTTTCATTTTAGATGAGATGACAAAGTAGAAGATATTAGGACACAATGCTTTATATTTTTTAAAATTTATTCTTGTTTGGACATCATTTATGATTCGAAACTCATTACCTTTGTATCACGCTAACGTTGATATCATATTAAAGGATAATCTCAACCAAAACCCCAAAAGCAAAGTTTAAGCTGATGGTTAAAGCCCAGGAATAGTCTATATACTCTATCACTAATGATGTCAATTGTCAAGTTGGCATTGTAAGATGTGGATTGTGGAGATCGACTAGAAAGTATAATGCTTTGGTCATTCTTTGACCTTCGTGTGAAATTATGACACTAGCAAATTTTTGTATTAAAAAAATTGTCATGAAACTTTAGGTGTTTAGGGAAAAGGTAAACAATATTTGTCACTCTTCTCCGACAAAATCAATTAATTTTTTTACAATGCACTCGTAGTAATGAACCAACTTCACTTAAGATATAATTGTATTACGTAGTAGATGAAAATTTACAAATGCGGTTCTAAATGAGTCACAAAAATGACCAATTATAGTTAATTATTAGATCACATCACGTCAATTTTGCGGTGGGTTGGCAAGATCATGTTCGGAAGTGACTCACAGTCACGGCTGAGGTGGACCTTTAGTGCCTGAACAACCAGAAATACAAGGAGCACCTTCAGTAAAATAACATCTGCACACATCATCTACTTGACCACTTCCTTTGGACAAACAAGCTCCTAGCACCTTCCCTACGCCTACAAAACATCTATTGCATGTTGCTGCACACGCATTTAAGTCCGGGCATCCTCCTCCTTGCACTTCGTCGTACTCACATGTTGTATAATATGTGTCTATGTTGCCTGCATAAAACATATTATCCTTATTTGTCACCAGTTTTTTGTTTACTTGGCTTAGCATCACGGAACACATATTTATAGGCTTAAAATAAGGCTACGACAATTAAAGATATGCTACCAAGGAGAAATTGGAGATCATATCTCACTAGAAAATAGAGCAATATGCCAATATAGGAAAACAATACACAAACCGGAAATTGGTAAGATGAATAACAACAGTAGAAAACAAGAAGCTAAGAATTTCTCCATCTTTACTAGCATTGTATTATTTTTGTAAAAAGATGTAGATTAAGGTTCATATGTCATCATGTGTGATATGGGGCATAATATTTATACTGAAGGGTGGAAATAATAACCCAACATACTACGTAAATAGAATGAAAGCACCCTTGATACAATTATACTGATGGTGACAGGAAACAAATCATCTTTTCTTCAGTGATTTTCATCATTAATTAATGGAATTCATTAGTCATACCAAATCATACAAAAGTAGAAAGTTATAATGTTTCAAATAGCACAACTTTGCACGACTGTGTATCTGATTCTGATATTTATGTAGCACGAGTAGGAGCAAAAATGAATAGGATCAGTAATTTGCTTGATTTTATTATGGTTCAAAACTTAAGTGAAACAAATTTAATCTTGTAATACGGGCACAATTGCAAAAGATCTTTCCTGTTTAGTTGTAATACGATAATATCACACGTTCAAGGTCACACCTTGTAGCTTCAGCCTTGAGGCGGGAAAAGTTCAATAAGATCCTGTACAGTGCCTTCTTTCTATGCCATTGCAAAAGATGAGGATAGAATATGCCAAATCATCTCAAGAAAAATATATACAGTGTACACCAGACGTTTAGAAACCAAATTAGCTAAATAGGCCGTCTCCATATACATTCACAGGCAACATGCTTACATCTTATTCACTCACGAGGGATGAAGAAGAGGAAAGATAAACCAGTGACAAGAACAAGTGAACAGAAATTTTCTAATCACAAGTGAAATTCATAGAGATAGACAGATCATTATTTCGGCTTTCAATGTTTTGATTTAGTCCCTAGTGCTGTCTTTGAGCCACTCAAGATATTGGGTGTTTCCCCCAGTAATAGGCATTGCTATTACTTCAGGTACCCTGCACAAACACAATAATTGAAAAACATTAGTGCTTCATCACTTCACGAGCTAAATGTACCATTCCAAACTGCTAAATATGAAGTATGACACAAAAGAATCCAGTATACAATGGCGCCTAAATAGGATGCAACATTTAGGTACTTTAAAACTCTCATATCATTGTACAACAAAACCTCAAATCACCTTGCTCACCCTTGACAACAAGAATCAAGTGAAGCTGACTCACGTATAGTACTTGAAAAGTCCACAAGTGTGATGCAACAAATAGTTGGTATTCATAAAAAAAAATCATTGTTGATTTTAGTAGCTATAGGCATTATGTTAGTCTATTCACTAAAAGAGTGCGACAAGTTGTATAACTTACTCATATTCATGGTTAGCTTGAACATGCTCTGTCAGAGCACCTAAGAGGGATTCCCTGGTCTTTATTATAAGCAGCTCTTCAGAATCCGTTTGTATCTGCAACCGAGAAAGAACCAAGTCAGCTAAATAACTCAGCTACATCCGAGGTTTATACATGCAGTATACAACACGTTGCAATAGCATTAAAAAGACCCATTACAAACAACAATGATAGACTCAATAATACATTGCCAATAATCTGTCCCTTTTACCCTCAGTAAAGAGGGGAAGAAAAAGAGAGTGTGCACATAGCAGCAGACAACCCACAAAATACCAGACCTTTTGCATTACATAACATAACTTTGCATCTGATGCAATGTTCTATGTTCATGCTTATATGAATGATAAGAAACTAAAACGATCAGAAGACTAGCATTCTACAAATTAATGACTCTAAGCAGTGTAAATCTCTTTTATACAGGCTATAGCTGGGATTGATAGGAAATGATCCATACCTCTCCTTTCCACTCATAGATAGACTCAATGCCTGCATAAAGGCAAAAAGAATTAGCATATAACAATATTAAGGATGAGGAGCTAAACTTGGTGCAAACTCACAAATTCTCGAGTTCCCTAGAAGTTCATAGATAATTATGTAAAACCACACTACAAAAGTAAAAAAAGCTCCCTACCCCTTCAGCATCTTGCTAAAACAGCTCCTCTCACCCTGGGTATGCTGTATTATATGGAGTATTTTTTATTTAAGCTTATATCACAAGCCTTTCTGAAGATCAATGTGACTTTTACAGCAAAGAAGCAGATGCTAAATGGATATGGGCCTTATGGCAGCTTTTGGGTAATTAACCTGAGGAACTTTCTGATGCTTCCAAGATCTATGATACTTCGTAGGTTTAATTCAGGAAATTCAGCTCTACAAAGGTAAAGTTGAACACTATCACAAACATAGACGAAGTGTGCTTAGCTCCCTAACCACTCTATCTAGAGGATATTGAATTAAATATGGGTATTACACTGCTAGCATCATTCGTTTATCGTTATCCTCCTCATAATTTAAGAGTCCCGTGTTGAGACCTTTGTTATCTCAAAGTCTAGTCAATTCCATTAACAGCGTTCACAACACACTTTTCTTATCTGATTCATCCATTTTTATTTTTTATTTTTTATTTTTACTTGCATCGTTTTGGTTCGTAATACTATTGACATATGTCACTTTGAGCCGAAATAGTGACTTTAAAGTAACAAAAGACATAGTCATATGAGATCATGTTCATTTCATTTCAATGTGTATATCAATATTTACTTTGCATTAATGAATCTAGTGTATACCACTTTTTCCACAGGTAGTTTTCATTCAAGTAACATTGAAACAAATTCAAGAAAAAGGATAGAGTACTGACAAGTCTTATACAAAGTTCCTTTAATTGTTACTGTATTAATCATGGAAAGATACTGCCCTCAAAAAAATATAATAATAATACTACCCAACAGTCTTTTAATTGCTATCCTTCAAAGAGTTTCCACATACCGTCATAATTAATTTCACCGTTTTTCACGAATTTCAATTGTGATTGATTTTCCTTCGCCATTCAATCATCTACTTTAGATCCTTTTGTCACTAATATCTTGAATAAGAGAAATTAGTGTCATTAACCCCAATTACACCAAGAGTCACACAAAACAGAGAATAAAAAGGCTCCAAAAATACCACAAAATGACGAGATACGGTTTTCTTTCTCTTAATTCGTTTATTTGTTAACTTTTATGCCTAAAAATATTTGTGAATTCCTTTGAATTCATGTTCAATTGATAAAAAAACTGATTTTGCTAATGTATTTGATGAATTTTGTATTGTGTTGTGGTTTTACTTGAAGGCAATACTTAATTTTGATTTGAAATAGAACTACTTAATTTTGATTTGAAGTAGAATTTACTTTTAGGTAAGTTTTACAATGGCAGTGATTGATTATGGATTGTTAGTAGTTTTGGAACGAGGAGGACAATTTGTTGGCTAAGGCATTGGAAACTCCTTATTGCTGTGAAGTTCCCTATTCGTGGTTAGCATGCCTAAGAATTTTAGAAAACAGAAGGTTCGAAACAAGTGTATTTTATTGCATATTAAATTTTCAGTTACTAAAGGTTTATTGAATTATGACTATAGTTGTGCTTAATGTTGCAGAAATCTGATTTTTTCAGGAAGATGATGGGAAGGAAGAGCCAAAAGGTGGGGATTATATGCTGGTTCTCTGAATTACTTTGATTTTTCAGGTTTTAAACTTTTTATAGGTTGTTATTGCCCTGTGCTTTAGGATTGAATTTGAACTGAGTTATTTAAGTTTGGTTATGCTTCTACTAGCTCATTATAAGTTGTATTTTACTTTGCTTCGTAATCATTGGGCTTGTAACAGATTTACTTTACTTGATAATCAAATGGTTTGTAATTGATTATAATTCAAATTTTTGTCCACAATCATACTATTATATTTTAGCTTTCCCTTCTTTTCTCCTACAATCTGTCTAATTGAGCTATAATTTGGTACACTTTGCAGGTAGTCAGGTAGTGATAATCTATGGCATGTTTTATAGCCAGCTTTAGAGCTTCCTGCTGCTCTAAAAAGGTTGCAATCTGCTCAAGAACAACAATATCAACGATTTTGTTCTGCTAAATCTGCAGGTGAGTTCTAATAATGTGATTCAGGTATCAAGAAGAATACACTACGAGATGGATATTCATGATACCATCATAGTTTGTGACTTGAATTATGTGTTGTATGAATTGATAATTTCAATTTTGTTTTTCTGCAATTGAGTTTTCTTGGATTCAAGATGTTGCAGCATATCTGCTTGGATGAGAACGATAGTGTATCACATAGGTTTCCCTTATCTCAATTGTGTTTCTATTGATTTGAAGAAAGTGCTTGTTTAATTTTGATTTTGCAAGTGTGTATAGGTTTGTAAATCTGTAGGGATAATTTTGGTGTTGGTTGAGACAGGGATTAAGACTCGAGTTTAGACTACTGATGATGGAGTACTTGGATTTTTGATACTTCTATTTGCTTTTAGAACAAGGAGTATCTTTAATTTGGTTATGATGAATGACTTTAGCAAAGTAGTTGATGACTTCAATCATTTGTAAGTATTAAAAGGGTGGGTAATGTGGGGTGAGAGTGAAAGGGGGGTAAGTCGATAACATATAAATAAAGTGAAAGACATGCGTGTAGTCAACGCCGATAATTGACCTTTTTGCCGGATTTCAATTATAAGGTCTCAATTTTAATACTTTAAGACTGCATAAGGTCATACAACAACAACAACAAAGCCTTAGTCCCAAATTAATTTGGGGTCGGCTAGACACGAATTAATATGAGGAGTCGCAAAAGTCATCAACACAAATACTCTTCCTCCAATCTTCCCTATTTGACACTAAATGTTCTTCAACCTTCCAACGCCCTCATATCTCCACTAAGAACCTCTCCAAGTTTGTTT
The DNA here is from genome assembly GCA_016808085.1 of Suaeda aralocaspica. Lineage (NCBI taxonomy): Eukaryota > Viridiplantae > Streptophyta > Magnoliopsida > Caryophyllales > Amaranthaceae > Suaeda > Suaeda aralocaspica. The sequence goes on along the minus strand of PYUH01000044.1, from coordinate 9,233,929 downwards.
TGGTCTTTCTTTACCTCTCCTCCTTTCCTATTGTTGTCACCCTCCCAACCTCCTTACCAGAGTTACTCGGTCTTCGTCTTATATGACCAAATCATTTTAGCGATTATCCTTTACTTTATCTTCCATAGGAGCAACGCTCAACTTCTTCCTAATTACCTCATTTCGTATTTTGTCCCTTTTTGCATGCCCACACATCCAACGTAGTATACACATCTCTGCCACACTCATCTTATGGAGATGGCACTGCTTCAATGCCCAACATTCAGTCCCGTAAAGCAAGGCTGGTTTTATGGCTCTACAGTAAAATTTTTCCTTCAATTTATTGAGCATACCCCGATCGCACAGAAAAACCAAAAGCTCCCTTCCACTTCAAATTTTGGTCCACATCTCTATACAGTTCACCATCCTTTTGGATAATGGATCCTAAATACCGAAAGAAATCCGAACATTGGACGCTCTTTCCATCCAAACTAATTGAGCTTGTCGTTTGGTTCCTTGTCCCATTGAATACATACTCCATATATTTCGTCTTACTTCTACTCAACTTAAAACCCCGTGATTCCAACATTCTTTGCCACAATTCCACCTAGCTTTCCAATGCTACTTTCGATTCATCGACCAACACAATATCATCCGCAAACAACATGCACCAAGGGATAACATCTTGAATTGAACTCGTCAATTCGTCCATAACTATGGCAAAAAGGAAAGGCTAAGTGTAGAACCTTGATGTACATCAATAGTGATAGGGAACTCATATGTTTTCCTAACACTAGTTCATACACTTGTGCGAACCCCCTCATACATATCTTTAATGATATCAATATATTCCTTTGAGATACCTTTCCTAGTAAGAGCCCACCATAGCACCTCATTCGGTACCTTATCATATGCCTTTTCCAAGTCAATAAAAGCCATATGTAGGTTTTTCTTCTCATCCCTGTAGTGCTCCATTAGCTTCCTTGAAGATAGATTGCCTCCATATTTGACCTTCCTGGCATAAAACCTAATTGATTCTCCGTTCAATAGCCCGTTCCCAAAGTTTCATGATATGGCTCATTAGCTTGACCCCTCTATAGTTAGCACAACCTTGAACATCACCTTTATTCTTATACACCGGGATTATGGTGCTCTTCCTCCATACCATTGGCATTCTATCATTTCCCCATATCTTGTTGAAGAGAGTTGTCAACCACTCAATTCCTTTATCTCCCAAACATCTCCATACCTCTAGGAATACCATTCGGTCCCACCGCTTTCCTTGACCCCATCTTTTTTAAAGCTCTTTTAACTTCTCCCTTCTGAATCCTCCTCATAAAATCCCAATTTACCATGTGAGGAGTAATAGCTACACCCTCAATCTCTTGGTCTCGAACCTCATTAAATAAATTATCAAAGTAGGATCTCTATCTACTTTTTATCTTGTTATCATCAACCAACACCCTTTGATCAACATCTTTCACACATTTAACCGCCCCTATATCCCAAGTTCTTTGGTCTCTTAAACGAGCAATTCTATAGATGTCTTTCTCCCCTTCTTTAGAAACCAACCTGGCATAAAGGCCTTAGTTTACCTTTGCCCGTGCATCTCTGACCGCCTTTTTAGCTTTTTTAGCTTGTTTATACCTCTCAAAATTATCATCATTTTGAGATGTTCCCAACCTTCTATAGCACTCCCTTTTGTTCCTTATAGCTTGTTTTACCTCATCATTCCACCAAGATGTGTACTTAGTTGGTGCCATGCTTGTTCCTTTGGATTCTCCAAAAAGTTCCTTTGCCAGATCTTTAAACATTGTTCCATTTTTATCCAAACAAAATCTACATCCGAATCCATACCCACTAACCAAAAATCTGTACCAACCATTTTCTCCACAAATTCCTATTTTTTCTCTCCTTGAAGCTTCCACTATTTTATTCCAGGTTCCAAAACTGGCCTCTTTCTCCTTAAGCATTTCTTTACTTGAAAATCTAGCACCATCAACCTATGTTAGGTGATCACACTCTCGCCAAGAATCACTACAATCAATGAAACTCTTTCTCCAAGTGTTCCTCACTAAGAAATCTATTTGAACACCATGATCCCCGCTCCTATAAGTCACTAGGTGGGATAGTCTTTTCTCGAACCAAGTGTTCATTATACCCAAGTCTTAAGCCAAAGAAAAGTCCAAAATATCTCTTCCCTTCTCATCTCTCTCCAACACCAAACCCTCCACACACACTTTCAAATCCCTCCCTCTTGAGCCCCAAATGCCCATTAAGATCACCACTAATGATCAACTTCTCTCTTGTAGGGACCTATATCACAACCTCCTCAAGATCTTCCCAAAACTCATCCTTAATAGATTTGTCCATTCTAACTTGTAGTGCATAGGCACTAACAATAGTCATAACCTCATCTCCCAACAACACTTTAATGCTCATTATCGGATCGCTCTTTCTAGACACCTCCACTACATCATTTCTATATGCCTTATCCATGAGTATACCCACTCCATTCCTTCGCAAGTCAGTTCTAGAATACCGAAGTTTAAACCCATCTATTTCCCTTGCCTTTTGTCCAACTCCCATTTAGTCTCCTCCAAAACATAATGCTTATTTTGTACCTCTTCATAGTCTCCACTAAATGTGATGATCTGCCATACAAAGTCCCAGAACTCAAGTTACCACTCTTTCCCTTTCCCTTGACTAACTTCTTTACCCGCACCCGTCCATGATGCGGGAACCTTTGCTCATTTGACACCACCCCCGGGGCGCCAGGATGGCGCGTCGCTTCCGAGCAACGACTTAGCGACCCTTGCATACTTTTCACTACACGCGGGGCTAGGAAGTGCAACGCGTCACTCAGTAGGGGACGTCCCCGCGATATTCATAATTTGATTCATGTATATGATATGTGACCAGTTTTTACCGTATGGATGCATAAGGTCATAGTTCACAAAAAAAGAAACAAAAGGTATTTGTCGCCAAATTCTTACATAAAAAAAGTCTTAATATTTGTCATTCTAAGCTCGTACATAGGGGACTCAACATTGGAAGTAAAATCATTGAATGACAACCCAACATCAAAAATATTAAATGACCCAGGGCAACGCCCGGGTTATCAGCTAGTGAATAATGAAATATGAGCTTGCTAATTGTGGTGGGAAAAAATAAATTAAATTAAAAAAATAAAGTTACAGCAGAAAATGTGATCACTATAGCCTAAATCAATAAAATATTCTCATCAGGTTAGCCCCCAGTTTCTGACCTTGTCAAGGCTAGAATATTAAGGTAAACCATTGCCACTAAAATCGGCAATGACAACATGGCAACATAGTAGCGGGACCAAGACATTAAAAGGAAGATGCCATAACAAATAATTATGATTTTATAAGCAACCATAAACAGGAACTTGAATTGAAATTAGCCAAAAACACATAATATACCTGGTACACGATTAACACATGCTGCAAGTCTCTCTTTAACTATGCTAGCAGCCAGCTTTTTTCCTACACATAAGTATCCCATGGTTAGGAAAGCATCTCTGGTACATCCAAAGGCAATGGATCACCAAAAAAACATTAAAACATAGGAGATTTACATGCAGATACACCAAATAAACTCGAAGAGTAGAAAACAGATTGTACACGGACTACCATCAACTTTAGTCAGCTAACAACATCAATTTTTGCAAAATGTAGCAAAAAGGCAAACAAATTTAATTATATAATAAATCCTCACAATTGAAAAAATGAAGATGTCCGTACCATTCAAATGGGGAAGTTGGCATCTCAAATTGAATTTTAAAAATGTATCCTAAATGGCCATATAATGTAAATATAAGAAGAGTAAAGAGTAAAAGAAAGTGCTTTGGGATTATTTTTGTCATTTTATTTACTAAAATATCATTTGAGATACAAATTTTGTATCTCAAGTTGTGATACAACTTATCCCTCGTTCAAATGAACATTATAACAATAACTTTATTGTGCAAATACTGAGTGAAGGTTTCTCCTCTACTACACACATATTCATCTTATTGGCTTCTTGCTTCATTCATTCACTCCCTAACTTCTTGCTCTTCCTCATTTTCTCTTCGATCTCTCTCTTACGTCGTCTCTCATCCTCTTCTTCACTCTACATCCAAAGAGATCTTCTGAAGAAATCACAAAATTTGGTGTTGCTACCCTTTGGCCATGCCAACTTTTGTTCATGCCATTCTAAAGCTATCCTAATTGTAGCTTATCTGTTTCGAACTTTGTGAAATTGATGAAAGTTATGTTAAATCTGACCATTTACAACCCCCACAAGCAGCACAACCATGAACTCTCCTCACTCTCATCATCCTTGTCCGACAATCCAATGTGTGCTACCAAGTGGTATCTCCAACTATTTGACTAGAGTAATGTTGTTTAATTTGTGTTCAGGTTTTAGGGGTTTCGTATTTGTCTAATATCACAAATTTACAATTTTCTCTGTTCTCATATTTTTCATTTCAATTTGGTGGTTTCGATTTTAAGGTTGTTCCATTTCACCGAGCAACTTTGTGCCATCTTCCGTTTTCTTTTAAGTTGTCTCCAAAATTGTATACATTATACGGTAAATATTAAGCATCTAAGCTCAGCAACATTTATTTAATTCTAGGTTCCGTTTGGTAGCGCCTTAAACATTTTCAAATGAACCATGAAAAATACCTAATACATTGTAAAACACTAATCACATTGTATAATTCACTCACTAATACCTAATTAAATAACTTCAAGGACAAAATACAATCTCTAAATTATCAAATTCAAAAACTAAACCAAGTCAACGATATCAATCAAGAAATAGCGATGATCATATAATCAGAGTATTAAAAAAAATAAAAAATAAAAAAACCTGCTTCTTTGTTAGGAACAGTGACATAAACAACAATGCTTGGAACAGTACTATTCGTTGCCGCCATTGTAATAGATTGGAAACTTCGTGATTGAGCCTTTGATCTAAAACATCAAAAATCAAATTCTATTAAATTAAAATCATACGATTAAATTAAATTAAATTTCTGAAATTTTTTAGCCAAAACAATTTTGCATCGGAAAGAAGAGAGAAGAGGTTACCGGAGGAGAGAGGGGGAGGAAAAAGAGTGAGCTAATGTGGTTTTGAAAAGAGAAGGGTAAAAATGAGAGAATCCTAAACTCATAAAGCAAATTGCGCCTACAATTGGAAGCCTGCACCTTACCGCAGAGGATCGCACCACCGAGGAGAAAGATGAACAAGGTGAAGGTAAGGTTCTAGAAGTTGAACTGAGAGGTGGTACCATCTCTTTTTGTTATATTGTTGTAGAAGTTATTGAAATATGTTCTTATGATTTTTGCTATTGTTTTCTGTATTGGGCAATTGTTTTGGTTTGGGCTGAGCATGTTACGGAGTATCTCTTTTGGGTTTTTTTTAGCTACATCAAATTCCCACTTTTGGGTTCCAACATTTTTGTCTTTTGGGAGTTCATAATCGATTGGCTAATTTTTTTGTAATTATGATCTGAATTAACTACGCCATTATTCTCTTCATCTTATTTTTACTTGTTTTTAGCAGAAATAAGTTCAGTTCGGCAAAAATAAGTTTCAATCCTAATAAATTGTTAATGATTTCCGCAAAAATAAGTTTTATTCAACAAAATTAAGATTATTTCAGCAAAGTTAAGTTCAATTCAGCAAGAACAGGGCCTAAGTTACCTATCATTCTTTTTGAGTTCCGGTATTTAAGATGTGGTTAATTGATTATTTGTTGATATTGATAATTTATCACTCTTTGTGCTCTAAATGTTGCAAGTTTAGCTTCTTAATAGCTTGTTATGAAATGAAAAGGTGATGTAGACAAATAGAGTGACAAAGAGTTCAAAGTACTAAATTATTCACAAACTATACATGGGCAACAAGGACGAAAATTTAGACGGCATATGCAAAACTAATAAGGAGTGTCTTTTAGAATAAAGGACGTTTTGTATGTCCTACGGTTGAAGCGAATGAAGGAAATGTTGGCTAACAATGGTATTCTACATGACTACATGTTGTGTAACAGTCTCTTATGTAGCAATGTGAAATGTAAGTCATTTTTACTAGGGGCTTGTTCTGAAATAGAATACAATGAATTGAAGTAAATAATATTTTAATTCATAATTTACTGAAATGAGATAAACTTAATCAAATTGAATGAAGCTTAAAAAAGTAGTGCCTAAGTTACAGTTGGTTTACTAAGCTAGATCAAATAACAATATAGGTGCAAGTATTCACTTGCTTGGCTTATATTATGAACCAAACTCATAATTTTGAGAATTAAAACACGATAAATTGACAAATGCAAATTATAATATGTTCCCCTAAATTTAGCCTTAATATATAAATGTTAGAGGTGAACATCAAAGGTCTAACCCGAATTTTTGCAGATTTTGGCACACTAAAATTGTATTTTTTATTGAAAAGCAAAGCTTAACTCAAAAAGCCCGCAAGAGCCCTGTAAGGCCGTCAAATCGTCAATGCACACTTTCTTAGCTGAGGCTCGCCTTCATTCTGCCCTGAATTGAAGTTTTGATTACCTCTACTGGATAGTAATTACTGACAAGTAAGTTGAGTTATTGGTATTAATAATGCGATGATATACAATGTCAACTTTGCATTATTAGTCATTGGTTTCACATTGTTAATTAATTGTATATCACTAATTAAGACCTAGCCAACCATAGAGGAAGACATAACTAGTAAGGGATGAATTGAGTAGAAGTACTTCATCATCACAAAAATACAAATTTATTACTCAAAAGAAAATCAATCTCAAAACTCAAAGACATAATGTAATCAATTAACATTTGTTTTACTCGGTACTACTTCCTCTGTTCCTAAAAGTTCTTTACGCTTTGCATTTTATTATTTCCAATACATTTTTTAGAAAGTAAAAACGGACATCAAATTTGTGTCTAGCTTAATTGGCAAGACAAATGAGAAAGTAAAAATTACACAATATTAAAAGGCATAAGAAGTATAAAACAAAGAAATTTTTATTTAAGATTGATTTGTAATCCTTGCGTTTCTTTTTGTTTGATACATTTAGAATCTTGACACTATTCATAGAATAAGAAAATCGAGGTCTTGTTTGATTCATTTCCATAAATATATTATTGATATCCAATTATTATAATTTTTACAAAAATTTAAAAAAAAAAAAAACAAGTGCAGTAATATCACCAGCACAATTAGGTCCACGCTGCAAGTATTATCTAATTAGGGACTTATTTAATTACTGATTAAGCAATTAAGTGAATTAACTAGTTAGACAATGAATCAATGATGATAATACGGCAGATGTTCTGGAATTTGTTTGGTGGCGGACCACAAGTGGTTACTCCGGTCACTCCTGCCTCTATGTACCATGGACCAACGTAACACGGGCAACAGATTAACGCAAACACACTTTTTATAATATATAGCTTAAGTCAAATGTTATTATTAGTAGAAGTTCATCTAATTTGATTCATTTCTAGGGGTGAATGTTCGGTGTACAGTTTGGACTTTGGCCAACTCCAAATCATGATATTTCGGTCTCTGATTTTTCGCTCCAATCCAATCCAAATTATGTTACAGTTCAAACCACACCGAACCACAAAATTTCGGTCTTCTACTTTTAAATCTAAACCGAACCATAATTCTGTACACATTTTTTTCTACTTATCTTCCCTCAAATCCTACTTGACTTGCTAAAAGTATATAGGCATATATCTACTATCTAAGTATCTAATATACATTAAACAATTATCATAACAAATTAACAAGTGGGTTAGGGTTTGTTACGTTCTTTTGGAACTTTGAACTATTGGGCCTTCATAAATAATTAGGCCTGAGGATTTGGGTAGATCGGTGTTCGATGTGCGATTTGCATTGAAATTTTAAAACTCCAAATCAAACACCAAAATTTCAAAAAAAAATCACTCCAAACCGCACCAAAATTATAAAAAAAACTGAACCATATTTTAAAAATGGTTTGATACGGTTTGACTTTAGGTTTTAAACCGAACTAGTTTCACCTCTATTCATCCCTAGCCCATTAAAAATTTAAAATCAAGAAAGCCTTGGTGTGTGATATGGGAATATATAATGTTAAGACAAATGAGTGACTGCGTGACTTGGGATTTGGATTTTCTGTTTGCCATGTAGTGAAGTACTAATACATGTGAAGTTTATGTCATGAACTCGAACAATGATTGAGTAGTAATGTGGTATGTAGTCAATGGCATAAAATCAAAATTGTACGAAATACCTCTCGATTTTTTTCCTAACTCTAGGCCACTTTAATTTGCCATTAGCTTCGCCTGTTAATCGGTTAAACTATACATCAACATCGATAAATTTAGGATCTAAGAGTCACAAAAATCATAACCTCATGAATTCAAATCTCATATTCCTTTCTTTTTTATGTCCTTCTAACATCTGACTTACTATATTTTATATAATTTCGGACATCAATAACCATGTATGTGCCATAACCAAGATCCAATTGGTAGGGTACTCTCGATCTAACATTATAATAAGCTAATAACCGTATATAGATGGGGTAAATTTTAAAAGTAATGGAATTTACCAAGTAATGCATGCATGGACTAGATTGAAGTCGTCGATCTGTACATGCAGTGGATGTATCATTATTCACATCACTTTCATGCAACGTAAAGCAATAAATGCAATTTATTAATAGGGTGGCAGACAAATTAAAGTACCCCAAAAGAACGAACACAAAATACGGAGTAGAATGGATCAATGGAGCAAGCAAACAAAATATCTAACACCGGTAAATAAAATTTAAAAATGGCTATTTTATCGAGTACCTTTAAGGTTTACCAAGTTGCACGAGTTAATCCTATAGTTTAAAATATGTGCGGTGTACTTTTATTAAGTTTTAATTATGCATTAAATGTCATTCTGTTAGATTTTCGTTGGTAAAACGTTAGTTAATTAGTATGAATTTATAATTTACCCCATATTTAAACAAGACCATTAAATTTCTTCATTTCCTCAATAGTTACTATGAAATTACAATTATACCATCACTTAAAAATTAAAATTTATTAAATAAAAAAATTTAATACTTACTCGATAATTATTGTAAATTTTTTAGTAAGATTTAATTGTAAGGATTAGCACCACCACTATCACCATCACCACCACCACTACACTTCACCACCGCCCTACCAAAACAATCATCACTCGAATTCTAATAGATATCTAACAAAATATAAGATTTAATTGATGGAAATTTAGCGAAAGGTCATTTGGTGTATAATCAAAACTTACTAATAGTACAAGATGCATTTTCTAAACTATTAATAGGGGTACCCCGTCCGACATGATAAATCTAGGGGTACCCAGTGAGAAAGCTGATTTAAAATTAAAAAAAAAAAAAAAAAAAAAAAAAAAAAC
>PYUH01000044.1:9179754-9224476 GCA_016808085.1 Suaeda aralocaspica | reverse complement strand
AATTTTAAATCAGCTTTCTCACTGGGTACCCTAGATTTATCATGTCGGACGGGGTACCCCTATTAATAGTTTAGAAAAGCATCTTTGTACTATTAGTAAGTTTTGATTATACACCAAATACCTTTCGCTAAATTTCCATCAATTAAATCTTATATTTTGTTAGATTCTATTAGAATTCGAGTGATGATTGTTTTGGTAGGGCGGTGGTAAGTGTAGTGGTGGTGGTGATGGTGATAGTGGTGGTGCTAATCCTTACAATTAAATCTTACATAAAAATTTACAAAATTATCTGAGAAGTATTAAATTTTTTTATTTATAAATTTTAATTTTTAAGTGATGGTATAATTGTATTTCATAGTAACTATTGAGGAAATGAAGAAATTTAATGGTCTTGTTTAAATATGGGGTAAATTATAATTCATACTAATTAACTAACGTTTACCAACGAAAATCTAACAGAATGACATTTAATGCATAATTAAAACTTAATAAAATACACCGCACATATTTTAACTATATAGGATTACTCGTGCAACTTGGTAAACCTTAAAGGTACTCGATAAAATAGCCATTTTAAATTTTATTTACCGGTGTTAGATATTTTGTTTGCTTGCTCCATTGATCCATTCTCTACTCCGTATTTTGTGTTTCGTTCTTTTGGGGTACTTAATTTGTCTGCCACCCTATTAATAAATTGCATTTATTGCTTTACGTTGCATGAAAGTGATGTGAATAATGATACATCCACTGCATGTACAGATCGACGACTTCAATCTAGTCCATGCATGCATTACTTGGTAAATTCCATTACTTTAAAATTTACCCCATCTATATACGGTTATTAGCTTATTATAATGTTAGATCGAGAGTACCCTACAATTGGATCTTGGTTTGGCACATACATGGTTATTGATGTCCGAAATTATATAAAATATAGTAAGTCAGATGTTAGAAGGTAGGGTTGGTTTGATTCTGGTTTGATTTTTGTGACCTCTTGTCCTAATTTCTGATGTTGATGTTGTTTCCGTTCAGCGGCTAAGGCAAATTAAAGTGGCCTAGAGTTAGGAAAAAAATCGAGAGGTATTCGTACATTTTGTTTTATGCCATTGACTACATACCACATTACTACTCAATCATTGTTCGAGTTCATGACATAAACTTCACATGTATTAGTACTTCACTACATGGCAAACAGAAAATCCAAATCCCAAGTCACGCAGTCACTCATTTGTCTTAACATTATATATTCCCATATCACACACCAAGGCTTTCTTGATTTTAATTTTTAATGGGCTAGGGATGAATAGAGGTGAAACTAGTTCGGTTTAAAACCTAAAGTCAAACCGATCAAACCATTTTTAAAATATGGTTCAGTTTTTTTTTATAATTTGGGTGCGGTTTGGAGTGATTTTTTTTGAAATTTTGGTGTTTGATTTGGAGTTTTAAATTTCAATGCAAATCGCACATCGAACACCGATCTACCCAAATCCTCAGGCCTAATATTTATGAAGCCCAATAGTTCAAAGTCCAAAGAACGTAACAAACCCTAACCCACTGTTAATTTGTTAGGATAATTGTTTAATGTATATTAGATACTTAGATAGAGATATATGCCTATATACTTTTAGCAAGTCAAGTAGGATTTGAGGGAAGATAAGTAGAAAAAAATGTGTACAGAATTATGGTTCGTAGATTTAAAAGTAGAAGACCGAAATTTTGTGGTTCGGTGTGGTTTGAACTGTAACATAATTTGGATTGGATTGGAGCGAAAATCAGAGACCGAAATATCATGATTGGAGTTGGCCAAAGTCCAAACTGTACACCAAACATTCACCCCTAGAAATGAACAAATTAGATGAACTTCTACTAATAATAACATTTGACTTAAGCTATATATTATAAAAGTGTGTTTGCGTTAATCTGTTGCCCGTGTTACGTTGGTCCATGGTACATAGAGGCAGGAGTGACCGAGTAACCACTTGTGTGTCCGCCACCAAACAAATTCCAGAACATCTGCCGTATTATCATCTTGATTCATTGTCTAACTGTTAATTCACTTAATTGCTTAATCAGTAATTAAATAAGTCCCTAATTAGATAATACTTGCAGCGTGGACCATTGTGCTGGTGATATTACTGCACTTGTTTTTTTTTTTTTAATTTTTGTAAAATTATAATAATTGGATATCAATAAATATTTATGGAAGAATCAAACAAGACCTCGATTTTCTTATTCTAGAAAGTGTCAAGATTCTAAATGTATCAACAAAAGAAACCAAGGATTACAAATCAATCTTAAATAAAATTCTTTGTTTTATACTTCTTATGCCTTTTAATATTGTGTAATTTTTACTTCTCATTTGTCTTGCCAATAAGCTAGACACAATTTGATGTCCGTTTTTACTTTCTAAAAAATGTATTGGAAATAATAAAATGCAAAGCGTAAAGAACTTTTAGGAACAGAGGAAGTAGTACCGTAAACAAATGTTAATGGATTACATTGTCTTTGAGTTTTGAGATGATTTTTTTTGAGTAATAAATTGTATTTTTGTGATGATGAAGTACTTCTACTCAATTCATCCCTTACTAGTTATGTCTCCTCTATGGTTGGCTAGGTCTTAATTAGTGATATACAATTAATTAACAATGTGAAACCAATGACTAATAAGCAAAGTTGACATTGTATATCATCGCATTATTAATACCAATAACTAACTTACTGTCAGTAATTACTATCCAGTAGAGGTAATCAAACTTCAATTCAGGGCAGAATGAAGGCGAGCCTCAGCTAAGAAAGTGTGCATTGACGATTTGACGGCCTTACAGGGCTCTTGCGGGCTTTTGAGTTAAGCTTTGCTTTTCAATAAAAAATACAATTTAGTGTGCCAAAATCTGCAAAAATTCGGGTTAGACCTTTGATGTTCACCTCAACATTTATATATTAAGGCTAAATTTAGGGGAACATATTATAATTTGCATTTGTCATTTATCGTGTTAATTCTCAAAATTATGAGTTTGGTTCATAATATAAGCCAAGCAAGTGAATACTTGCACTATATTGTTATTTGATCTAGCTTAGTAAACCAACTGTAACTTAGGCACTACTTTTTTAAGCTTCATTCAATTTGATTAAGTTTATCTCATTTCAGTAAATTATGAATTAAATATTATTTACTTCATCATTGTATTCTATTTCAGAACAAGCCCCTAGTAAAAATGACTTACATTTCACATTGCTACATAAAGACTGTTACACAACATGTAGTCATGTAGAATACCATTGTTAGCCAACATTTCCTCATTCGCTTCAACCGTAGGACATACAAAACGTCCTTATTCTAAAAGACACTCCTTATTAGTTTTGCATATGCCGTCTAAATTTTCGTCCTTGTTGCCCATGTATAGTTTGTGAATAATTTAGTACTTTGAACTCTTTGTCACTCTATTGTCACATCACCTTTTCATTTCATAACAAGCTATTAAGAAGCTAAACTTGCAACATTTAGAGCACAAAGAGTGATAAATTATCAATATCAACAAATAATCAATTAACCACATCTTAAATACCGGAACTCAAAAGAATGATAGGTAACTTAGGCCTTTGTTTTGCTGAATTGACTTAACTTTGCTGAAATAATCTTAATTTTGTTGATAAAACTTATTTTTGGCGGAAATCATTAACAATTTATTAGGATTGAAACTTATTTTTGCCGAACTGACTTATTCTTCTGCTAAAAACAAGTAAAATAAGATGAAGAGAATAATGGCGTATTTAATTCAGATCATAATTACAAAAAATTACCAATGATTATGAACTCCCAAAAGACAAAAATGTTGGAACCCAAAGTGGGAATTTGATGTAGCTAAAAAAACCCAAGAGATACTCCGTAACATGCTCAGCCCAAACCAAAACAATTGCCCAATACAGAAACAATAGCAAAAATCATAAGAACATATTTCAATAACTTCTACAACAATAAACAAAAAGAGATGGTACCACCTCTCAGTTCAACTTCTAGAACCTTACCTTCACCTTGTTCATCTTTCTCCTCGGTGGTGCATCCTCTGCGGTAAGGTGCAGGCTTCAATTGTAGGCCCAATTTGCTTTATGAGTTTAGATTCTCTCATTTTTACCCTTCTCTTTTCAAAACCACTTAGCTCACTCTTTTTCCTCCCCCTCTCTCCTCCGGTAACCTCTTCTCTCTTCTTTCCGATGCAAATTGTTTTGGCTAAAAATTTCAGAAATTTAATTTAATTTATCGTATGATTTTAATTTAATAGAATTTTTTTTTGATGTTTTAGATCAAAGCTCAATCACGAAGTTTCCAATCTATTACATGGCGGCAACGAATAGTACTGTTCCAAGCATTGTTTTTATGTCACTGTTCCTACAAAGAAGCAGGTTTTTTTATTTTTTATTTTTTTTATACTCTGATTATATGATCATCGCTATTTCTTGATTGATATCGTTGACTTGGTTTAGTTTTTGAATTTGATAATTTAGAGATTGTATTTTGTCCTTGAAGTTATTTAATTAGGTATTAGTGAGTGATTATACAATGTGTTAGTGTTTTACAAGGTATTAGGTATTTTTCATGGTTCATTTGAAAATGTTTAAGGCGCTACCAAACGGAACCTAGATTAATAAATGTTGCGTGAGCTTGATGCTTAATATTACCGTATAATGTATACAATTTTGGAGACAACTTAAAAGAAAACGGAAGATGGCACAAAGTTGCTCGGTGAAATGAACAACCTTAAAATCGAAACCACCAAATTGAAATGAAAAATATGAGAACAGAGAAAATTGTAATTTGTGATATTAGACAAATACGAAACCCCTAAAACCTGAACACAATTAAACAACATTACTCTGTCAAATAGTTGGAGATACCACTTGGTAGCACACATGGATTGTCGGACAAGGATATGAGAGTGGAGGAGATTCATGGTTGTGCTGCTTGTGGGTTGTAAATGGTCAGATTACATAACTTTCATCAATTCACAAGTTCGAAACAGATAAGCTACAATTAGGATAGCTTTAGAATGGCATGAACAAAAGTTGGCATGGCCAAAGGGTAGCAACACCAAATTTTGTGATTTCTTCAGAAGATCTCTTTGGATGTAGAGTAAGAAGAGGATGAGAGACGACGTAAGAAGAGATCGAAGAGAAAATGAGGAAGAGCAAGAAGTTGGGAGTGAATGAATGAAGCAGGAAGCATAGAATGAATATGTGTGTAGTAGAGGAGAAACCTTCACTCAGTATTTGCACAATAAATTTATTGATAATGTTCATTTGAACGGGGATAAGTTGTATCACAACTTGAGTCAAAATTTGTATCTCAAATTATTTTAGTAAATAAAATGACAAAATAATCCCAAAGCACTTTCTTTTACTCTTTACTCTTCTTATATTTCATTATATGGCCATTTAGGATACATTTTTAAATTCAATTTGAGATGCCAACTTCCCCATTTGAATGGTACGACATCTTCATTTTTTCAATTGTGAGGATTTATTAATAATTAAATTTGTTTGCCTTTTTGCTACATTTTGCAAAATTGATGTTGTTACTGACTAAAGTTGATGGTAGTCCGTGTACAATCTGTTTCTACTCTTCGAGTTTATTGGTGTATCTGCATGTAAATCTCCTATGTTTTAATGTTTTTTGGTGATCCATTGCCTTGGATGTACCAGAGATGCTTTCCTAACCATGGGATACTTTGTGTAGGAAAAGCTGGCTGCTAGCATAGTTAAGAGAGACTTGCAGCATGTGTTAATCGTGTCACCAGGTATATTATGTGTTTTTGGCTAATTTCAATTCAAGTTCCTGTTATGGTTGCTTATAAAATCATAATTATTTGTTATGGCATCTTCCTTTTAATGTCTTGGTCCCGCTACTATGTTGCCATGTTGTCATTGCCGTTTTTAGTGGCAATGGTTTACCTTAATATTCTAGCCTTGACAAGGCAGAAACTGGGGGCTAACCTGATGAGAATATTTATTGATTTAGGCTATGTGATCACATTTTCTGCTGTAACTTTATTTTTTTAATTTAATTTTTTTTTCCCACCACAATTAGCAAGCTCAATTTCATTATTCACTAGCTGATAACCCGGGCGTTGCCCTGGGTCATTTAATATTTTGTGATGTTGGGTTGTCATTCAATGATTTTTACTTCCAATGTTGAGTCCCCTATGTACGAGCTTAGAATGACAATATTAAGACTTTTTTTATGTAAGATTTGGCGACAAATACTTTGTTTTTCTTTTTTTGTGAACTATGACCTTATGCATCCATACGGTAAAAACTGGTCACATATCTATACATGAATCAAATTATGAATATCGCGGGACGTCCCCACTGAGTGACGCGTTGCACTTCCTAGCCCCGCTGTGTAGTGAAAGTATGCAAGTCGCTAAGTCGTTGCTCGGAAGCGACCGCCATCCTGGCGCCCCGGGGTGGTGTCAAATGAGCAAAGGTTCCCGCATCATGGACGGGTGCGGGTAAGAAGTTGTCAGGGAAAGGAAAGAGTGGTAACTTGAGTTCTGGGACTTTGTATGGCAGATCATCACTTTAGTGAGAACTATGAAGAGGTACAAAATAAGCATTATGTTTTGGAGGAGACTAAATGGGAGTTGGACAAAGGCAAGGGAATAGATGGGTTTAAACTGGTATTCTAAACTGACTTGCGAAGGAATGGAGTGGGTTATACTCATGGAAGGGCATATAAAATGATGTAGTGGAGGTGTCTAGAAAGACGATCCGATAATGAGCTTAAGTGTTGTTGGGAGATGAGGTTATGACTATTGTTAGTGCCTATGCACTACAAGTTAGAATGGACAAATCTATTAAGGATGAGTTTTGGGAAGATCTTGAGGATTTGTGATATAGGTCCCTACAAGAGAGAGTTGATCATTAGTGGTGATCTTAATGGGCATTTGGGGCTCAAGAGGGAGGGATTTGAAAGTGTGTGTGGAGGGTTTGGTGTTGGAGAGAGATGAGAAGGGAAGAATATTTTGGACTTTTCTTTGGCTTAAGACTTGGGTATAATGAACACTTGGTTCGAGAAACATCCCACCTAGTGACTATAGGACGGGGATCATGGTGTTCAATAGATTTCTTAGTGAGGAACACTTGGAGAAAGAGTTTCATTGATTGTAGTGATCTTTGGCGAGAGTGTGATCACCTAACATAGGTTGATGTGCTATTTTTCAAGTAAAGAAATGCTTAAGGAGAAGAGGCCAGTTTTGGAACCTGGAATAAATAGTGGAAGCTTCAAGGAGAGAAAAAATAAGAATTTGTGAGAAAATGGTTTGGTACAGATTTTTGGTTAGTGGGTATGGATTCGGATGTATATTTGTTTGGATAAAATGGAACAATGTTTAAAGATCTGGCAAAGGAACTTTTTGGAGAATCCAAAGGAACACAGCATGGCACCAACTAAGTACACATCTTGGTGGAATGATGAGGTAAAACAAGCTATAAGGAACAAAGGGAGTGCTATAAAGGTTGGGAACATCTCAAAATGATGATAATTTTGAGAGGTATAAACAAGCTAAAAAAGCTAAAAGGCGGTCAGAGATGCACGGGCAAAGGTAAACTAAGGCCTTTATGCCGGTTGGTTTCTAAAGAAGGGGAGAAAGACATCTATAAATTGCTCGTTTAAGAGACCAAAGAACTTGGGATATAGGGCGGTTAAATTTGTGAAAGATGTTGATCAAAGGTGTGTGGATGATAACAAGATAAAAAGTAGATAGAGATCCTACTTTGATAATTTATTTAATGAGGTTCGAGACCAAGAGATTGAGGGTGTAGCTATCTCCTCCTCACATGGTAAATTGGGATTTTATGAGGAGATTCAGAAGGGAGAATTTAAAGAGCTTTAAAAAGATGGGGTCAAGGAAAGCGGTGGGACCGAATGGTATTCCTAGAGGTATGGAGATGTTTGGGAGATAAAGGAATTGAGTGGTTGACAACTCTCTTCAACAAGATATGGGGAATGATAGAATGCCAATGGTATGGAGGAGAGCACCATAATCCCGGTGTATAAGAATAAAAGGTGATGTTCAAGGTTGTGCTACTATAGAGGGGTCAAGCTAATGAGCCATATCATGAAACTTTGGGAAGGGCTATTGAACGGAGAATCAATTAGGTTTTATGCCAGGAAGGTCAATATGGAGGCAATCTATCTCAAGGAAGCTAGGAGCACTACAGGGATGAGAAGAAAAACCTACATATGGCTTTTTTGACTTGGAAAAGGCATATGATAAGGTACCGAATGAGGTGCTATGGTGGGCTCTTACTAGAAAGGTATCTCAAAGGATATATTGATATCATTAAAGATATGTATGAGGGGTTCGCACAATGTATGAACTAGTGTTAGGAAAACATATGAGTTCCCTATCACTATTGATGTACATCAAGGTTCTACACTTAGCCTTTCCTTTTTGCCATAGTTATGGACGAATTGACGAGTTCAATTCAAGATGTTATCCCTTGGTGCATTTGTTTGCGGATGATATTGTGTTGGTCGTTAATCGAAAGTAGCATTGGAAAGCTAGGTGGAATTGTGGCAAAGAATGTTGGAATCACGGGGTTTTAAGTTGAGTAGAATGTAGACGAAATATATGGAGTATGTATTCAATGGGACAAGGAACCAAACGACAAGCTCAATTAGTTTGGATGGAAAGAGCGTCCAATGTTCGGATTCTTTCGGTATTTAGGATCCATTATCCAAAAGGATGGTGAACTGTATATAGATGTGGACAAAATTTGAAGTGGAAGGGAGCTTTTGGTTTTTCTGTGCGATCGGGGTATGCTCAATAAATTGAAGGAAAATTTTTACTGTAGAGCCATAAACCAGCCTGTCTTTACGGGACTGAATGTTGGGCATTGAAGCTATGCCATCTCCATAAGATGAGTGTGGCAGAGATGTGTATACTACGTTGGATTTGTGGGACATGCAAAAAGGGACAAAATACGAAATGAGGTAATTAGGAAGAGATTGAGCGTTGCTCCTATGGAAGATAAGTAAAGGATAATCGCTAAAATGATTTGGTCATATAAGACAAGACCGAGTAACTCTGGTAAGGAGGTTGGGAGTGACAACAATAGGAAAGGAGGAAGGTAAAGAAAGACCAAAACAAACTTGGAGAGGTTCTTAGTGGAGATATGAGGGCGTTGGAAGGTTGAAGACATTTAGGTCAAATAGGGAAGATTGGAGGAAGAGTATTGTGTTGATGACTTTTGCGACTCCTCATATTAATTCGTGTCTAGCCACCCCAAATTAATTTGGGACTAAGGCTTTGTTGTTGTTGTTGTATACCTTATGCAGTCTTAAAGTATTAAAATTGAGACCTTATAATTGAAATCCGCAAAAAGGTCAATTATCGGCGTTGACTACACGCATGTCTTTCACTTTATTTATATGTTTATCGACTTACCCCCTTTCACTCTCACCCCACATTACCCACCTTTTAATACTTACAAATGATTGAAGTCATCAACTACTTTGCTAAAGTCATTCATCATAACCAAATTAAAGATACTCCTTGTTCTAAAAGCAAATAGAAGTATCAAAAATCCAAGTACTCCATCATCAGTAGTCTAAACTCCGAGTCTTAATCCCTGTCTCAACCAACACCAAAATTATCCCTACAGATTTACAAACCTATCACACTTGCAAAATCAAATTAAACAGCACTTTCTTCAAATCAATAGAACACAATTGAGATAAGGGAAACCTATGTGATACACTATCGTTCTCATCCAACAGATATGCTGCAACATCTTGAATCCAAGAAAACTCAATTGCAGAAAAACAAAATTGAAATTATCAATTCATACACACATAATTCAAGTCACAAACTATGATGGTATCATGATATCCATCTCGTAGTGTATTCTTCTTGATACCTGAATCACATTATTAGAACTCACCTGCAGATTTAGCAGAAAAATCGTTGATATTGTTGTTCTTGAGCAGATTGCAAACCTTTTAGAGCAGCAGAAGCTCTAAAGCTGGCTATAAAACATGCCATAGATTATCACTACCTGACTACCTGCAAAGTGTACCATTATAGCTCAATTAGACAGATTGTGGAGAAAAAAGGGAAAGCTAAAAATAATAGTATGATTGTGGACAAAATTTGAATTATAATCAATTCAAACCATTTGATTATCAAGTAAAGTAAATCTGTTACAAGCCCAATGATTACGAAGCAAAGTAAAATACAACTTATAATGAGCTAGTAGAAGCATAACCAAACTTAAATAACTCAGTTCAAATTCAATCCTAAAGCACAGGGCAATAACAACCTATAAAAGTTTAAAACCTGAAAATTCAAAGTAATTCAGAGAACCAGCAATAATCCCCACCTTTTGGCTCTTCCTTCCCATCATCTTCCTGAAAAAATCAGATTTCTGCAACATTAAGCACAACTATAGTCATAATTCAATAACCTTTAGTAACTGAAAATTTAATATGCAATAAAATACACTTGTTTCGAACCTTCTGTTTTCTAAATTCTTAGGCATGCTAACCACGAATAGGGAACTTCACAGCAATAAGGAGTTTCCAATGCCTTAGCAACAATTGTCCTCCTCGTTCCAAAACTACTAACACCCATAATCAATCACTGCCATTGTAAAACTTACCTAAAAGTAAATTCTACTCTCAAATCAAAATTAAGTAGTTCTATTTCAAATCAAAATTAAGTATTGCCTTCAAGTAAAACCACAACACACTACAAATTCATCAAATACATAGCAAAATCAGTTTTTTTAATCAATTGAACATGAATTCAAAGGAATTCACAAATATTTTTAGGCATAAAAGTTAACAAATAACGAATTAAGAGAAAGAAACCGTATCTCTTCATTTTGTGGTATTTTTGGAGCCTTTTTATTCTCTGTTTTGTGTGACTCTTGGTGTAATTGGGGTTAATGACACTAATTTCTCTTATTCAAGATATTAGTGACAAAAGGATCTAAAGTAGATGATTGAATGGCGAAGGAAAATCAATCACAATTGAAATTCGTGAAAACGGTGAAATTAATTATGACGGTATGTGGAAACTCTTTGAAGGATAGCAATTAAAAGACTGTTGGGTAGTATTATTATTATATTTTTTTGAGGGCAGTATCTTCCATGATTAATACAGTAACAATTAAGAACTTTGTATAAGACTTGTCAGTACTCTATCCTTTTTCTTGAATTTGTTTCAATGTTACTTGAATGAAAACTACCTGTGGAAAAAGTGGTATACACTAGATTCATAATGCAAAGTAAATATTGATATACACATTGAATGAAATGACATGATCTCATATGACTATGTCTTTTGTTACTTTAAAGTCACTATTTCGGCTCAAAGTGACATATGTCAATAGTATTACGAACCAAAACGATGCAAGTAAAATAAAAATAAAAAAATAAAAAGGATGAATCAGATAAAAAAGTGTGTTGTGAACGCTGTATAGGAATTGACTAGACTTTGAGATAACAAGGTCTCAACACGGGACTCTTAAATTATGAGGAGGATAACGATAAACGAATGATGCTAGCAGTGTAATACCCATATTTAATTCAATATCCTCTAGATAGAGTGGTTAGGAGAGCTAAGCACACTTCGTCTATGTTTGTTGATAGTGTTCAACTTTACCTTTGTGAGCTGAATTTCCTGAATTAACCTACGAAGTATCATAGATCTTGGAAGCATCAAAAAGTTCCTCAGTTAATTACCCAAAAGCTGCCATAAGGCCCATATCCATTAGCATCTGCTTCTTTGCTGTAAAAGTCACATTGATCTTCAGAAAGGCTTGTGATATAAGCTTAATAAAAAATACTCTCCATATAATACAGCATACCCAGGGTGAGAGGACTGTTTTTAGCAAGATGCTGAAGGGGTAGGGAGCTTTTTTTACTTTTGTAGTGTGGTTTTACAAATTATCTATGAACTTCTAGGGAACTCGAGAATTTGTGAGTTTGCACCAGTTTAGCTCCTCATCCTTAATATTGTTATAATGCTAATTCTTTTTGCCTTTATGCAGGCATTGAGTCTATCTATGAGTGGAAAGGAGAGGTATGGATCATTTCCTATCAATCCCAGCTATAGCCTTTAAAAGAGATTATACAAACTGCTTAGAGTCTTAATTGTATTAATGCTAGTCTTCTGATCGTTTTAGTTTCTTATCATTCATAAAGCATGAACAGAACATTGCATCAGATGCAAAGTTATGTTTATGTAATGCAAAAGGTCTGGTATTTTGTGGTTGTCCTGCTGCTATTTGCACACTCTCTTTTTCTTCCCCTCTTTACTGAGGGTAAAGGGACAGATTATTGGCAATGTATTATTGAGTCTATCATTTTGTTTGTAATGGGTCTTTTTAATGCTATTGCAACGTGTTGTATACTGCATGTTATAACCTCGGATGTAGCTGAGTTATTTAGCTGACTTGGTTCTTTCTCTCGGTTGCAATACAAACGGATTCTGAAGAGCTGCTTATAATAAAGACCAGGGAATCCCTCTTAGGTCTCTGACAGAGCATGTTCAAGCTAACCATGATATGATAAGTTATACAACTTGTCGCACTCTTTATGAATAGACTAACATATGCCTATAGCTACTAAAATCAAATGATTTTTTTTTATGATACCAACTATTTGTTGCATCACACTTGTGGACTTTTCAAGTACTATACGTGAGTCAGCTTCACTTGTTCTTGTTGTCAAGGGTGAGCAAGGGTTATTTGAGGTTTTTGTTGTACATGATATGAGAGTTTTAAAGTACCTAATGTTGCATCCTATTTAGGCGGCCATTGTATACTGGATTCTTTTGTGTCATACTTCATATTTAGCAGTTTGGAATGGTACATTTAGCTCGTGAAGTGAGTGAAGCACTAATGTTTTTTCAATTATTGTGTTTGTGCGGGTACCTGAAGTATAGCAATGCCTATTACTGGGGAAACACCCAATATCTTGAGTGGCTCAAAGACAGCACTAGGACTAATCAAAAATTGAAAGCCGAAATAATGATCTGTCTATCTCTATGAATTTCACTTGTGATTAGAAAATTTCTGTTCACTTTTTTCTTGTCACTGGTTTATCTTTCCTCTTCTTCATCCTCGTGAGTGAATAAGAGTAAGCATGTTGCCTGTGAATGTATATGGAGACGGCCTATTTAGCTAATTGTGGTTTCTAAACGTCTGGTGTACACTGTATATATTTTTCTTGAGATGATTTGGCATCTTCTAATCCTCATCTTTTGCAATGGCATAGAAGAAGGCACTGTACAGGATCTTATTGAACTTTTCCCCCTCAAGGCTTGAAGCTACAAGGTGTGACCTTGAACGTGTGATATTATCGTATTCACAACTAAACAGGAAAGATCTTTTGCAATGTGCCCGTATTCAAGATTAAATTTGTTTCACTAAGTTTTGAACCATAATAAAATCAGCAAATTACTGATCCTATTCATTTTTGCTCCTACTCGTGCTACATAAATATCAGAATACACAGTCGTGCAAAGTTGTGCTATTTAAACATTATAACTTTCTACTTTGTAGATTTGGTATGACTAATGAATTCCATTAATTAATGATGAAATCACTGAAGAAAAGATGATTTGTTTCCTGTCACCATCAGTATAATTGTATCAGGGTGCTTTCATTCTATTTCGTAGTATGTTGGGTTATTATTCCCCCCTTCAGTATAAATATTATGCCCCATATCACACATGATGACATATGAACCTTAATCTACATCTTTTTACAAAAATAATAACAATGCTAGTAAGATGGAGAAATTCTTAGCTTCTTGTTTTCTACTGTTGTTATTCATCTTACCAATTTCCGGTTTGTGTATTGTTTTCCTATATTGGCATATTGCTCTATTTCTAGTGAGATATGATCTCCAATTTCTCCTTGGTAGCATATCTTTAATTGTCGTAGCCTTATTTAAGCCTATAAATATGTGTTCCGTGATGCTAAGCCAAGTAAACAAAACATGGTGACAAAAGGATAATATGTTTTAATGCAGGCAACATAGACACATATTATACAACATGTGAGTACGACGAAGTGCAAGGAGGAGGATGCCCGGACTTAAATGCGTGTGCAGCAACATGCTAGATGTTTTGTAGGCGTAGGGAAGGTGCTAGGAGCTTGTTTGTCCAAAGGAAGTGGTCAAGTAGATGATTGTGCAGATTGTTTATTACTGAGGGGCTCCTTGTATTTCTGGTTGTTCAGGCACTAAGGTCCACCTCAGTCCGTACTGTGAGTCACTTCCGAACATGATCTTGCCAACCCACCGCAAAATTGACGTGATGTGATCTAAATTAACTATATTGGTCATTTTTGTGACTCATTTAGAACCGCATTTGTAAATTTTCATCTACTACGTATACAATTATATCTTAAGTGAAGTTGGTTCATTACTACGAGTGCATTGTAAAAAAATTAATTGATTTTGTCGGAGAAGAGTGACAAATATTGTTTACCTTTCCCGAAACACCTAAAGTTTCTAAAAAAAAAAAAAAAAAAAAAGCTAAGACTTGGAGTAACTACATATATAAAGTGAGTGAATGACTCGAAGATATATACAACACACTATACATATCGACAAATATTAATTATTCAATTTGTATAATAATAATAATAATAATAATAAATCTCACCCACGTCGATCAATAAATAAATTCACGAACACAAGAGGGGGTTGTGTGGGATGAAGAAAACAATTGAGTGGACTCAAAAGAGGCAAAGTATAGCATGTGGGTCGCATATACTTGCATGCCAAACACATGACTTGGGGTGGTCTACCATTAGACTTGTAAAATTGTAAACACATTATGAATTTATGATTTTATGATATCGTGTATCGTATGTGTACTTTACGGTTAAGAATTATGAAGTAATAGAATTGCGTCTTTATATATTGCGGCAATTTGTAAGAATATAATGGGGTAGTGAATGTCTTACACATATTACTTGTATGTCAATCAAATGAATAAGTATCAAAATATGAAGAGTTTTTTTTTGTAGAAACCATTCATTAATTTATATTGAATTAAATCAAATCAAAGTTAGCAAAACTCTAAAACCGAGATGACTAAACCTAGCTAAAATTATTATGTTCAAAACATCAAGGTTTTAGCCCACAATTTAAAGTAAAACCTTTATATAAATTATTCAAAGAAAAGTTGTAAACAATAATTGCAAGAATAATTCCTCCTAATACTCCTAGTTATGATCATAATCTTTTAGACCAAAAAGATAAAGCCGATCTCAAATACAAATGACCAAAGAGAGGGCCAAGGGATGACCATATATATCACAAACTCGTGTTTTTTTCTTGAAAAAGAGTGAAGTGGAAACTTTGAGATGATGAGGCAAGTATAATAATTAAGCAATATAATTAAGCATGCATCTCAAAGAATTTTTGGGCAAATTTATTCTACTGCAAAAAGATAGTAAAGAGGAGCGGATAGATGGGGAGAAGAAAAAAAAAAAAGGTGGATTTCAAAGAATATAAGCTTAAAAAGAGTTTGATTTTTGTGCCCAAATGTGAAGTATACCTTTATAACTTAAAAGCTCTTTTTTTGGAGTTACAAAGCTAAATTTTTTTTTATCCACATTGATGAAGTGAGTGCATGGAATAAGTATCCAATGTCTTCTGTTTCATACTTGAATTGAGACACTTAGAAACTTCATCTTCTCTCCTTATTTGTGGTCCGGCCATTTTCACTCGGATGCATGTGGAAATTAGTTTGCTACCTAGCTCGGCCTTGAGATGCCAAAACAAAAATGTTTGGTGTATTCCAAGAACCCGTATTGTTTAAAAATTAAGCAACATTTGATCCTTCCACCAAATCTTATTATAACATGACAAATTTCATTGAGCCTAGATATAGGCCTACACCGGAGGAGATAATGACTATATACAAGCCCATTAGGGTTCCATCATAAAGCCAATTGGTAATATGAGGAGTAACCCTCTAAGCTTATATGTCATCCTCCCTCTTATTTTTCAATGTGGGACTCACATGTGGGTTTATTTTCTCAACATAACAGATTTTGAGTTGTTTTAATAGGAAATTTAAACTATAAGTGTGATAAATTAAGAGGAGAATTGCAATACAAGTAATGTGGTCAAAACTCAAAACATTTTAGTTATCCAATAATGCATGTTTAATATTCCTAATATCTTAATGCTTGAATAGAGTTACACCTGTTTTTGTGTAACACGTTTAAAGTAAAAGAAAGTGTAAAATTTGAGGCATCCCTTGGGCCTTGACTAATACTGTTTGGAAATGGCATGACTTGATCGATCAGCCGGATCAGGTGACACGTGACACCATTCCACATTATTAGACATTGATTAGTATATATGTGCAAGTATGCAACGTACCAATTATTTCATTTGGGCTCTCTCTAACGTACTGCAATACTTATATAAATATCATAACAGTTTTAATTTCATCAAAAATATCATCAAATGGCATGATGATCATCCCTACATTTTTACAATATATAAAAGGTCGAGGATGCATTATTGAAGGTAATTTGATTTTGCAAAGCTTTGGTGGTCATAAAATGGGCGGAGAAAAGGAAAGGGAGAAGTTTAAATCATAACACTAATAGCATACTAGCTCGATATTATTGGAGTATAATGTATTTATACAAGTATTGTATAGCTTTTGTATAAAGTTAGTTACTAAAGTTTGTTAAGCTTTGCTGATGTAAGCTTTAGTTTGTTAGGATGCTGATGTAATAGTTAGTTACTAGTGATGTCAGCTGTTTTGTAATAATCCCAATATAAAATTGGATGGTAGCTCATTTGAAGAAGCAATGAAATCAGTTGCTTAATTTCTTCTTCTTCATCTGATTACACTAAAATTTTCCTCTCAAAACTTACAGTTTCTTCATGGTATCAGAGCAAACATTTGAATCTTCATCTTCTTCGAATTCGCAACATTGATTCTGATGAAGTTTTGCAATCTTTGAATGTTACTGAAACATTTATAATTCATATTTTTACAGTTTTTCTGTCCAAAATTCTTCAAAAATCACACAATTAAAGCTCAAATATGGCAGTTGAAGATCAAATTCCAAGTTTCTCACCACAACAAATACGTTTACCGCCAAATCAAGATCCTTCAAGCATTTTTACATTCATCCTTCTGATCATACAACACAACAAACTACTACTGAGAAATTCAATGGAAGTGGTTTTGCTTATTGGAAACGTTTAATAATTATAGCTTTGTCTGCTAAAAATAAGCTTGCATTTGTTACTGGTGAGATTTCTGAACCATCTTCCTCTGTATTCAGTGTGGAAACGTTGCAATGATACTGTGATTTCTTGGATTCTGAATAATCTAGATGCTAGTATAGCTAGAAGTGTGTTATATTTTACTACTGCTGCTGAAATTTGGAAAGTTTTGGAAGACAAATATGGATATGTTTCTGGAGCTCATCTCTTTGCTTTAGAACAACAATTAGCTTAATTAACTCAGGGAAATATGAGTGTTTCTGAGTTTTTTACTAAGATAAAGGCAATTTGGGATCAGATGAGTGCAGTAAATCCTTTACCTATTTGTACATGTAATGGTTGTTCTTGTAATCATACCAAGAAGATTTATAAGCTACAACAAGATCATAGGCTTATGCAGTTTATGATGAAATTGCATGAGCAATTTACTGTAGTTAGAGGAAGTGTATTGTTAATGCAACCTTTGCCTAATATCTCACAAGCTTATAGACTATTTTTGCAAGAAGAAAGACATAAGGAGATTGCTAACATTGCTGATCAGAATAGTCACATAGACACCATAGCTTTAGCTGTAAATCAGTCATTACCTAAACCTGATTTTACACATCCAAGAGGTTTTAGACCAAATGCTTCCTATATTGGTACAGGCAGAGGTAATAGTTGTGATGTTGTTACTAGTGGAAGCAGTTCAGTGTTTGGTAGAGGTTTTCAAGGTTTCAGAGGAGGATACAAGAGACCTGCCAACACTACCTATTTCTGTACTCATTATCAAAAGCCAGAACATTCATATGCTAGATGCTTTAAAGCGCATGGTTTTCCTCCTGGTTTTACTGGATTCAAAGACAAAAGAATAGCAGCTGTAACTCCTTCACAATCACCAGAAGATCAGTCAAATATTTCTTCCTCAAATGGTGAATTTGTTGTTCCACCACAAGCTTCTGTTACAGTTGAGCAGTACAATTACCTTATGGAGTTACTGTCTAAGTATAATTCTGCAGCTTCACAGTCTTCTCCCATTCCATCAAATACTGAACAAGCACCACAAGCAACTGCAAACTTTGCATGTATTTGTTGTGTTCTTAACTGTTCTAGCAGTACTTGGATTCTTGACAGTGGTGCCACAGATCATATATGCAATTCACTTGATATGTTTACTTCATATTCTGAAGTAACTAATGCAAATGATACTATAACCATACCTAATGGTAAATCATTCCAAATCAAGCACAAAGAAACAGTACTCTTAAACAATGGCTTGAGATTGCTAAATGTGTTACATGTACCTGATTTTCACTTTAATCTCATTTCCATTCACAAATTATGCTTATATTTGCATTGTACAGTTTCTTTCACTGACGATGCTTGTTTTCTTCAGGAGCTCTCAATGACAAAGCCTCCACTTCTACTTGGTAAGATTGCTGGAGGACTTTATCATGCAGCTCAACTTGCTTCCTCTTCTTCAGCTTTTGTATTCAATAAACTAAGCACAAATTTAGAATCTCTTAGGCTATGGCATCTCAGATTAGGTCATTTGCCTGTCTCTCAGTTAAAGATTTTGTTTCCAGCTAGATTTGTTGATGGTTTTACTCATCAATTGATTTGTAATGTGTGTCCTGCTGCTAGACAATCTAGATTGGCATTTCCTTCTAGTTCTACAAAAACTATTAAACCTTTTCATCTTTTTCATGTTGATATATGGGGTCCTTACAAAGTTTACACTCACAATGGTCATAATCAGTTTGTTACAATTGTGGATGATTACACTAGATCCACCTGGACTCATTTGATTAGATATAAATCAGATGGTCATAATCTATGGGGTCCTTATTCAGAACTTTATTGCTTATGTGGAGACTCAGTTTCAAGCTACTGTTTTATGTCTTAGATCTGATAATGCAAGGGAGTTGACTGAAGGACCTTTAAAACATTTCTTAGCAGCCAAAGGGATTTTTCATGAAACTAGTTGTGTTAATACACCTCAGCAAAATGGTGTAGTTGAAAGGAAATATAGGGATCTTTTAGAAACAACTAGAGCCTTATTTTTCCAAGCAAAGTTACCACCTAAGTATTGGGGTGAAGCTGTTCTTTGTGCTACTTTTCTTCTTAACAGAATGCCTTTAAAGCCATTACATAACAGAACACCTTTTGAGCTTTTGCACCAGTCCAAACCAAATTTGTCTTTGTTAAAAACTTTTGGTTGTTTGTGTTATGTTTCCACCTCTTCTATAGGCAGAACAAAATTCAATCCTAGAGATATACCTTGTGTTTTTCTAGGTTATCCAACTGGTCAAAAAGGCTACAAAGTTTTGAGTCTTCTCACTGATTCTATTTTTATTTCCAAAGATGTAGTTTTTCATGAATCTCATTTTCCTTTTCATCTTTCATATGTCAAGTCTTTTTCAGCCGATTCCATTTATTTACCTACTTTTACACATTACACTATAGAATATGACTTTCCTATTCCTGATATTTTCTTTTCCTCTTCTTTTTCTTCTGATTCAGCTTTGCTTTCTGCACCTTTGCCTTCGTTTTCTTCTTCTTCTTCCCCAACTTCTACCACTTATTCTGCTTCTCCAGTCACTTCTCCTGTCACACATATAGTGTCTGATTCTTCTCAGTTAACAGTTGATTTACCAATTCAGTCTACTGCACCACTCAGAAAATCTTCAAGATCACATGTTCCTCCTACATATTTGCAAGACTATTATTGCAATTCTGTTCATACTCACTGGTGCAACCTAGTTTCTTACACTATCTTCATCACCAACCATTAACTGAACCTAGTTCTTATACACAAGCATCTAAAGTTCAAGTTTGGGTAGATGCAATGGCTGCTGAATTAGCTGCTTTAGAGGCTAATCATACATGGGAGGTTGTTGATTTACCACCTCACAAGAAACCTATTGGCTGCAAATGGGTTTATAAGGTGAAATTAAAGCAAGATAGTTCAGTTGAGAGATATAAGGCAAGGTTGGTTGCACAGGGTTTTACACAACAATATGGTATTGATTTTGAGGAGACCTTCTCTCCAGTTGTCAAGATGACAACTATTAGGTGTATCTTGGCCTTGGCAGAACACAACAATTGGCATTTACATCAATTAGATGTGAACAATGCCTTCTTACATAGAGATTTGAAGGAGGAAGTTTATATGCTCATGCCAAAAGGTGTCTCTAATCCTGATAATAAGGTTTGCAAGCTCACTAAGTCCTTATATGGACTCAAACATGCTAGTAGACAATGGTATTCTAAATTGACAATTGAGCTCATTTCTCAGGGTTTTGTTCAATCTAAATATGATCATTCTTTGTTCATTCTTAGGACTGCTCATCATATTACTTTGGCTACTGTCTATGTTGATGACATTATTGTCATTGGCAGTAGCTTAGACATTATTACTCAGTTGAAAGCACATTTGCATAATGCCTTTAGCATCAAGGATTTGGGTGAACTCAGTTTTTTCCTTGGCAAGGAAATCACCAGATTGCAATCTGGCCTGGTTGTTACACACAAAAAAATTCACTCAAGAATTGTTAGACTTTAGCAATATGGATTTATCACACATCCTGCACCTGCTTCTTTGCCCTTGAATTTAAAGTTGTTGGCCAATGAAGTGGACTTGTGTACAAATCCTGTTCAATACAGGTCTTTGGTTGGAAAATTGAATTTTCTAATCAATATCAGTCCTGATCTTTCTGATGCAGTCCAAACATTAAGTCAATTCCTTCATTCTCCTAGAACCTCTCATATGAATACCCTTCATCATGTTTTAAGATATGTGGCTGGCACAATTGGTCAGGGAATTCTTTTGTAGGGTAGTTCAGAATTATCCTTGTCAACATTTTCAGATGCAGACTGGGCCTCTTGTCCAAATACAAGAAGATCAGTGACAGGTTATTTGCTTTTGCTTGGTAATTCACCAATTTCATGGAAGAGTAAGAAGCAAACTATGGTCTCCAAGTCTTCCTCTGAATCAGAATACATGGCATTTGCTGTAGCAGCTAGTGAGGTTACTTGGGTAGTTAATTTGCTTCAAGAGTTGGGGGTTGCTAATTTGGCTCCCGTGAATTTGCATTGCGATAATCAATTTGCCACTCACATAGCAAAAAATCCATTTCATCATGAAAGAACAAAACACATTGAAATTGATGTACATTTTACTAGAGACAAAGTTTTGGATGGCTTGCTTAAGCTGGTTTATTTGCCTACTCAAGAACAGATAGCTGATTTGTTCACCAAACCTCTTCCTTCTCCTCATTTTCATTACCTATTAACCAAACTAGGATTGGTAGATCCTAGTTTGAGGGGGGGGGGGGTATAATGTATTTATACAACTATTGTATAGCTTTTGTACAAAATTAGTTACTAAAGTTTTTTAAACTGTGCTGATGTAAGCTTTAGTTTGTTAGGATGCTGATGTAATAGTTAGTTACTAGTGATGTCAGCAATTTGTAATAATCCCAATATAAAATGGGATTGTAGCTCATTTGAAGAAGCAATGAAATCAGTTGCTTAATTTCTTCTTCTTCATCTTTCTTACACTAAAATTTTCCTCTCAAAACTTACAGTTTCTTCAGATATATAGTGCAATACGTGTAAAATTCACAATACTACAAATTTAATTCGACTAGCTATAATAATCTATCCACCAAGTGAGTGATCTAACTACTATTACACTACAATAATGGATTGGTATCTAGTAACCAAATAATCTAACAAAACTACTTGTGTATACAATGAAAATACAAAAAATTGGAATATACCCGCGCATATATGTTTGTTTATTAAGGTGCTTAATTTCTACTGGTGCGGTTGTTAAACACATTATTAAAACCAAAAAATCTATACTGAAACTGACCTTTGATTATCTAACAAAAATAGCATAGATGCGACCAATGGTATAAAATATAGTAGAACAGTACATTGGATGTACGATATACATGAAGTAGCTAGTAGAAGAATATCATATATATTATATATATAATAGATACATAATTTATAGAGTAGTACGGAGTAGTTTAATTAGAATCTTTCTTATAATTACAATCAAAGTAATGTAATTAAGGTAGGATTATTGTATGATGCTTGCCTTATTAATGATGCTTTACGATGTGTTTGTCGTTGATAAACATTATACATTGACTATTAATTTCTTGACATGCATCCCTCTGAGTCTGAGGCCTGAGCTTCCTCAAAACACACTTATGCTTAAACCTTAAGACAATATTAATGACCTTAATCTAAATGCCCGAGGTACTAAAAATGATTGTAAATTGGAACAACAAGATTAGACTTCGATTTCCGCGAATTTATGTCATTATATACGCTAATGTTACTAGGATTATTGCTTTATAATTGAAAAATGAGAGGACGTGCAAGCTAGGTACTGAACTACTGATATTGTTTACTGCTTAACTAATTAATTACCTTATGTAATTTAATTAGCTATTTTCTAATACTCAGTTGATATAAAAATCAGTGCTATTGACAAGTAGTGTTATTAGAATGGACTCATAGATTGAGTAACTCACGATGCATTATTGTATTATTAAATATTAATTATTAATAATATAAATTGGAATACCGAATCAATTAATTAAATAGAATTTATTTGGAAAATGCTCTGTTGGAGTAGCATATTCCACGATTTTACAAGTTTTCATGTGTGTCACTGTGTCTGT
The DNA here is from genome assembly GCA_016808085.1 of Suaeda aralocaspica. NCBI lineage: Eukaryota > Viridiplantae > Streptophyta > Magnoliopsida > Caryophyllales > Amaranthaceae > Suaeda > Suaeda aralocaspica. The sequence continues at coordinate 9,201,520 of PYUH01000044.1, read as the reverse complement.
GTCTGATGTCAAAGGCCCCAAATTAGCAGCTAATTGGACTGTTTACGTACATTATGCTTGATATAATATTGGTTAATGCCCATATAAAGTAACCAAGTGTCTTATATCTGATTGATATAAAACTATATTTGGTTACATTAATTTATTAACCAGAAATAATATTAATTTTAGGGATAGCTAAGAACTCAAGAAGTTCAAATATAGAAAAACCATGCATGTCTAAGTAAAACAATAAATAAATCCAATAAGTTTTATTCTGATACAATCGAGTTCAATTCGTTTATTTTTAGAAACCTGTATAAAACAGAATGCATTATGTATACATTGTGTATACTATATGTGATACAAAGAATTAACTTCGACCATGATCAAGTAACTCATTATTTATTGTTAGGCTCAAGCTCGCATATTAAAGGGGTGATGTGGTAAGTATGTGACAAGTAGCATTATAATTTACGTGACAACTAGTCAACTATGAGGATGAATCGATATAATATAAGGCTTATGCATGCATGAGATATAGTGCTACATTTGGTTGATAAGTTGATTCATACAGGGAACATCAGTAGCATCACAGTTTTTAAGATGTAAATACAAAAGTTGAAACAATAACTATTCATATATGTTGATATATATATATAAAAGGATCCACTAAAAACCTTAAGTTTGCTGAAAACCGTAAAAACCATAAAAAAAAGGGGTACATATAAGATTTAAAGCGGTACATACTAAGATTAAAGTGGTATAGGTATATTTATAATAATTTTTTTATTATTTATGAAAATGTCATTAATGAAGTATGTGTACTCTTTATACCTCTATTATTGTACCTTTTTTTATGGTTTTCACGGTGAAAACAGTTTTCACATAATCCCCTTTCTATATATATATATATATATATGATCTTAGCTTATTGGTCCATGCTTTACTACTCAAGTCTAGGAAAAGTTGTTTGGTTGAATGATGATTGTGTTTTCGTTGAGGTCGCACATTGACAAAGACATTGTAATAAGTTGATAACGTAGTACTTCCACAGTTTTACTTACCTCATTTTACCATGATCCCTTGTTGACGGAATTGGGCTTATGTGTGTGAGTATGTGACATGCAAATTAACATTTGACCAAAAGTTTAACAACCCCACATACCCCCTTGGTTTCTTTTGATTTTACCGTACGATAACTACTTGATCGATCATAATTGGGATCATTAAAGAAGTTAACTCTCATCAACTTGTCTAGCTAATTTGGGTAAAAATGGATGTCATCCAAAATAAGAATGGAGCCTCATCTTTAATTAGCTTGATTATTATTATGAGTAATCATATAATTCTACTTTGCTTTAACCTTTATTCGTCGTCATATATTAACTATTTACCTTTGAGGAGTTTGTGGTAATGTACTTTGCTCCAACAGTATTACTGAATATATGAATTCACTAATAAAAGAATTGCTATAATTTTATGAGGAGAATTTTCAAACGCGAATGTTATAATTTGGATTAATTTTTTTTTTCTCCGAGGAACTCATAAGCTATAATCCAAGCTTAATTGAATCTCGAATATTATTAGAAATTTAATTTTGTATTGATCTAGTTTGAATTGCTATAATTTTATGTACATGAGTCATGTTGATCTAGTTAATTAGTTAAGGCTAGTCAAATTATATATTGATAGACTAGGTAAATTTATAATGTAAATTATATAAATAATTAATTATTTGTAAAATTCAAGGTTTACCCTAGTTAATGGCCTTGTATATATATATTGCTCAACAAACTCAACTTCAATTTTATCCCAAGGAGGAGGAGAGTCAAACCAGTCCACAAGCCTAAGGAGGGTCCATCCTAAAACCAATTGGTAATAGGAGGAGTAACTCCTAGGCCTATAAACTAGTTCAACATCTCCTCTTTCTCCGATATGGGACAACTCACTAGTGTAAATCACATGGGGTTCAACAAAAGTGAATTCTGAATATTCTCAAATTTAACTGTAGTAGTTAAGTCTGTTATTATCGTCCTAGAGTACGTACATGACTACATGTATATCATCAATCTTGTGAAAATTCATTTCTTCAAATATGTAATACAGGTTTATAATATAGTTTTTTTTTTTTTTCCTTCTTCTGATAATCAAGTAATTAAATAACTATATATATGTTTGAATTGTGACAAAAAAAATCATGAAGTTGCCATTATTGTAATGCTATTACTTGCATACTCGTACTAAAAAATTCTGCAAAACACCTCGTTGTTTGTAATACTGTACAATGATTTTATTATAAACTTAAATTAAATGTTGTTATAATCAATAACTAACTGACTAATCTGTGATGAACTCATGAACAACCACACGTCGATCTGTGTCCTACATCCCAAATGTAAATACTGCACCCTAACTAAGCTAGCTAATTAAAGTCACTGCTAACTGCTATTTAATCATCATCAATTTATCATCATCTCATTAATTAGAATTTAGAAGTGTATAATCCCAGTAACCGTCAATATATAATTAAGTGATCAACACATTCATATAATCATATAAATCCTAGCTAATTATCATACTATTGGAATGGAATATAATAAGGTCTTTATAATGAATATTAGAGTAAGAATTATTTGTACTAATGCATAAAAAAATCCCTGAAAAGTTAAAAGGAAATCACCCAAAAAGCTTGAAAAGTTTAAAGTGCGACCTCTCTTTGCTGATTCTCTTTGTCAAGGAGGTTCAGAATTCCCATGCAACCACATTATATATTACTCCTTACAATAAATAATGAAATTTTTAATTAAAGATATTCAATTTGCTTATTGAATTTCTGCCATTTCAAATTTACCTTATTATCTCATCATTCGATTTGAAGCCTTGACTTAGACCACACAAAATTTGATTTCAAAAGCCTTGCTGCCATGCATTTTTAATTTGCTCGTCTATATATAATAAGCATTTGAGTACACATATCACATAGCATTTCATGTTTTTTTTACTACAATCCATTTCTTCCGACATATTATGTTTATTGGTGCTAGAGTATCGGGAGTCACAAGGTGGGGATGAAAAGCAATCATAGGAAAACCGGGAGAGAACGTATATAATAATCGATTTTGAATACTATACAAAGTACATGTTAATTAAAACTTCTAAACGTACTAATGCCCTACAATGTACATTTCACATAAAATAGATTTGACAAAAAATTATCGTGAGGATGAAATAGGAGTTGAAGCTGAAGTGTTCATTTGATTTCCAAACAATTCATAAGCTTAAGTGGACATACCCACCCCTTAAATGCCAAGTGATTTTGAGGTGGAACTTCCTATGTTTTGTATAGTAGACTCTCTCTTTCAAATTCTTAATAGCGGATGCATTTAGGCTCGTATTTAACAGTATTATACTCAATCAAAGGCTTTTGGTCCCATGTTTTGTACTAGTCTCTCTTCTATATATCTATAGTTACTAGCATTAGAGTGGAAGCATATAGTGGTTGTGGACTTGTGCATGGTAAACTGGTAACTACATGAAAGTTGCCATGTTGGTATATATATATATATATATATATGCTTTTTACAGCTTTAGGACACGTTATGTATGTTGTATTTTTAATGTAAGGTCGCTCATGCAAGGTGATGGCATATATATAGTAAAAATTGCAAATTTATATACATATACAGTAATATACATTTGTTTATGATTTGGACCACAAAAAATGTATAGTTGGAGTTGAACCCCTTGAGGATGAACCAGCTAATAACACTAATGTTATGCCATATATCTATGATATATATGATCTATCTGCCTATTAGCTTTGGTTGATATCGTGAGGTTACCAAAGTTGCCGTATTGGAGGCCGGATAGCAGTTTATATGTGATCATTATTTATCATGCTTTCCAAAATATATATATATATAAGATGTTTTAATTTGAACGACTAATCTTACATTGTGAATATTTAATAATTAATAATCAATTTCAATATACGACCTTTGAAAGGTTGACATTTTTACAAGTGTTTTAGAAATTCTTTTTTAACTGGTTGTTACATTTATGGTAGCGCAACATCGTTCATGCATGCTACACGTACAAAAACAAGCAGTGTATGTAGAGCCGTACAGGCAATTAATAAGAATAGTAATGCATTATAGCAAATGCAACATGAAGAAGAATGAAATTAATCATATGCTTAAGTGAATCCTTAATGGTGATCATATAAAATTAGAAATTGTCATTTTGACAACAAGTATCACTTCTATGGCATGTAAGTGTAATACACTTTTATGGCTTTTTCAAGAATCATGCTAATTGTCTAATGGCAAGACAACTGTCATTATTAGGAGAAATGTTAATTGCGTTTTTACATGGGTAGTACGTATTAGTGCTCAATTCTAACTTAGGCTTGTGCAAAATCCAGACTAGACTGCAATTAGACCAGGATCAGGCTTGAATCTAGATCGAACCGGATCTGAGATTCCGGTCAGGTCTTCGGCCCAACTAAAGCATTGAATCCAGATTTTCGGTCCAAGATCACAGGTCCAACGGCTCTTTAGTTGCATTTTAACAAATAAAAGTTATTATTTTTTGGAACAGCTCCAAGACTAGACCAGAGTCTGGTCCAAACCTGATTTTCAGGTCCGATCAATCCGTAGAAATTCAGGTCTTCGATTTTTCAGTCCAACAGGTCCCTGTCCAATCCGATTATGTACTTATGCACACCCCTAACTACAATTGCATAAAAGTGAATAAAGAGTAATGATTCTTTAGGCCTCTTAATCCATTCTTCTTAACAAAATTGTATTATAAAAGGAAAAAATACGTATGTAAAGGAAAAGTGGCTTGATGGACCAATATTTAGCCAAAAGGCGGGGAAAACTATAAGATCAATAACAAGTAACAACCATATTTTTGTTTATTATAACGAGAATGATAGGGAGGCTAGACTAGATAACAGGGGAGTCTAGACTAGATAATAGCCTGCTGGACATACTAGCTACTTTATTACATGGGTCTATTTATTTCAATTGAAAACAACTTAACTGAACTGAACTGGAAGTTTTTTATGAAAAATTAATGGATAGCAAAATAAGAGAAGAGAAGAGATGAACTGAACTGAACTGAACGGAGCTGAATTGAATGGATTTTAAGCTGAAGTAAACAAGCCCTAACCCCGTATACTCTTATATGTACATGATACATTAGCTAATTCACTTTAATTTGGTTTATGGTGATAGATTCTAGCTTGCTTAGTTTTTAAAAATCAACTAAGCAAGTGGTTGGACAGCACTAGAAGTAAGTTAGTAAACAAGTGTATGTAAATCCAAAAGAAAATTTAACAGAGTAATGCAGCTTTTAACAAGGTAACAGAGTTGTGATTTTGACTGAAAATTAAACATTACATAACCTAAGCATCTTGGACCGCTACATAATTCCATGTTAAGCAAGCTTAGTATAATCATGATCATGTTTTAATATGTCTAGTATAGGGTGCCCATTTTAACTTTTTGACCCTTCTTAGCTTCATTATTATTAGTATATTAGATTTTACTGCAGTGATTATTTTTTGCAATTACTTGTTAATTAACTAGTATAATACTATAATTACATGCTCCATGTGTAGTATATGTAGTCGTGGTCCTCTGTTCCCTTTAAATGTTAGTAAAAGATATATATTCCTTCCTTTAACTTTCTAGTAATAAGACAATAGATTGGGAACTTGAAAGAGTGTTGATTAAAAATTCAACTCCACATTTTACGGTGGCAATTGGCAACTGCAATGTTTTGATGATCTTTCATTTTCATTAACTTGTTCTTATTAGTAAATCAATCAATTTTTATTTTAAAACATATGCAAAGTGTATTGTTTGAACTTCTTTGAATTGATTAGATATGAATTTAAGCTATATATTGAACTTAGTAGTGATGATTGACGAACATTGATAAAACTAGTTCTCTTATTTAACCTAATTGAATCTAACGAATCATCTTTGTATAATATTCGAATTTATGAGAGCTTAACAACATGTGAACATAGAATCAAGTTTGATATGAAGAGAACAATGCGTACGGGCACAAGGTAGAAAACATTACTTATGTTTTCTATTTATTTTGAAATTGAATCATCATATACATTGTGCATACTCATAAGTCATGAACAAACAAATGTAGTGTTTGTATAACTTGTTAAACTTGAACTTGGCTGAAAGTATTACACTAAATGTAATGTGCACTACACTATCGATCATACTCATTTATGATATGTATTGTTTTCGTGACTAATCTTCAGAGGGTAAAGGGAATGCGAAATAGTAATTTCACGGGTAAAGGGTATGAGAAACATGGCCTAACAAACAATATAAGAAGGGTATGGGTACATTTGATTGATTCTCTTTTCCTTTTTAAATACCTCCAAATAAACGACTCATAATTAAAATACGGAATAAATAAATAATGAGAACTTATTAGATTGAATACAATAGATTGTATGAAGTAAACATTAGATCTGATTTAATATGGAACTCGTTTACCTAAAGAAAAGTAACATTAATGTGTGAATTTGTATTTATTGAAAATTATCACGAATACATAAAAACGCATCTATACTTGAGAATGAGCAAATATGTGTAGCATAAACACGTGCATTATTAAATTCCCTCAAATTACACGTAATTTTTTTTATTACAACCATTTATTACTACACATGTAATTGGCTGTCAAGATAGATGGACAAAAGTAGAAAGATGAATAATTCAAACCAAGTGCCATATTTGCTTATCTTGACTTTTAGGCAATAATAATTATTCAAGCTTAATAAGGCAACATATATGAATTGAGCCGGTGTAATCTACCAAATGATTTGGTTATGTGGATTCAATTCATTCATTTAGTCTTAATTCGATGATACTCTTGATGCCACTTCATTTCACACGTTCACCCCTACCCATAATTATTTACAATTTTTACCATTTATAAGATTAATCCCTTTTTGACCAAACCCCAAATAATTCACAAATAAGGAAGAATATAAATACTAATACAAATTACACAAACAATGTATAATTAAAGATTTGATTAGATAATTAAAAAAAAGGTCACCATTTCACAAAACACAACCGTTGAAACCAAAATTTCGCAAATGATTTCATAAGAATTTAATTTAATTTCCAACATCCTTGTATTAATACAAGTATGTCACATCCACTATACAAACTAACGTAGAGTACGTGTAAACTCCCTATATTTTTTATGAAACAACACTACTTTCTCTCTCTAAACCATTTCTTTCTCTCTCTAAAATACACACTACCCTAACACACATTTCTCCACCTACAAAAACCCCCCACTCACCTCAGCAGTTTTCTTCAACTCCATAACATTTTATTTTCCCCTGTAATATAAAGTTTAAACCTTTACTTTTTTTTTCCTCCCCCCCCAAAAAAAAAAAAAAAAAAACTACCCATTTTTTCATTCTTTTTTTTCCTTTTGATTTCTTTGTTTTGTTTGTTTGGTCATCCAAAATCATTTCTTTCATTCATCTATCAAATCTTCAACACAAAAAAGGTCCAATCTTTGAAGTTCTAGTGGATTCAACAATCGATTAATTTGATTTTTTTTAGAGAGAAAGTAATAGAAAAAGCAAAAAAGAAGCATCTTAAATCAAATATGGCACCAAGTTATGAGTGTGGAGTATCAAGCTTATTGTGTGCAGAGGATAACACAAGTATTTTTGATGAAGTTAATGATAATAATTATTATGGGGTTATTGTTGAAGATCATTTTGAGATTTGTAATTATTTACAACATCAAAATCCACAAAACTACCTTAATAACATCAATAATAATAATAATAATAATAATAATAATCAAGAACAAAACTTTTCTGGGTTTTTAGAGCAAAGTGATGAGTGTTTGGCTTCAATGTTTGACAAAGAAAGACAAAATTTTCTGGGTTTTGATTATTTGAACAGATTCAACTCTGGGGATTTGGACTTGGCTGCTAGAAATCAGGCTATTCATTGGATTCTAAAGGTGGGTCTTTTAATTTTCCCCCTTTTTTTTCTTGGTTATAAAAAAAAGTGTATTTTTTATTTTATTTTTTTGGTTATTTATCAGTATTTTATTATCAAAATCTTATTTATTTTTTTTGATGGGTTTATGAAATTTTAATGGAAAAATTGGTTCTTGACAAATAAAAATACAATCTTTTTCTTTTTCACTATTTGTTTCTGTCATTCTCTGGTTGATTATCATGTGGGGTTTTTTTGTTTTTGTTTTGGATATTCATTTCTTAATGATGATTTCATTGATAATGTGGGGTTAATTATTGGATAATTAAGCTACGTTTTATTATTAATTAAATTCTTTTTTTTTTTTTTTATTTTCCTTACATTATCTACTCTGCTACTAAACATGTTATGCATTTCTTACCTTCCTTTACAAAATGTTTGTATTGCTTCTTCAAATGATGAACTACATTGTCATGTTTTTGCCATTATCTAGTAAAATAATAATAATAATAATAATAGTGTTTGTTTTTGATTACCTTAAATGTTGGATTAGTGTCATTAATCATAAAGTTAATACCTTTATTAATGTAACGTTTTGATTGGTTAAAACAGGTACAATCCCACTACAATTTTGGACCTCTTTGTGTGTATCTATCTGTAAACTACTTGGATCGCTTCCTTTCTGCATATGAACTACCTGTAAGCTTTTCTAAATTACCAAACTTTTTTATATCATATGAATTAAATTAATGTTAGTTGTTTGACTTGTTTCAATTCATTTGCTCACATAACATAAATTTATAATCAATGATGTATTAATGTCATAATTTTGGTTTTGTAGAAGGGCAAAACTTGGATGATGCAATTGTTGGCTGTTGCTTGTTTATCTTTAGCAGCAAAGTTGGAGGAAACTGATGTTCCCCTCTCTTTGGATTTACAAGTGAGTCAATATATTCTATGTGAAATTACTCGATTTCGACTAGAACATCATGTCTCACTTGTAACATAATTTGAACCCATAATATGACATCCGGACTCGTAGTTTAATTTGAACCAATAACGTGACAACTAAACCTAATCCATTCTCGGATTGATAATGTGACAATTAATTTTGAATTTATCCTCGGTGCTCGGATTGGTAACGTGACAACTAAATTTAAACTCGCTGGTGTAGGACTACAACCTAATGTGCATTATGAAATGGATTTTGTTACTGATATAGAATAAGGTTAATGAATCTAATGTGAATGGTAAACAAAATGTGCAGGTGGGTGAAACAAGGTTTGTATTTGAGGCAAAAACCATTCAAAGAATGGAACTTTTAGTGCTTAGCACATTGAAGTGGAGAATGCAATCAGTGACACCATTTTCATTCATAGACTACTACCTTTATAAACTAAGTGGGGATAAAATGCCACCTACAAGTCTGATTTTCCAAGCCATTCAACTCATCATAAGCACAATCAAAGGTATAATTAATGCTCCATTTTTCTTATAGTAATTAAATATTTATACCCTCTTTATTTAAATTTCCAATGTTTAGTTGGTGAAAAAGGCAATGTGAGTTTGTGGTTTGGTGTATTGATTGGTTGAAGTAATTGAATGCAGAGATTGACTTAATGGAATTCAGACCATCAGAAATAGCAGCAGCAGTAACAATTTGTGTGACACAAGAAACCCAAATAGTAGACCTCACTGATAAAGCACTTTCCTTTCTCAATGATCATGCAGAAAAGGTAATACTATTACCTATCCGCAATTGATAAAGGCACTCCTCGACTTTGATTAGTTGATCCGAAACTAACAAAAGTGTTATTGTAATGCAGGAGAGAATGATGAAATGTGTTGAAATAATGCAAGAGTTGAAAAAGAATAGTAGAATGAACAATGGTGAAGGAGATCAAACAAGTGTGCCACAAAGTCCAATAGGGGTGATAGATGCAGCATGTTTGAGCTATACAAGTGATGATACAACTGCAACTACACCACCAGGGTCTTGTGCTAATTCTGCTCACAGTAGTCCTGTAACTGTTCCTGCTCCCAAGAGAAGGAAGCTTGACAACACCTTAGCTTCCAGCTAGACCTTTTTTTTAAAATAATTTTAGGAGAGTAAAAAAAAATTAGGGAAGGGGGAGTTTTTTTTTTTTTAATTTTAATTTTAATTTTTTTTTTTTTGGGGTGTGTTTATGAGAATACATTTAGTACAAAGAAAATAGAAAAAAAAAAATGAGGAAATTGTTTGGATATTAAATTTTGAGTAAGTGAGGTTTAAATAAGTAAAGGCTTATTATTATGTTAAAAAAATAATTTTAGCTGTTAAATATTTGACTTCTTAATAGCTATGCAAGAAAAAAAAAAGTTTTTTTGATTTTTAATTTTGGTTTATTCTGCAAGATCTTGTGAATTATTGGAGGAAAAGAAAAAAGGAAGTGGCCCTTTGTTAAGGTATGAAAAGAGAGAGGACAAAACAGTTATGGCAAAAGAATAATTTATACTAATAAAGTAATAAAAAAAGTGACCATAAACTCTTGAAATTGGAAAAAAAAAAATTAATACCAACTTTGTTTTAAATAAAATGGCAACAATTTCATATAAACTGGAGAGAAAAAATGTTTAATTTAAGTATTTTGTTTGAAACAAATGCGGTAGATAGGAATAACCATTAGGCAAAGGGCTAATCTTTGTTAAGGTATGCCAATATTAAGGATGCGATAATACTAAGGGTCCGTTTACTTCAGTTTAAAATCAGTTCAGTTCAGGTCCGTTCAGTTCGGTTCAGTTTGGTACACTTTTTCACTTATTTTACTATTGATTAACCCTTTATAAAAATCTTTCAATTCAGTCTGTTTACTTCAACTGAAAATAGCTGAACTGATTGCAGCTGAACTGAAAGTTTTTTATAAAGAAAGAGTTGAATTGAACTGAACTGAAATAAAATGAACGGATTTAAAGGTGAAATAAATAGACCCTTAATACAGTAATAGGAATATGATTGAACCTTATAGACTTATATGCAAGTGTGCATGTTGCATATCATGTTTTGTATTTTAGGATGATGATTAAAGTTATTTATTCTTATGTTCAATTCAATTTAATCAATTAACAAACGTTCATTATAATTTATACTCTGTATTATATTTAGTATATGTTAGTCTAAAAGAATAAGATCTAACTTTTAATTGCATGAATGTGCTCAATTTAGGAGTTAAGATGAGAAATTATGAAAAAAGAAGTTAATACTAAACAAGATTGGAATGAATTAAAACGGAAGTTAAAAAAACAAGGAGTATGTCAGTGGGGGTACTGAATTTCTAGGTGCTTTATGCGGAATAGTGTCAGGCAGGCCTTTGTTTGACTGTGTGTCTGGTCCATGGAAATGAAGAAGCCTTCCTTTAAATTATTTACTGTATTTTATTCAAAGTGTTGTTAGAGGAGTTATTCAACCTTTCATTGGTGATGATAAGTGATAAGAGGACTTGTAAATTAAATTTTACAAACACTTTGGAAATATGATGCAATATTTTATTTTACTCTCCTTATTACTTTACTCTTTAATTTCATTCTCACTAGTCACTATTCTATTATGTTAGTGTATGCCAAAGTAGTTGGTTTGCTTGTTTTTTTTATAGTTGACCCATGTTTGAGATGCTTAAGACAAATCCTACTCCTGAATTTGTCCATGATCATAACCCACCCACTCTATTTTTCATTTTTGACTAAATTTAACTAATTACACCTCCCTCTCAGTTCTACTACGTATGTACACCAGACTTGTTCGCCCTACCACCAAAAACATTTACAGTGGCTCTTTACTCTTCTATGACCATGTCCTTGCTCTGATTCTTGCTTGTCCTTGTTTTTAATTTTTGCATTCACGAAAAACACTTAGGATGCATGTTAGTATTTATGTTCGATAAAAAGTTCAATTCGAAGATTAAAGAGTTTATCTAACCTATTTGACTCTAATGACTTGAATCGAAACAAAGATAAATTAACTAATAAGGGGAGGCTGGAGAGTTAAGTCCAATGACAAGCCTAGAAGGTCCTTCTCAAATCTCATTGTCGATTGGAGGATTCACTCATACGGTTGTAAACTCCAATATGAAACTGTTATATTTTTATTGAACCTTGATCAAGTACAATCGATTTGTTTATATAATTTATGTAATTGAATTTCAGATTAGGTTTGAAAGGCCTACACAACTTTATCAAGTGATCAACCATGTGATGGCATACAATGCAGTACATTGTCTGGCTAATAGGCTCTAAGCAAGGAATTGAATATGGTCATTCATCGATCTATGCCGATTGTTTAAAGCATAGTGTCACTGATATATATCTGATCTCTAAGATTAATTAAACTCTTTAATCCATATAAATATTTTTAATTATAATCAATTAAAATCTCCCTTGAATAATTAATGATCTTTGAAAACAAAATACATGTATAGCATCAAGAACAAAGCACCTTATGTCACAGTACTAAAATCAAGACATTGTAGCCTTGTAGGTGTACAAATCTCAAACAAAACATTATTTTGAAATATGAATGCCTAACACGTACATTCTTCTCTCATATGCGCGCCAGCAGGAACTTGAGGAGGGAAAATATGAGATAGCCAAAGCCAAAAGAATAAAGCAAATATCTACGCATCACTTTTTTTTTTTTTTTTTTCCTTTGGGAGCCATGATAGTAGGCACTAGGCAATGAGCCACCCAAGACAATTTTATCAAAAATTTGTTAATTTTGTCTAGAATCCTTAAAAAAAAAAAAAATTATTTAAGGTATGGAGAAGTATGAGAATTGGATTAAATTATTGAAGATTGTTTTATAGAATATAAACTTGAAGATTGGATTGGACTATTGGTTATGATAGAAGTGGATTGGTTTGAATCGATTTAGAAATTTTTTTCCTAATTTCTTAGCATAAATTATGATATTTACTACGTATATACCTATGATGTACCATGTATAGTTTTAGCTTTTATATATACAAAAGCACTGATGTTGGTATGTCCAAAACTAGTCACCTAGTGTTTTGGATCAACTTTAATAGGGATTTGATAAAATTTATAAAACTAGTCAAAAGAAATTTTAAATTGTCAACTCTATTTTGTGGAAGGGAGGGAAAAGAAACTCACCCCCAAAGAGATCCTACTCTCCTCATAAGATTATATTTGTTCTGCCAACCTTAGGAGTTAGGATCATTTTAGGCCAAGCTTTTCAGTAATACATATCTAATCATTTATATGGAGTAATAAATTTGTAGCATATATGATGCTTAGATAATACACAATACTACACCACAAAATAGATGGACAATAATTTTCAGAGACATTAGTAAATGACCATAAGTTAAATTCTTGTGTCAGTATAAACTGTTATATTATATTGTGGTCTCTCATAAACTCGCTACACTACACATTAATGTGATCTAGTCTCTTGTCTTCAACATGATATTTTAACCGTTTTTTTTTTTGTTTAAATTTCTCGTATACTAGTACTATTATACCTTTGGTTCAAAATATAATTTTTTTTTTTTGATGAGGAAAAAAAACGGGAAAACTCCTACCGGAGCTCACCAATTCAAAAGCATCCTTATGAAGGATGACATAAAGGGAAGAATCACAAGCTTGTAACCATGAGGTTAAATGGGAGTGACTTGACCTTTATTAGCCAAAAAGTCAGCTGCCTGATTTGTTTCTCTAAAACTAAATTTGGCAAGATCCTCCTTTACATTCGAGATAATGCTATGGGATTCCCAATTAAGGAACTTGCCAAATATATTAAAGATAATTAATAACAACAAGATTATCTCCTTTTACAATTAATTTGTTAATAATAGCAGATTTATTCCTTGTCTGAGGGCTTCGAAATATATGCAATGTGTGGGTGGCACTTAACTTAAACTAAATGTAGATAAGTTTGTGTTTGAGTATTTAACTATATAACTTTTTTTGGGTGTACCAAACTTCTTGGTAAAAAAAAGTGACCTATTTCAAAATTTTGACTTCTGCCAGCCAAAATAATTTGAAAATCACAAGATAAAGGTGCCAATACAATCTCGGCCTAACATGCATGTATATTTCGAATTTTCGATCAAAACTTCATCTTCTTGATCCTTTAATTTTCATTTCTTAATCCATAGAAGAAATGATAGCACTCACTGTTTCAACTTCAAAATGCATTTTCAAATTATTAGGACAATTAATTACATAATGAAAAATTATTAGTGAATTATAAAAGCTTATACAAAGTAGTGTTAACCAATGCGAGAAGTGCATTAATTAGTAGAATTGGAGATACTCTAACTTTGATTAGTGAAGTAGACTGTCATAAAATCGTACGGCCTCCATACTTAACAATCCAAGAAGTTATATACATACATTATGCTTTACTCTTGAAACTATAAGCTGCTCATGCTTTGGAACCCAAAGCAAAATACATAAAATATTATGAATTACTTCGAATTTAAATAAAAGGTTTCATCATTACTGAGCTTAGAAGTACTTCCCTTTATTAGTTCAAATACCCTCTTCTTTTAACATGTCGGCACAAATGTTTTGTTATATGTTACATTACAATTAAACTAACAGTTTTAGGTTTCGGTGTCTCATAGTAGCAATTTGTCAATGCAAGCATCAGGTCCAAGACCAAGATATATGAACCACATTTTATAATCATCATTATTTTCTCGAATTTCATGCATACATATTTCTTTAGGTTAACAACAATTCAAACACATTGTTCGTTCCATGAACATAGATGATTTGAGCCTCTTAATTTATCTTGGAAGTGAAAATGTACGTCCAACTTCTTGGTATGCGTCCAATTGGTCATCAATGTCAATTCTAGGTAAGGTATGGTAAGTTCAAGTACGTACCCCTTCTAGTCATTTTTCGGACCGCTCGATCTCAACTCAAATAATTTGGTGCCATTACTGCCATGCACTGGTGGAATTCTTGTATTTCCATCTTTCAGGTTTAAAAAAATGTGCTTTCATGATTATTGGAATTTTCAAAGTAATTACATAAAGGGGAATTTCAAGTTAATTTCAAGTCAATAACATAGCGATGTCCTTAATCTATAATATAATGATACTAGAAACTCGTGTAATATGATATATATATACTCTATTGGTGATATGATGTATTTTGTTGGTGATATACTAATATGATGTACTCTGTTGGTGATATAATTTTATTACACTATTGTCATTGTGATGTGTTTGCTAACTATATTACTGTGATTCACCCAGCGTCCCTCTTACGGTATCAATTGCAGGGAACAATAATTCAAGGAAATTTGGTCAAGGATCTTAATTTCCTTCTGTGGTGTGTTTGGGTGCCATCAATAGATGTATGTAGTTGCTGCATGAGGGTTCTACTGATTCAATCCTTAAAGTGATATGATGCATAAATTTATGATTTATCTATATTCTTAATTAAGCTTCTGCCATCACTACGTACTTAATTTGTTTCCAGAGTCATAACAATACATTGCATTGCATGCTATAGCTACTAATTAATTGTTGCAACATATAAGCGGTTAAGCTCTTTTCATACCACGAGATTTTATTTAATTTGTAGGCCATCTAATATTTACTTCTCTTTTTCGAATAATTAAATTTGTTGGAAAGAGTCATAAGGAAATGGAGGCAAATGTATTCATCCCTCAATTTTTCATTTATTTTTATATTTTGGTTTGTAATTAAATGTGTAGATTCAAAATGACCCTTTTGAGTTTTGATAAATAATCAGCTTTCCTTGAGATAATTATTTCACGTATGCATTTCAATTTAGCATATGAATTAAAGGTTATCTACCCCGTTAAAGCTTTCCATCTTAGCTAGGCCTTGTTATTTTAAGGATTTATTTTTAATTGAAATGAATTGAATTGAAATAAATAAACGTAGTAATATGTTGGCTCAAAAATGGCTGAACTTAACTGAAAATAAGCCCAAAAGAATATGACTTTTATCTTTAAGAGTCATAATAAGACTAACTTAACTGAAACGAATATAATATGTCGACTACATCTTGGACATCGCCGTGACTCTACACTTCAATCTACCCCACATTCCCACCATGTATGGCGTAGGATTGAAGGGAAAAACAGAGCCAATGTACGCAAGGGAAAGTTTAAATCATGCATGAGAATCATTATTACGTACCATAATGCCTCTTCCAAATAGGACATGTATCATGTATGATAAAGTTATTAGTTAATAATCTAACTAATTTAATTTCTTCTCCAAAATAGGAAACCAATATATAAACAACGAAATAAAAATGGTAAATGACTAAATGTATGAAAGTGAGATTCAGTGAGGAAAGCTGAAGAACACGTTACACGTGCATGGTAAGCAATACAGCAAAGTAAACATATAATATAACGCGGGAAATCGGAAAGTTATATGCCTCATAATCGCGCGAAATGATCTGATCAACTGTTTTCATTTCAACAACCTTATATTTAAGCTTCCTTTAATTTCCCACATGCTTGCATGATTCTTATCTTTTGAATTTAAATTTGTTAACAATATCTAGCACGTACACTACTTATTAATATAGAATGTAAACCTTTTAATTAATTATCAGCAATTTGGCGCGAATCTTAGATTAGCAACAAACAAACATTGTTTATTTGAGTATTTGCTTTTATCATAAGCTGTTGTTTACACAAAGTAGGAGCATGTTTAAGTTTTTATTGACTCGTCAGGTTAGTTCCATCCATGGTGCTGCAACTTTGTTACGTTACAACCACAAGGGTTGTATACTTGTATACTCGTTTAATTTGCATTATATATACGAAGTTAAGTGTTTTGACGTGCTACACTAACTTCTTAGAGCGGAAATGAATATGAGGTCAACTTAATTTAAGTTTTATTTTGAATATAATATATATTGATCAAGAATTGACTTGTTTTTGGACTAATTTTTCATAAGAAAATTACGATAAGAAGGGTGAGCCCTTGTTTACCCCTAATTATAAAGTAGTTAAATTGGTTAGAGTTGCGAGGAGCGGCTTAAATTTGTTTGACATGGATTTATATGAATCTTGAACCAACTTGGCTTGATCGATCAATTTCTAGCTTTACATCATTACATGGTTTTGATTTTAATAAATTTGCGCATTATATACCCATTATTGTTTAATTTGTGACAATAAATGATATTTTATATCAATATGTTCATTTTAAATTAACCAGTGTACCACTACCACATGAGTTTCATGTCTAAATTTGGGTGATAATTAACCACCACCACTATGCCACAAATCTTATTAAACCCTTCCAACAACAACAACAAAAAAAAAATTGTTTCCGTACGTTTACTTACAGATTTGAATAATACAGACCATTATAATCTAATTGTAATTATCACCACTATGTGTTGATGATATTTCTCATAATATAATCAGTCTTAGGGACCGTTAGCAAGCCAATGATCTAAGTTAACGAATAAACTAATTCAGGAATCTAGGTTTTGTACATGTAAAAACAGGAATTAATCAGAGAAAACAAGACAGCCAGTTAGCCAAATAATGCAGTGATTTAAATTAAGGTACGTAAATAATTAGCTATCTCAAGAGAATCCCTAGAAACCAACGTCACTAATTTGGCATATTTATTATATACTCAGATGTAATTGATAGATTGAACAAAAAAAAAAGGTAATAACAATTCTGTTTTAGCCTGGCAATAGATTGTTCTGAGTCTCGGATTATGATCACATGGAAGTTTGGCTGACAACTTATAATTACCAAAGTGTTTATATAGGCTATGTGGTTGGAGTAAGTTGTGGTTTAATCAATTCTTTTTTATCATGTACAACCTCTGACTTTAGATAACAATGTGATCAAATTCCTCTTTTAGTGCACCAAATTAATGGTACGAAGATTAGAGAATAAAGACCATCAAATCAAAAGTTACATTGTAATGTGCATAAACCTTTAACACACTAGTTAGGTTTGACAATTCTAATAATTGAACATTGCTTTCTTTTAAGCGAAAAATCATTTATAAGGAGTGAAGATCAAGCACATAAACCTTTAATATATTGATCAGGTTTGATCATTTGACTATTCAAATAGTTGTAACCTTTCTTGTTTAAGAGAAAGACATTGATAATTTGAATAAATATATTAATGCAATCAACTTTTTACTGAACTGAATTTAAATTTTACTTGATCAAAATGATGTTAAAACGTATATAGATTGTTCTTTAATATATTTTGCCTGTAAAAGAATGAATCAGTGACGCAGCAATTGCACACATTACTATTTAGTACCACACTTTTTTACGGTTAAACACCTTCATTTATTTGATAATGTTAAGTGTTTAAACTTGTTATCAAATTTCGTTGTCATGTTCAAGTCTTTTGTTTGGAAGTTAGTGTGCAGTAGTTGATTAATTATGAAAACATATCAGTATTCTTTATTACAGAAGAAGATCGTGACAGAACAGTGGCTAGCCAATGGTGTAATCAACCAATATATTACAACTTACAAGTGCAACTGCCTAACCAATCTACGGATTTCTAATAAAGTAGGTGTGTCAACGGACAAAAGGGGACCAATAATAACAACTTAAGAGAGGGATACATTCATTTAAAACTCAAATTGATCAAGCAAAAGAGAAAGAATCCTAGGGATGAATTTGTGACACTAGTCTTGCAATTGCGTAAACAGATTTCAAGTGTATCTTTTAGGTCATTCAACGGTTTATATAATTTAGACATCCTTACTAAACAGACGTATGTAATATGTAGTTTCAATAAAATAAAAGATACTTGGAGAGAATATTGGGATTGTTTTCAAAAACCATTAGAGGACAAATTTTATTTTCAACAAGTTTACATCGTATTCCACTAATATCATGTTAGTCTAGATGGGTTCTCATTGTCAAGTGTGATAATTGTGATTTCTATGACGTGTCTAGAGTTCTTGCGTAAAATTGATTTATTGTTTGGTTTATTTATTTATTTTTGATGGGGGTAAAATTGGTCAGTATGGAGGTAAAGGTATGTTG
The DNA here is from genome assembly GCA_016808085.1 of Suaeda aralocaspica. Taxonomy (NCBI): domain Eukaryota; kingdom Viridiplantae; phylum Streptophyta; class Magnoliopsida; order Caryophyllales; family Amaranthaceae; genus Suaeda; species Suaeda aralocaspica. The sequence goes on along the minus strand of PYUH01000044.1, from coordinate 9,182,492 downwards.
GTCTTTGATTACGTGAATTGGGCCACGGATCAGACCCAAACCTATATAGACTGAAACAACAATAACGTACAACGCCATGCTATGAATTGGTTTACTTGAAAGCCTTCTAGGATTCCTATCACATTGCATGAGTTGACTTTAATTTTACACCACATGAAATGTGGCTTGAAACATAGAATGTTGCATAAATCATGTGAATCAAACAAACAAATGCACAATTACATTCTGAGTTGAGATTTGAGGTGTGATAAAATTAGACAATTGGGTGAAAGATATTTCAAGATTATTAATGCAGACATCAAGTCCAACACCAATACAGAAGGCATATAAAATTATATAATCAAGTTACATACCAAGGCCTTGTTTGTAATTATACTAGAGTAGCTTGTAATACGAGTTCTAAATGATATTAAGAGTGAGTTGCCAATTATGTTAGATTGTGTAAATTCCCTTGATTAGGGTAATTTTCATTGATCATATCTAGAGGGTTTCAATGACAAAGGATATAATATCCTAAATATTATCCTAACGATATTATAAATATATCCTACTTTACATAAGATATTATTTCTAAATATAATATCATAAATCTATGGATAGAATATTTTGATGAATATTCTATCTCTATCGCACCCCCGCAGTCAAAGCGGGAGAAAAGTGAACGCTTTGACTGGATCAAATCTACGTCTGAAGGATGCATCGAACTGTGTAGGATAATATATAGGCCAGGCAACCCGCGATCAAATATAGTAGCAACAATAGTGTGTTGATGATAATGAAGAGCAACTGCCAAAATCTATGTAGAGGAGAATAAAGCATTGTTGTGCCAAAGGAGGAAGAGGAGAAGGGCCACACGCAGGGGTAGATGTTGACCAAGTTGTGGATCCGAAGAAGAAGAGAGGATCAAATCATATCATTAAAAAAAATGATTGTTGCAAGAAATCACTAGGAGAGAGGAAAAACTATATTGTGGGGCATTCATGCATCTAATAACCATGGGGCTTTGGTGTTGGACTCTTGTACTGCAGCATATAGATTAGTGTGCAGAGAGAAGGAATCAATTAGGTAAGTAGAAGAAATTGAGAATTAAGGTGATGACGAAATCTTCTGGAGAGATGTAGACCTTGGAGGGAACATGAACCCTGTGGACACATAGCAAGATTAAGATGACCTCGACCGCGACGAAGTGGAAAAAGATGTTTTTGGGGTAGGAAGAGTGTTAGTGGACTGAGTAGACAAGTATGATAGAGCCACGGAGGTACTAGTCTAAGGCATTGTCTCATGGATCTATGACGGGTCGCAGAGAGTGAAGGAGCAGTAAATTCATGAATTGTAACTTGGGAAGAGATGGTGGTTTGGTGAAATTCCAAACTTGCCTTCGTTATCAAGGTCTGATTTTCATGCCTCATGCATGGTGAGGCAATTAAGAAGAATGTGATTGCTTGACAAAAGAAAAGAATGAGGATGAGAAATTAAAGGGGCTTAAGTGTATAAGCGTAGAGTCTCTTGGCATCATGTTTACGAAGAGCATGATGATGATGAATGAGTTAGAATTGAAAAAGAAAGCAGAAGGACAAAAGATGCAACAAGAGTTATGCATAAGTAGAAGCAAGAAGAAGCAGTGGTATTAGCATGAATTAGAATAGTAGTATGACACTCGTAAATTGCGCTACTTGCATGCAGTCACAAGTGCACAGCACCACAATATTTTCAATTTGATTAGAAAATCAATAATACTTTAGAGGGGTAAAATATGGCGGAAGCTAAGTATATAATTGATGTTATTGAGTGATTTGTTTTGTGAATCCCGCCGGTGGGTGTAACATCTACCAACCGGCAGGGAAAAAAAATTATTTGTGAAAGAACCCAAGATCTAACCTGCTCTTGATACCATGTTAGATTGTGTAAACTCCCTTGATTAAGGTGATTTCCATTGATCATATCTATAGGGTTTCAATGACAAAGGATATAATATCCTAAATATTATCCTAACGATATTATAAATATATCCTATTTTACATAAGATATTATTTCTAAATATAATATCATAATTCTATGGATAGAATATTTTGATGAATATTCTATCTCTATCAAATTATTTTAATATGGCATCAGAATTTAGTCCTTTCTAAAAAGCTCAAAACTATTCATAGATGAAAAACTCTCCCCTAAAACCTAACAGCCTACACCCAAAAAAACCATTAAAAAAAATCAAAAAGTTCAGGGGCTACCATGGATGAAAAACTCCATGGTAAGCCCCAAATTTTATTGTTAGGTTTTTGTTTTTGCAGGTTTTTTATATTAGTTTGGTCAATAATTGAGTCTCTCATTAGGAGAGTTATCAGTCCTCTTTTCGGGGTTATTAGTCCTTTTCAAAAGGTTTTTTATGTTCTATCGTCATGACAGTTTCGTGGTGGTGTTTCTTTTTATTGGGTCAAAGTAGTAGGGAAGATGATGATCGTTCAAAAAGATATAATATATGGTACTATTTCTCCGTTCAAGACAGTTATAGCACATGTTGTGAAGATTTTCGCCCGTAAAGATGTACAGACATCGATGTTAACGAGGAATTTGATCTTTGAATCCATCCTCCAGGAGTTGTACTTGAGTATGCTTTTATTTAGTTGTTTTGGATGTGAAACTTGTTTCCGTATATTATATCTTATTGATTATTTATGTACTCGATGTAGATGCCGTATGACTATTGATTAATGAAATTCATCTTTCCTTGTAAAAAA
>PYUH01000044.1:9158901-9176423 GCA_016808085.1 Suaeda aralocaspica | reverse complement strand
TTTTTTTTTTTTTTTTTTTTTTGTACTGACTTAAGTACTCATACAGAAATGCATTATATGGATTCAACAAATGCAAGATCCCAACGCAGATTCTAACTCACTTGCTCGTATCTTGCTTGCTCGTCATTTTATGCACCTCTTTCTCATCTTCTTCATCATTATTTCTTCTCCTGCCTCTCTATAACTCTATCCTCTCCTTTTATTTCCTAACAGAGTTTATATCGAATTTTTTAGAGGCCCTGTTCTGAAAAATGAAAACTAGATTAGTATATTATAATATTTTTTGCAATGATTATGGATAAAAATAACATTGTAAATGTAGAATTTGGATAATAAGGAAAAAAAATATACTAATAAAAGACTATACAAAAATGACAACTTTGGGGCCTTTACATGTTGGGAACCCCTCTAAAAAGACCCCATTAAATAATTTATTAATTGATCTAATCAAATGGTATAGAAATAGTTTATATATTATGCTATACAAAGGACTGATTTCCTTATTTTGTTAAGAGACAGTATTCTCAATCTCGTTATTTTGGAATTGGACTATATGGACCATAGAGTTGTTAAATTGAATTGAGTTATTGAACTGAACTTTAAACTAAGTCGAAAATATGTTTTGAACAAATAAATGGGGTATATATTTGGTGTTTTTTTTTTAGAGTTTCACAATAATGGGTTGTGTTTCTGAACTCCTTCGAATCAAAATAAATATGATAGACATTCTTTATCTCTAAATTTATTAACCTAAACGGTAAATACGCATTGGAGTATTCAAATAATGTAGTTGACATTGTCTATCTCTAAATTTATTAACCTAAAACATTTATAGCACACATTTCAACTGGATAAACATGACAAATGCCAAGATTAATTTTTTAAATTTGTTAAATCAACATACCATATTCATCGCCATGCTAGTAAACACAACAAATACAAGTAAAATAGAAGCGGATGCCTTTATTCTTGTGTTCATCCACAATTTTATTTAGGGTACCTCTTAAACTTTTTTAACCCTAAAAATAAATGGGATAGCAATATATTTTGGATATCCTATTGGTGCGAAAATTACTGCTAATTTTTTACTGTCTTGCATCCACCGTCTAACTTTGGCGTGCCCCTTGTGACGAGTGTATGGCAGTTAGGGCTAGCAGTCCTTGGAGGCGTGCCATGCTAGTGTAGCCTTTTTACGTCGCTTCTTCCACGCAAACCCATAACTAAAAATCAAACATCATTTTTCTTTTTTCAACGCTTCCAAGTTTTGGCACATCTTCTTTTCCCTATGCATTGACCCTCTTATATTTCATCTTCGATTAGTTGCCAAATCCAATGGCTAGATCTTATATTTCACGTTATCTCCCACATTCATACATGAACATGAGCCAACTTTTTATTGTATCATCTGGGATTTTTATTTATTTTGTGTTTTTGAAAATCTCAATTCATTATTTAATTTTGGAATAATTTTTTTTACCAAATTAAAGTATTTTTATTCTTAAACAAACTACACTTGTGCGTGTGATATTTTGTGGTGCCTCAATTACCATAGTATATGGAGAACGTTGTATCTTTGCTGGGTTTACTTTTTAGTTCGTATCTCATCAAACACAAGCTAATCAAATTAAAATTGAATTATTTATAATATAAATTTGATTGTATTGGTTGATTAATGTAATAATGTCTAGATTATGCCTTTTGTCTTCTAACTCTCCAAAACACATTTACGATATGAGGTGTACGATATGATGTGATGAGTAGAATGACAAACACGCAACAACATGTATACTTCTTCTGCGGAGCATTTCATACCTTTTATTTTCTTATATATATCACGTAATCTAGGTTTCACATTTTATTATTGAGTATCATAGTCCAATCAAGCTTATCGGTTGATGCATCTCATTGTGTTGATATGCCCCATCCCGCCTTTTAGAAAGGATTAATAACCACACAATCATGTGTAAGAGAAAAACTAATTACTTCGTAACAATGAAAAACTCTTAGGGTCTGTTTACTTCTGCTGAAAACAACTGAATCGAACTGAGCTGAGCTGATTGGAGCTGAACTGAACTGAATTGAAAGTTTTTTTATAAAGGATTAATGAGTAGCAAAATAAGAGAAGAGCTGAACTGAATTGATTGGAGCTTAAACTGAAGTAAACAGGCCCTTATGTTACATATATACTACTTAATGACATGCAAAATACACAACATTTTCCATTTATTTTTCAAAAAATGATAAAGAGAGAAAATTCGCGATCCATTTCAAAAACACTAATTATTTTGCTTTTGAACACAAAGAGATTTTCAATTTTAGGACCACTTTAATAGCATCATTTGTATGTAATAATACCCACATAACAAGTATCTTGATCCTCTCTTCACATATATAAAAAATTATAGTAGGAAGCAATTTGAAATGAATGAATATATTTAACTATTTAAGAATAGTAAAAAGGTTCATTTAGATTCAAAACAAATAAATTATGGGTAGTGGGAAAGAGTTGATTGAAGCATGAGCTGTTATGGTAATCCAATAATTTTCCAAAGAACATTGGTAATTAATGGAAGGTGTGGTTATGTTTGTGAATAATGCCCACTCCAGTCATTTTCCTTTTGGCATCTTATACACTCATGTCTCTTTCAAATGTCGACATTGCATTTAATTTATGTTACAAAGATGATATGATAGATACCTTTTATATCACTATTACTATTATTATTAGTTTTAATGTAATGGAAAAAAAAAATTACAACCGAACAATCTAATTCTAATAAAAGTTAAAGGTAGTAGAATAACAACTCCAACGAATACACACTTTAATCAATACTTAATATCAAACAAAAGTTACAGTGAGTGACATATGATATGGTGGCCATTGCTAAACTGCTAACTAGTTTAATTATAATGGCGCAAAAGCGCGTAATGTAATGCTAATCTATTGTTAAATAATTTCCATGCATAAATGAACGTCCTAATTGTGATTGCTACGTGCATACCCTTCACACACAAAATAATTGTTGTTTTGCTTAGGTAAACAAAGTGGAAACATATAGTATTTGGAATTGTGATGCTATCAAGTTTATGTGATATGCATGTTGATCTAACTTGCATGGATTATTCATTGTTATCATGTCACATATACTGTAATTTATTTAGCCATTTTCATGTCACATGTTCGCATCTCAACTTTACATATAGTAATTACTAAAGAGTACTTCGTATTTATGGTCTATATTGGAGGTGAATTGAAAGTTTTTATTATGGTTTTAAAGAAGAGCTGAGTTGGACTGAACTAAACTGAACTTACTGGAGTAGAACCGAACCGATTTTAAGTTGAAGTAAGGGCCTGTTTACTTCAACTTAAAATCGGTTCAGTTCAGTTCAGCTCTAATCTTATTTTGTTATTCATTAATCCTTCATAAAAAACTTTCAGTTCAGCTCCAATCAGTTTAGTTAGTTCATTTAAATTCAGTTCAATTCAGCTATTTGCAGCTGAAGTAAACAGACCCTTAGTTATATAAATAAAAATATACTCTTGAGTATCTTTTTAAACCAAAATGAATTTGATGATAATGTTTCATGGCTCTAAAATAATATTCATTCAATTCAAACTTACTTTTGGCAATTACTAAAAATAAACAACATTATATTTTAGCCATATTGCAATAATGGATTATTATTTGTTGTTCTTACTCTGTATTTTAAATAAAATGTCACAACTTACTTTTTTTATTGCCAAAGATAGTAAACAGTTTAAAGAAAAACTTTACATGCGTTTGAGTGACACTTATTTGAAGTTTCAATTCATTGTAACTCATAAGTCCTAACAATGTACGTACATTTCATGACCACCATTCCACCAAGAAAATATGCACCAAGATACTCCCTTTTTATTTTTTACGTTTTATTTATACATGTTCGTTATTGTAAACTTTGTAATGTTTATATCTTTTTAGTAAAAGACCCTGTATAATTGATATATCACATTTTCATACTCTATATATTCGCATCAAAAGTAATTAATTAGCACTAAGTTAATTATGCTTTCTTTGCTTCCTTCAACTTTTATTTTTTATTTTTGTGTGTTCTCATAAGAAATTGAGACTATTTACCCGAATATATGCAACTCACACTTTTGTGGTGATATTTGTAAAAATTATAAAAACTTGATATTCTAGTAGAATAAAACAAGATGAATAAAATAAGACTCTATATGAATATGATTTTACTTAAATACAAAGCACAAAAAACGGTCAAAGCATGGTTTGTGAATAGTGCACAAATAGAAAACATGAAGAATAAATTGAAACGGAAGGAGTATAATTTTTAAGATAATTTTTTGACGTATTAATATTAAAGTATGGTTTGTGAATAGTGCACAAATTTAAAACATGAAGAATGGATTGAAACGGAAGGAGTATAATTTTTAAGATAATTTTTTTGACGTATTAATATTAAAGTATGGTTTGTGAATAGTGCACAAATTTAAAACATGAAGAATAAATTGAAACGGAAGGAGTATAATAATATATATATATATATATATATATATATATATATTTTGCTGTGGGTACTATATATTGTATATATTCGTTCATTGTTCATGGAAGGGGTTAGTGGACAGTGGTAAGAGTAATTTGACTTTAATATTGGGGCATCAGTGGCATCACAATTAAGTCAATGGGGGAAAGAAACATAGTGCTTGCAGTTGCGCAGGTGTGTTGACTTGTTTGGGCACCACTATAATTCATAAAGGAGTATTACTCCACCAAATCCCGCGACAAGTCTACTCCATTTCTTCTTATCTATTATTTTTAATCTTGTTGGTTGCTTCACAATACCTTATATATATGTTAGAATAATTTATTGAATCATAAAAATAACATTCCATATTTCCATTAAGACAAGCGAGAATATATAAATAGCTTGGAATTCTTTTGAAATAATAGAAGTATGATTCATATTATTGGTTACTTATTATAATCTTACCAAATAATGAAATAACTAGGTAGTCATCATATAAGCTAAGTAACGTTAGTATTACTTACTAAGCCTGTTTAACATGAACAAATGAATATATCAGTCGGAAAAAATCAATTTTATACTTAGGACATGTTTACTTCAACTTAAAATCCGTTCAGTTCAGCTCGATCTTCTTTTATTTTGCTATTCATTAATCTTTCAGAAAAAACTTTCAGTTTAATTCAACTCCAATTATGTTTTCAGTTGAAGTAAACAGGTCCTAATAAGCTAACACGTTGCGCCAACCATTTTCAGTAACTCTAGCCGTGGTTATGGCTCATAGTCTTGTCAACCTTTGCTTTCACCCTCACCACTTCACCGGTCACCACTCCCACAAATATCACAATTCACAAATACAACTAGCTCCATCTATCCTGGTCCCTAATTAAGGCATCACTGAATATGGCCCCCACACGATCATCGTCAATCATTGCAGCATCAGTATTGACTTTTACAAGATCCACCAACCTCAGGAGTCATCCAACATGCATTTTACACCACTTAAAAATTGGACCTTATTTGACACATATAAGAACAATAATACTATCTAAAACTATTGTAGCGGTATAAATTCCAAATGGTTTGAGATTAGAGAAGGATTACTGTTGTAACAAGCGCAAAAAAAATAAATATTTAACGTAATAATGTGGTTTAATCATCAATAATGGGTTGGCTACGTTTGTCAGCAGATAATAAGAAATTGAAGTAAATAAAATATTATTTGAGTTATTGCAGAATACATAATTAGACTAGGTTACAACATCAAGAGTATAAATAATACTCCATAAACCTTTATGCTTAAGACCTATTCTTAGTGACTGTTTACTTCAACTGAAAACAGCTGAACTGAACTGAACTGACCTGACAGGTTTTTATGAAGAATTAATGAATAGTAAAATAAGAGAAAAATTGTACTGAACAGAACGGATTTTAAGTTGAAGTAAACATGCCCTTACAATTACTTTGGATAGCAAGACCATCTTAATTGGATTGTGAAAGGTTAAAACAGATTAAGGACATATATGTGGACAATTACTTTGGCCAATTATCTTAATCTATCATAGTTATTGCTCACAATACATAGTAGATTAGTGATCAATAATCGTTGGGACTATAAAATAAGAGATCAAGAGCGTACTTATTATTATTATTATTATTATTATTATTGTTATTATTATTATTATTATTGCCTTTTTCGATTGATCACTTGGTTACAATGTAAAAGCTAGGTAAAATATATTACTTCCTTTAAATTTATCATTTGATAAGTCATAACAGTATACTACTTAATTATTGACTTTGTTATTGTTATTATGAAGAAAAGAAAAGGAAAAAGGGGAAAGGGGTGGAAAACAGAAATTAGCTCTCCCTCATCATTTAAGCTTGAAATGAGGTTATAGTCAAAAGATGAAGCAGAATATAATCAATTATCTCAACTACAGTTAGTATGAGAAAATCTCCAATTTATTCACGTCATTATACCTTTGTTAATCATTCCATTTCACCAAATAGTTAAGCTATGATATTTAATTTCATCCTCACTTGTTTTCGATCAATAATTCATTGTTTTAATCCTTTAGTTTTAATTAGGCCACAAAAGGAGAAATGATTTCTTTTGAGTAAAAAGGACAATGCAATTTTACAACGTACGAAAAGCATGTGTTATATTGCTTAAAATGTCACATCCAACTTAATTATGTAAATTAAATTTGCCTCCTCAAGGCATTTTGTGCTTTTGGTAGTTACTGTCATTCCACGTTAATCTTTGATTAGATTCCGATATTAAGCTATTAATCTTAATTCATTGTCCTTTGAAGAACCTTTTATAGTGTTTTATGTTAATTATTGTGCTTGATTAAGTGACATAATTGTTGTTTAGATGTATGTTGTGCCACACTTGAAACGCCTATGTTGATCAATGAATATTCGAGCACGCCTCTATATCAAATTGATTGGGAAATGAGATCACAGTTGTTAGCAATTACAATAGTAGATATTGTCATGTTCATATTCTTAACTAGTGTGAAGCAATAAGAATTATGCCAGGGATGCATAGATATATATATATAGTGTTATAGGTTGGCATAATTGGGTGCATGGTATACATATACTAATGGACCTAATACTATACTTCTTCGTGGGGGACAAGTTCATTTGAGGGTTCGCAAGGTGCACTTCTATATATTCATAACAAGATTGTATATAGATAATAGATAGAGTGCGCAGAGCGTGTATTTTTAAATTCATACAGTGTTTTGATCCAAAAAATCTGTTATATTTAAGTCAATTGTATCTATGTTAGGTTTTTTTTTCTTGGTTTGGTGAAACTTTTTTTAGCAATGGTAGCCTTATTATATGTAGTCAACTAGTCATGTTGAATTATTAAAGTTAGACAACAAGTTGCCGGAGGTGATGTGGATTGTAAATGCATGCAATGTAAAGAGATGAAAATCTCAAATCTGAAGAGATAGATATATACAGTACAAATATACTGAATATCATCATCAGTTGTTATGACTTATGACATTGGAAGAATATTGTTTGTCGTTAGCTCAGACGATAGGGGAATATTCTTAAATCCAGGATGTGGTCTTCTGTTATTTGATGCGAGCTATCCTTGATGACATATGATGTGGTCTTTGATTCCTTTGTGGATGGAGTTAGGGCCTCTTTACTTCAGCTGAAAACAGTTGAAGTGAACTAAGCTGAACTAAATTGAACTAAAAGTTTTTTATGAGTGATTAATGAATAGCAAAATAAAAAAAAAAGAGATGAAATGAACTGAATTGATTTTAAGCTGAAGCAAACAGGCCCTTATGGTGATCAATTTTAATTTAATGCAAATAATATGATGTTTGTTCTAATTTTTGCTGCGCTAATTTATGTGTTTTAATAATTAGTGAGGGAATTGAGACATGTAATAATCAAGTGATTACTTTGACTTATTTGAGCAAAATTTTTAAAATAAAACGGATCATGCTCATGCAATCAGAATTCTCTTGTGAATTTTACGCATCGCTAACAATATTTGAAATGGAAAACACTTCAATGACATTATTCTTAGGTTTGTGACAAACTGAAGATTTACAATATTAAATCAAAAGATATAAAACTTATTATATAATATTGGAAAATAACTCTTATTATTTAAGCCTTAAGAGTGCTCATTAGCAAAAGTTGTATTCTCATAATTTTAAAATATATATATTCTTGCATGAGATTGCAAAACTCTATTCACCTTGTTTTTAATTACTTACCAGAAAAATCTGAACTTAATTACTCCGTATATGAAATTATAACATCTGTAAATTTATTGGTGCCAAAATTTTTGAAAACTTGTCTAATATTATATGAACTTATTGTTATTAAACATTAGAGAATATAAAGTGAAAAGATAATACATTGTCTTGCATTATTATAAAAATATAAATTTTGAAGTATGTATATTGGTGTAAAACATAAGCACAGTTCAATATAGTTAATTTTGTAAAACTTAATGGTATGATGTATTTTCACTCATAACCCGCTTAAAGAACGTCACTTATAAATTTAATTGATTTTCCCTATAAATTAAAATTCATAAGGAAAAACAAATTTCATGATTTACGTCTTTAATTGATTAGGAGCTCGAGGTAAGGATGTGCATAATCCGGTGCAGACCATAATTTGGATTTGACCGGTCTGATGATTTCGGTTCAAACTACGAGTAATGCGATTCTTGGTTTTCGGTCTGTTCCAATACTAAAAGGTTCGTGGTCGGGTCAGTTGGAATTGATTCCATAATAAAACTATTAGTTTTAATAAATTAATGATAAAGTTTAATATAAGGTTTTTTTAGTTAAAGTATTAACTTTATTATTGTTTTATATATTACTATGTATTATATTTTATGTTGTACTTAGCATGTGTATAAAAAGAAAATACGGAGTAATATTTTTTAATAAGTAATAAAAGGTTTTTATATTAGAAAAAAATTGATAACATTCAAAAATCATGAATTCATGACCAACAAGTCCAAAACATGTTCGAGTTGGAAAAAACAAGTTCAATTCCCGGTCTAAGACAATTGGTGATTCCGGTCTTCGGATCCAAATGTACCTGTGGGCTGGCGGCACGGTTAAACCTAATGAAGGCAGACAATCTTCAAATTCTTTGAAATAATTTGACTTTTTTTTGTTTTTTGGGTGAAAACAATTGACTTGTTGTAGTGCATGAATACATGAGTTGGGAAAATGTGAAGTGGGAAGGAAGAAAAAGGGGACGCACGCTCAGCACCAAAGTTCAACGGTACTAACCATGAAACACGCAAAAGCACATACAACGTAGGCTATTGGACACACGTTTTCAGGGTATTTTCCAATGTTTATTTTTTGTTGATCTTAATATTGTGTAAATGCATTGACTTTGCACTTTGTAAATGTATGCAAATAATTAAATCAATCTTAGTAGTTTTCATGGGAGTTTGTCAATTGGAAGTGGGATATTAGAGACCTATCAGGGTGTCCATGCAGGCATGCAACCACGCGAACACGCGGGCGAAAGTGCGCAACATCTTCTTTGGTTTGTCCACTTCCTTAATTTGATCACGAATGTACGTACATTGGCTATCTAAAGTCATGTTCACTTACATACGGTGTAAATTTGCTCCCCCACCCCAACCCCACCCCAACGACCCTAAGTCATGTTGATCTAAACCGCAGACGTATTTACCTACATCTAATTCGGTGTAAAATAATGGATGACTTGAAATTTTAACAGCTTAAACTAATTTTGTAATGATTAATGTATATATATGTAACAGAAGACAATATTAGCTATATATATTCAAAAATCTTATACTAATAATTGAATTGAAGTGGGTGGACCGTCTCACTGTATATGCATCTAATTATATATCTCATCCAATACTATTTCTAATTTCAAATGTCAAATATCATATACATGCCTTGATGGAAAAGATCAAAAATAAAAAAAAGTAAATGTGATACGAAGCATTTGAATTGAGACGAGTATATATGTGGAGTACATGAAGAGCAACAAGCCAGCAAGTTAGTTGTTACTAATAGAGTATATGTACGTAAGAAATACCAATCATTTACTAGATCTAAACGAGGGATGCAAAAACAAAGCTTTACCTTCAAAATTAAACGTAGAACTATGATGAAAGAAATTCATTCGTTGTGTTTCTTGTTATGCAAGGGAATCTCAATTTTTTAATATACGAATGATGTTGGATCTACCAAAACCAACATCCAAATACGTCACGAACATTACTAAAATTACCCTTCACGTCAAAACTTTGCAAACTCATCATCAAACAACCAAATTATTCCTTCCATGCATACCATTCATAATAAGCCGGTCATCTAAAAAGAAAAAATAAAAAAAGAGATTACAAAATATAAAAAAAATCCTTTAGAATCTCTACATTTCATCATACAAGTAACTATCACACGTGTTTGATGATGAAAATTTTCTTCCTAGGGCCCTAATTAATTACCAACTCCACCAAAATTACATTAGTTTATATGTATAGCCTCGAGCCACTAAAGTAATTTCCAAAATAATTTGCTTAATAAAAGGTCATATTCTTGACACTTTCATATGGATGTTTCTTCTTTGATTTGATCAACACAATTAAATGACGATGAGTTGAGCATTATTATTGTAGACCAACAAGTTAAGGTGGAATAAAAGTCTACGAAAGTAGGTATAATGTCAAATAAACAAATTAACATGAGATAAGGAAAAGGATGCCCATCTTTATTTCACAACGCTCCTTAGTGATGTCGTCTCCCTACATTGAATTATTAATGAGAAACTTCTTTTGAAATTTTTTATTTAATTGGAGTGTTTTTAAAACGTAAATAAAAGTGACCTTGTGTGTTAAATGTCGTGTTAAGATAAATAGGTTAAATAAGTCCACAAGTACAAGGAAGTTCCATCCTAAAATTCATTGGCCATAGGAGGAGTATATAACTCCTAAACTTATGAACTGGTCTAATATCTTCTCTTTATCTGACATGAGACAACTATTAGTGTAAGTCACACAAGTTTCAATATTGCTTAATGCTCCATATATAATCAAAAAGATTATTTATATATTAATTAAAGGTTAGAAACTCCTCAAAAAATAAAAAAAATAAAGATTAAAAGCCATGAAAGTATTTAATTTAAGTCGATCCAACGATAGGATATCTACCTACCTATTGAAAAATTCTCTATTTATTTTGTTTTTAATAGCTTTAAAAAAATGTCTTTTTACAGGCATTGCGTCCTTTAAAAAAATTGAAAATACTCGTAAAAAATAATAATTTGATCAATGATTATATAGCAAAAAATTTCGTTTATACTTCTTTACATGCAACCTTATTAGATCTTGTAGTATTTTACTTGCATTCAAAATCAAACCTAAGGGTTCGCTCGATTTTTTCATTTTTTTTTTTTATTTTTTTTGGTCTTTGAAAGTCATATGATCGGTACCCCATCAGTAAAAACTTAGTGGCTTATAAGAATGAACATGATTTGAAAACTTACAACAAAATAGTGTAAACCATTTTGTGGTTTCTTTTTTTTTTGTCATTAGTTTTTTTTAGCAAATCCTTGAACAATTTGTTTGAAATGTTTGTATTATGCTCCGAATTGAGTAAGTCACAAAGGCAAAATACGTATTATCATTTACAAATGGAGGACGAAAGACGGAGTGATTCAAATTCATGACTATTTGTCAGTGACATACGTACACACACCACACAAGTCTTGCATACTTGCATGAATCAACTTAACCACGCACCTGGCAATGCAACAAGTCAACAACTCAATGGTACTTTAAATAAGTGACTTACTACATTATGATCGATTTATGGCACTTAATTATAAATCTTATGTGAGAAAATTAAGTAAGTAATTAAAAGTTCATATTGAATTGTTATAATGTTAGGGGGTGTTTGGTAGTGCGGCCTGTGAATGGGAGGTGGTGTTGCAAATGGTGTGGTAATAACAATAAATAGATAGTTAGTGTTGGGTGTTATTTTTTCTAGCTTTCTAAGCGTGGATCTTTTTGTTGGAGATTCCACAACCAAATTGGTTTTACTTGGGTGCTTCCTTTTTCTATCAAATATTTTATGTCCCCACCTTGCTTAGCTTCCTCATTTTCTCTACTTAATTTTAATATTATTATTAATTAATTAATTTTTGCCGCTCCAATTAGTGTATAGGATGGCCCTTGTTCACCTTTTGTTTTCCCTCTCTAATTATTTATTTTTTATAATTCTAAGATCAGACAAAAAAGTATGCCTACGTGTCACTTCTTTATTCACCCAATCAGCTTAATCAAGGCATTATGTGTGCTGGCTCTATTTCATTTTTAGTATGTACATAATAATTTTTTCATGTTCACATCACAATTATAATAAGTTTGAATAATTACACACAAGTTCAATCAAGGTTTTCTAAATTTTTCAATTAAAAAATTAATTTATTATAAAGATTTATTTAGTCCATAAGATAAGATTAATGCATCAATATGAAACCCAGAAAACCAATTATAAGTGATAGGGTGTAAATTATTCCCAGGCTTCGGTCCTCTAATAATAATTATTCTTTGCCTATATGATCATTACAAAAATGCACTATATGCACATCCGTTGTATACAAAGTAACGGTAAGACATTGTTCTTGTTAACTTATTTTTGTTGATATAAACCTATTTTTACCGATTTAAACTTATTTTTGCCGAACTTATGTTTACTGAATTGAACACATTTTTGCAAAACTAAACTTTTTTTTTGAAGAAAATAAGTAAAAATAAAACGATAAAAACAGGACGTAGCCTAAGTTAATATATAATTTTGTAATCGTATTAATTTATTTTTATTCCATTCATATCTAGTGGCTAGTGACGTCATATATTAATCACCAATTTAAATGACATTTACCATTCAATTTTGTAAAATTCAAATTTTTTTAATACAAAGCAGTAAATTAAATCAAAACAAAAGAATAACTTTTTTATGATCAATAAATAAAAGAATAACATGATTAATAAAATTCAAATACGGAGTAGTTAAAGTTGCAAAATCTAATACTAGAAAAAGGAGTACGGAGTACATTAAAAGGCGGTGCATTTCTTAAGGCTTCCTTACGAAGTACTCGTATTATTTGTATTCTAACACTTTTCCACCAAGTATTATTCTTATTTTATACAATCAGCCTCTACTTCTCTAAAATTGGCCTTATTTATTTCAAAAACTTCATGCTAAAATACGGAATACGTAACAGATGTTAGGGGTGAAATATTGAGAGGAATTGATTCAATTGAATTATGAAAATTCTTATAATGGTGCGTGGGTAGATTACCAATTAACTAACAGTTGAGGGTGCACCAAAACGAGCTTCCAAAGTTGCAACTAACTTTGAACAAAACTAATAATGCCAATTACTAATTAAATCGAAAGCAAATAAACTAATCATCACAGGATGGATAGTAGTCCCACTGATCGATCAATTAAAGTGACTAAACTTTGTTCTCTTTTTCAATCACTGAATTATTTTTAAATTGCACTACCTAGCTAGATTAAAGTTAAACCCAATCAAATACATATTAACATATAAATATATTAATCCGTACATAAATATAGATATGAGCATGATTAGCCAAAAATAATAATTAAAAATATTAAGCGTGTACTTAATTAAGGAAGGAGGATTCCATATATATATTTGTTTGCTTTACATCTCACTAATATAAGTAGTAGCTATGTTAGTGCTACCAAAAAGGAAGACCCAATTAATTAATAAAAAAAATTAAATGAATTGGAGAATTTTTTTAAATGAAATTAAACATTGTAGATTGTTCCCTTCAGTCGAAACAGGAGGGCATGATAGCATAGTATAGTATATAATTAATATAAAAATAAAAATGAAATTTATTAAATTAATTAAGGTATGGTTAAAAAATTGGGGGTGATAGATTTTGTAGCCTGAGCAAAAGATATGGTTCAGGTGATAAAATCATGGACGACCCTTATTTATTTTTATTGTTTTGGGAGGGGTTGGTCGTACTGTAATTGGGCTCAACATGCTTGGTGTGCCTTACTTCTTTGGTTTCTTTTGCTTTTTTAAGGGAGTACTTTTTATTATTACTTGTTAAGTTGATATTAATTTAATTATATACAATATTTAAATGTGAGTATGTGATATATTAATTAAGTGTATTAGCCTTGTGACATCATAAGTAGTACACTGAAAAGAAATCTTTTGGTCTTCATATTGTATTGGTATTTATCCATTATATCAAGCTAGGGGACTTGGGTGATCCACTATAAGCAAACAGATGATTGCCAACATGTGATTGTATGGTGTGTAAAGTTGTTCACCAAGCTTCATTGAACTAGAAGCTCATGAATCATGACTAATAATGTACGAGTGGCTTAGAACAACATTAAGAAGTTTATTCTAGGGTCAATAAGTTACTCAAAAGCGAGTTTCATAGCTTCTTTTTCTTGTGCCATGGCGTATACGCATAATATTAAACAATATTACATAGTATGAAGTTTGTTGTCTGTCAATAAGCTCAATTCTTTCTAATAAGTTAGGATTCATTCGAAAAACTTCAATTACTCATAATATCCATTTCATTTCAATCCAATCTATTCCAATATATTTTTAAGTTACATAAAGTTTAATCAATTCCACTCTTTTAATCGATTTCAACCTATTCCATATAAGTTTCAATCCACTCATTTTCTTTAAGTTATCGACTTAATTACATACAAAGTATACAAGATGGTATTAATTGGTATCTAATATCTATGTTCCTGCTATCACCGTTTAGCTTTGTAGATAGTCATATATTGATCATCGCCGGTCAAAAAGAAAATTCTTCTTAAAATAGGCTGAAGATAATATAATTACATAATGCTGCAAAAACACAAATCACATCAATGTAAAGTGTATTTACATGCTCGGACCAAATGCCTTTTCTATGGTATAAATGCATAATTGAAAAAGTTTATATAAAAACAACACTATTATATTATATGTATTTATCTACTCCATCCATCTCTTTATTTTTGCAACATTTGAAATAAAAAATTCTCACAAAAAATAGATTCATGCTATAAAAATAATGAGATGGAGGTAGTACGTATAATATTACACATGGTTAGTTTAAAATTCTTATAAACACTTTTAATGGATGGTAGAAAATAGAGAAAAAGATGCATACACTGAAACACCAATACACCATGCTAATATGCTATCGATCACACGGTCACACGGGTCTGGTGAATGGTATGAAGGCTGAGTTATGATTTGCCTGTTAGTGTGTTTTTAGCCTTTTGTGGGTCCATTCGTCGTGTTTAAATGATTTATAGTTTGAACAGTCAAGCTCCTAAATCATTCAATGGGTCTTCGTCTACCAATAACACATTGGATTCTTCCTCAATTTTTCTTTTAATATATTTTTTTTATCAAAAAATACCACGACATAGGACATACCCCTACTACAATATATTTCTTTGATTACATTGATTGCTTCATTATACCTTTACTACTTTCTTCTTCATAATCAAGAAGAAAGAACTCATCTATTTTCAAATGTGTTCTTAAGTCCTTGTTTGGTGAAACTTTCTAATTTTCTCATTTGAAAAATCTACAATAAATGAACAAGTTTTCTCAACTCTCAATAGAATGAAGTGAGTTTTATTTTATTATTATTTTTTTAAAATAATGTAATCTTAATCTAAAATTTTACTCAATTTATATATTCCGACTCTCTCATATTAGAATTGAAAAAATTTGGTAAAAGTAGGAAACTATAATAACAATAATAATAATAATGATAATAAGTGTAATCGCTGTTAACACTCAGATTAATCATGAAATGGAAACAGATCAAACGATTGAGAGGGATGGAGGGTGATTTGTATCCAGTAGGATCACAAAGAAAACAAACTGCGTTATCATGTGTAATAAGTTTGTTTTTATCGTGAACTAAACAAAACAAAAAACAACAACTAAGATTATATTTAAACTATGAGGGAGTAGTGCATACATAAATACGAATACTTGAGAGCTGATAGAAACTTTGTTTCTTATTGCAAATGATCATGAGATTGATTATAATCATTTGCCATCGTTGTCGTCAAACAAAAAAAACGAATATGTTCTTTAAAGAATAAAGACTTTCCTAAACGAAAAAAGGATGAAATATATATTGTAAAAGCATTTAAAAAAAGACTTTAGTCACAATTTTCAGGTCAAACAATTTAAACTTCTATTCTTGACTTACTAGATGTTCATATCATTTAGAGCGAGTGATTTACACACTAAAATCCCAATTATGAACTGTTCTTAGTGTTGCCCAAAAAATATGAAAAATGAATAATTTACACGTCAAACAATTAACACTATTTAGCCGAATATTAAAGTTAAAGTCCTAGTCCATATTAATATATATTTTTTTACAAACTAATTTCATTTTAAAAGGAATTAGTTTGTAAAATAAGATAAATTAATATGAGATTTAACAAAAAAGAAAAAAAAAAAAAAACCCAAATCCAACAGTCGAGTGTGAGAGAAGACCGCATGGCATTAGGATTGGCATAGGCCACACACGTTTGAAGGACAAGTTACGTGAAATTGTGGTTCTATATAAGGTTAGCTCCCTTTCGCTCCTCTCACCATCCTTTTACATTTGCACTTCTCTCTCTCTAACTGTCACTCACTTATTCACGCCTACTCTTTCTCTCTCTCACTCGTATTTGATATCATAAATCATCATACCATATCCATCAACTCATCATCTCCTCTCATCTCACTCTTCCTCCATACCAACTTCCTCACTTACCTTTCTTTCTCCTGGTAGCTATTTCTCTCTAAATCTAATTATTCACTATTATTTTATTTATATTTGACTGATATGTGATTTTGGGGTGAATTTGCAGGTGTATTTTTGTATGATAAAAGAGGGTGGATAATTATAAAAAGTGGCGATCAAGTGAGAAGAAGCATGCGGTGGTTGTGTCTATCAGTAGATGTGTTTCGGAAAGTTGTCTCTTTAAACTTATACTGCCGTGTCATTCTGTAAATCTAACCATCTTCATTTAATAACCTTTTATTTTCATCAAATTATCTATAATAATAAAAAATAAAAATAAATCACATGGGTTCAACATTCTTCATTGTTATCCCCTGCTACGTTCGCAGGATCAGCTAAAAAAAAAATCTCTCAAAGAATTGTTAGTTAGTGAGTGGGTGGGTGTGTTGGTGATTAGTGATAAGAAGAAGAAAGTTTGGGGGGGTGAAGAAAGGAGGGGTGGTGGAAGTAGTTATGGTGTGCCAAGCAGCTAGTCAGACAAGATTTCGGGCATTGAAACATGAAAATGGAGTTGCTGGTTTTTCTACCATTATAGTTAGAGTTATTGCTTGCTTCCAACCTCTCCGCAATTGTCAGGTTTGTCCTTTTTTTTTTTTTTTTTTTTTTTTCTTTT
>PYUH01000044.1:9145093-9157369 GCA_016808085.1 Suaeda aralocaspica | reverse complement strand
TTTTTTTTTTTTTTTTTTTTTTATCACTTAATATTATATATTTATGCTTCTTTATAACCTTCTTATGCGTTATATTATAATTTAATGTATATATCAAAATGGTAGTATTTAAATTTGAATACAGGAAAAATCAATAAAATTTAATGTTTCTGCCTTTGACTATGTTATTAAGTAACGCCTTGATAATCAGTTGTTTGAGAGTCCTTTTGGAATTCCTGTGAGTAGACTTCAAATTGTATTGATTATAGTTACGATTCATTTGAATAGTCTCCCTGCTTGTGCCGCTGCCTGTAGTGGCGGTGGGCAGGAGGAGCGGTTTTTTTTTTTATGTATTGAATAATTGTTTTGTTTGTTGAATTGGGTTATCCTGTGTTTGGTTAATATGAGTAGAAAGTTAGGTGGGCGATAGGATCTAATGCTTGCTTTTGAAGCTACGTTTTTGCTTCAAATATAGAAGATTGATGTTGATGATTAGCTAGTTGTCTAACACTCTTGATCTTTGTATTTTCAGGCTGAATACTTTCGTCATTTACTTAAGCCAGTAACGTAGATAAGGTTGTAGGGTTTGTGTATTTTGGGGTTTTGGTTCAGCTGGGTTTATTATTTTTTTCCTCCGTCTTATTGGATAAAGTTTTTACAAGCAATCACAAAGCGAGGCTCTCAAGTCGCTCTTCTTGTGGTATGTATCTTGTATACATTTCTTGATGGTTCTGTCACATTTATGGTAGACTCGTTATTGATAGCCTAACCAAAGACTTTTGTTTGCTACTCTTATCTGCAGATAATTTTTTTGGTTGATGGGGATGGACTTTGAGTCCTGGATACATCAACGACAGCCAGATGCGCAGTTTCCAAATGCCGATTCTTTGAAACCGCCATTGGACCAAGGGATGCATAAAACAGGCATCCCTTGTGCAACACCTTGCACCGATGCAGCTCCTGTGAGTGGTGCCTCACCTATATTTGGATGTCCAGGAGTGCCTAATTTTAAGGTCGGGCAATTGAAAGAACCTCATGGATGGTTTTATGGGTTGCCCCGATTTAGGCAGGGTTTTATACATGAAACTTCACTTCAAGATAAGTGTACGCCAAATGTCGACTTTCCTGGCAACTTCCCTGCACTTGGGAGCGAGAATTATGGAGAGACGAACGTGTCTCTCACTGATGCTCAACCTGCTCAGAAGCAATTTCTTGTGTTTGATCGGACGGGTAATAAAACAACGTTGATGTTAAGCTCTATGATGGGCAGTTCAAATCAGTGTCTTAACTCTTGGAACAAAAATGCTAATTGTTACTACAATGAAAACAAGGTTGAGCTTGGTAATGGAAGCAATGGACAGTTACACTCAGGACCTAATTTGTCTGATGAATTGGATGATTTTGACGAAATAAGTGAGATGCATGAAGACTCAGAAGATATCGATGCCTTGCTCTCCTCAGATGATGAGGATAATTACAGTGATGATGGTGAAGAAACAAGCACGGGACGTTCCCCTAGTACGATGACTGCTTACGGAAAGCAGGATTGGGATGAAGAAAACGAAGACATGGATGAAGTGGCGAGTTCTGCCGGACCTTTGAAGAGGCAGAAACTCTCAGACAGTGATTATGAAGTTCCGACATACACAACAAGCTCATTTAAGCCTAAAAGGTCCTTAGAGTATGAGGACGATGCTGAATCAAGTTGTGCTGGAAGCGGACCCTTGAGGCAGGGCAACATAGGTTCATTATCGGGTAGTAAAAGGGATAGAAAAGAGAAAATCCGTGAAACAGTGAGCATCTTACAGACTATACTTCCGGATGGAAACAACGACAAGGACGCGGTTGTGGTTATAGATGAAGCCATCAACTATCTTAAGACCCTGAGATTGAAAGCCAAAAGTATAGGGATTTCTGGCCTATAATAGAAGCTTCAAAATTTGTAACACCTTTTTGGAATGAAATCTCTTTATTCTTGGCCTCCTGAAGAAGGTTTCTCTTTTCTCTCTTGTGGACTGAAGACTTTCAATGATTCAAAGATGGACCCTAAAAATCTCCATATCAGAAAATGCACGCCCCATATTGGGTCTGGGCTTGGGACCCAGCAGTAAACTTTTGCTGCATTCCTTTTGGTGTGTTCTTTTTTCATGGAGTTAAAAGATTTTTTAATTTTTACAGTATAAAGAGTGGGTCTATCACTTTAATGGTAGGAAAATGGCACGAGGAGAGGCTAGTTGGGCTTTTGATGTGTTTCATCATTGATCATATTAAAATCAATCCTTGGTTTCTTATTTATGGATCTTTTTCTTTTGCTTTTTAAATATTTGTGGGGTTTATGCACTTGAATGTTTTTGGAATGGGAAGTTAAGACTCTTGGAATAATGTAATGCAAGTGCTTTTGATTTCTTTCATGTTTTGCTATTATGGTGAAATAGGTGTGTGTATTAAAGCAGCTTTTATTAGGTAAAGACTCGGTGCAATGCAAGCATTACAGCCCCTTTGAGGTTGTCCTTGATGATGCTAATCTGTTTGAATCATGTGCAATGTTGTTAGTGGCTTCTCAACACTCAACTCATAGGGTTGTTTCAGCAATCAGCAGCTAACATCTACTGGTGTTTTCAGTAGTAATTAAGAGTTAGCATTGCGGATGTAGTTTTTATGGTCGACAAGTACAAGATTTTGTAAACTTTACCTTCATGGCTTGAATGTCTGGCTGTCTGCTATACCATGGGGTGCTTAAACATGACGTTGCTTGATCTCAATGATTGCCATTGCAATCTTGTTACCTTTTGAAATTGGTGGCCACAGCTACTATCGTTGTGCACAGTTTTTTTTTTCATTTTTTTTTTACTATGGTGGTGCATACAAAGTTGTAGTTTATGCCTTATTGGATTAATGTTAAATGATGACGAGTTATTTCACATTGGTTAATTGATTTAAACCGGTAAAAAAATGTAATCAATAATTGAATATTTGCATTGTATGATAAATCTGTAGTAAAAAAGAATGGTAAGAATCAATTGCAGAATATTCTGGAATTAAGATGAAAATGCTAATCAATTGATCCTTTTGTTACTATTTGTACTAGAAGGGCCATATTATTGTGATTTCCCAACTTTGTTTGATACAACACAAGTTATTCCAAGTTTTAAAAATGCACTGGCCAACTATTCTTTGCAGCACAATGACTATTAATGTCACTTATACATTAGCCGTATAGCTATAATCGTAGTGAATTGCAGTCATCTTGATATGTTAAGCGTTTGCATTTTTAGTTATTTACAAGGTTTATAAAGCTATAATTCGAGAGTGAGGGTACTTCTCTTCCGATTCCAAAAGATTATGAGATCGATTGTCATTACTTAACCTTGTGGCTTCCAAACACTAATAATAAAAATTTAAGCAATAATCCTATGCAATCACTGGTGCGAAAATATCAACTAAACAATCCTATAATCTAAGGGCCTATTTACTTCAGCTTAAAATCTATTTATTTCAGTTCAGCTCTTCCCTTATTTTGCTATTCATAATCCTTCATAAAAAAAACTTTTAGTTCAGTTCAGCTTCAATCTGTTTACTTCAATTGTTTTCAGGCCCTAATTAAAAAAAAAAATTATTGGAAGTATTGGGTGATCATGAACAAAACCCAATTGATCAAACTGAGCCAAGGCTGAAGCCAAATCTCGTAAAATCGGGTCAGACCCAAAAACGTGACCCAGGCCCGTTAAAAATCTGGGAAAAGATTTGGGCCATAGTTTGGATTGGTCCAGCAAATGTGCTCACAGGCCTGTACAAACATAAGCGAGGCTTGGAAAGCAAAAGAAGCTCCGAGGCTAATGACGTTGGTAAATGTTAATATACACAAGGGGTAAATCTGTAATTTAAAAATAATACGCACTGGCAACCTTTTTCTCCTTCCTTCTTCTCATTTTCAACAGGCAACAGCAAAAACAACAAATACAATTTTGGTCATTTGTTGTTAATTAATCAATCATCATCATATCAAATTAGGGTTTCAAGCTTTTTTTTTCTTCTATGATGGATTCTTTCCCTTTTCACGACGGTAACATTTCCAATTTCATCGACAGCCGTACCCTCCACTTCCGCCCTGTAAATTCTCTATCCTCTATACTTGATTTTAACTTTATTTGTTTTTATTCAGTTTGATTTAATTTTTTGTATTTTTTGATTAGAATTACTTTAGTTTGAGTCGAGTTACAAATTGCTTATTCTTTTAATTTTTAATTGAAATAATCTGTTTTGGAAATGCGTTGTTGTTGAATTTTTTACTAGAATTATTTAAGATGCTTTTTTATGTTGATTAGCTACTGATGATTCTAATGCATTCAGAATTTCATTTCATTTCATTTCTTTTCTGATAGTATTATACTGAATATCAATTGATGCATTGTGTTTGTGGAAGATTGTGGTGTTCGGCACTTTTGATGTGCTGAAACATGTCTGATTGTTGTTGCATCAATAGTTATTCATTTGTATTGTATTTGAGTGCGTTTTACTGCTGTTGTTGTAGGATGTCAAGCATGGTTTACACATGCACTCTTCCATGGTTCGGCGGCTGTCACTGGAAAGGGAGCTGAAGGTTTGATTGTTACCTTTGTTTATAAAGTTTGTGTTGTTTATTATGATTTGTAAGGCTTGAAATTGAGAGTCATTGGAATAGGTGTACAAAAGAATACTGTGCTGGCTACTTTTACTCTATTTTATTGCTCGTTGTATCGGTGTTATAGATGTTCAAAGCTCAATCAAAGTACTAGATTCAGATATCCGTGAACACCTTTATCTTTTCCTCATACAATTGCAAAACGAACCCCGTTTGTATAGATTGGATAATTATCGGTCATGTTGCTCATTAGGTTAACACCTCTTTGTAAGTGCACTTGAAAGCTGGTTATATTTCTTCTCCGATTTATTCAAGCGTGTTTTAGTAAATTATTTAATAAAAGACCGATAGAACTATGTTGGATTAGGAAAGCCTTTTTTCTTTCTCCCAGCAGTCCGGCACCCTTGAGTTTGTACAAAGTGTACAAGTTATTCTTGTGTTTCCAAAACTTCTTAAGGTTTGCAAACAACCTGATATATGCTTAGTTTTAAAAGGTGNAATTTTTTGTATTTTTTGATTAGAATTACTTTAGTTTGAGTCGAGTTACAAATTGCTTATTCTTTTAATTTTTAATTGAAATAATCTGTTTTGGAAATGCGTTGTTGTTGAATTTTTTACTAGAATTATTTAAGATGCTTTTTTATGTTGATTAGCTACTGATGATTCTAATGCATTCAGAATTTCATTTCATTTCATTTCTTTTCTGATAGTATTATACTGAATATCAATTGATGCATTGTGTTTGTGGAAGATTGTGGTGTTCGGCACTTTTGATGTGCTGAAACATGTCTGATTGTTGTTGCATCAATAGTTATTCATTTGTATTGTATTTGAGTGCGTTTTACTGCTGTTGTTGTAGGATGTCAAGCATGGTTTACACATGCACTCTTCCATGGTTCGGCGGCTGTCACTGGAAAGGGAGCTGAAGGTTTGATTGTTACCTTTGTTTATAAAGTTTGTGTTGTTTATTATGATTTGTAAGGCTTGAAATTGAGAGTCATTGGAATAGGTGTACAAAAGAATACTGTGCTGGCTACTTTTACTCTATTTTATTGCTCGTTGTATCGGTGTTATAGATGTTCAAAGCTCAATCAAAGTACTAGATTCAGATATCCGTGAACACCTTTATCTTTTCCTCATACAATTGCAAAACGAACCCCGTTTGTATAGATTGGATAATTATCGGTCATGTTGCTCATTAGGTTAACACCTCTTTGTAAGTGCACTTGAAAGCTGGTTATATTTCTTCTCCGATTTATTCAAGCGTGTTTTAGTAAATTATTTAATAAAAGACCGATAGAACTATGTTGGATTAGGAAAGCCTTTTTTCTTTCTCCCAGCAGTCCGGCACCCTTGAGTTTGTACAAAGTGTACAAGTTATTCTTGTGTTTCCAAAACTTCTTAAGGTTTGCAAACAACCTGATATATGCTTAGTTTTAAAAGGTGAGAGGTGCACAAAAGCGCAAAAGGGCTGTGAGCTTTGTGCCTAGGCGCGCCCAAAAAAGAAAAAATTGAAAAAAACCTCAGCTGCCCCTCATGCGCCTAGGGTGTGCCTTTCAGGTCCCCCTGTGCCTGGGCATTCTGAAGCCCCAATTCTGGCGCCTTGGTGCGCTTTGCATGTGCTTTTAAAACTAAGGATATATCTTAACTTAAATCAACCAAAACCACTTAATTCCCAACCAGACTAGGAGGAGAGATAAGTCCAATAACAAATCCCAAGTGAGAATCCATCCCAAAACTATATGGCTGTAGCCTATAGGTGAATAAGCTCACTTAGCATAAAGATGAAGCTCTTTGCTTCATCATCTGATGCGGGACAAACAAACTCAATCTTAATTTTGAGTTAGAGCTACAAAATACTGGCACAATCTTTGGTTCCCTACATTTTATATTCTTAGAGTTCAGGGTACCTGATTTGTTTTTCAAGATATCAAGATATTATAAGATGCTTTTTAGGGAACATAATAATGCTCTGCATATTGTAGCTCTGGAATGTTGGACTGATTAGGATAGAAATTAAACTTGATTGAGGTTAGTCTAATAGCTTTTGTTAGGAATTTTTTTCCGTTATGACAATTTTGGTTTTGAAGTTGTAACAGAGCTTTAACGTTTTCTTTTGGGTGGAGTTATATCCTAGATGCAACTCTTATAGTTTGTTTAGATACAAGGAAATGGAAGGAAAGGAAGGAGGGAGAAGAGAAAGGGGACAATTTCCCTTGTTTGTATATATAGTTGGAGGAAGGAAATGGAGGGAGAGGGAGGGATCCATCTTCCCTCCTCCTTTAAGAGCCTTGATCCCTCCCAATTTGGAGAGGTTTGGAGGGAAATTTGAGCTCCACTTCTCTCTTCCTTTCTTTCCCCTCCCATTTCTCTTAGGGGCCGTTTGGTTGGGGGTAATAATCTAAGATATGGGGCGGCGAGGGCGGTAGAGGTGGTTTTGGGAGGATACTTGTTACATAGGTTTTGCGAAGGGGTGGGCGTGGGGAGGCGGTTGTTACGGCGGCAAGGGGAGGGGGCTGCGCCGGCGAGGGGTGGGGGAGAGTGGGCGGTGAACTAGGTGGTTTGTTTGGTGGTGGGAGTTGGAATAGGGTGGTTGTATGGTGCTGATGGTAGATATCATTTATTCCCTTTGAACAAAACAAACAACTCCCTACAACAAAGGGTTTATCTTTCTATTCTCCTACTTTCCCTTTCCCCCTCACCAACCAAACGGCCCCTTATTTCTCTTCTTTTCCTTTCCCTCCTAGCTTGTTATTCGAACATTGTGTTAGTCTTTAAATTTTGTGCTAACTCCTCTTATCAATCATGCCTTGATGGGTGCTGAGAGAAAAGATGAGGTTATTTATTTTATTTTTAAAAAAAAATAAATTTTTGGATGATCATTTAACTTTTGACTCGGGTTTGTGGTTATAACTCTTTT
Organism: Suaeda aralocaspica; assembly: GCA_016808085.1. Taxonomy (NCBI): domain Eukaryota; kingdom Viridiplantae; phylum Streptophyta; class Magnoliopsida; order Caryophyllales; family Amaranthaceae; genus Suaeda; species Suaeda aralocaspica. Next base: position 9,149,849 of record PYUH01000044.1, on the reverse strand, counting down.
TAGTGCACTAGATACACATCTATACATAAATACATCTTCCTGTTCTTGTTTCACATCAACAGATTAATTTTTGAGCTCCTTCAATTCTGTCTTCCCACTTCTCCCTCTTCCCTCTATTCAAGAAAAAAAAGATAAAGAACTGTTGTAGTTTCTGTTCTCTATTTTGATTCTATGCTGCTCACAGGGACACATAGGTTGTGTGAATACAATTGCTTGGAATTCAACAGGTTCGCTCTTGATTTCCGGATCAGATGACACTCAGGTCAGTTGCTTTTTGTCACCTCAAATTGTTTCTGGTAACTTGGCCATATATTCCCATAAATTTCACTGAGCAAAAGGATTGGAAAAGTAATTTCATGTATCAAAAAAAGAAATTGCTTCAATTATTGCAATTTGTTGGGCTGGGACTTATCAGGAAGATGTCATTTTGATGACTATTAAATGCTGTAACCAGACTTAGATTTAGGAGGGAAAGAGAAAAACAATGTGTTCTCTGAAACACGTTAAACGGAAAAGGTTTGACGAGCAAAGCTGCTATCTCTAGATTAGCTACAACTTGTGTGATTCTGATATGATATGAGGCAGTTAGGCTTATGGCCTTACCATTATGATGTGATTCTAACTTCCAATATGCATGATTATTAAGCATCAGTATTTAAAGAATGGTTTCTCTTACCATTGAGTCATTTATTAATTAGCCAAAGAATGTTTTCTCTTAATGTTGTGTCATTTAATATATCGGCCAAAACATGCCGAAATGTCTTCAATGATATCCATATTGTTGCCCTTGGTTTCTCACAGATCAAAATTTGGAGGTTTTCTGATCGGAAGCTTCTTAATGAGATTAATACTGGTCATTCTTCCAACATTTTTTGTACGAAATTTATGCCTGAAACTTCTGATGAGATTGTGGCATCTGGTGCTGGTGATGCAGAGGTAAAGTATCATATTAAAAATTTGAAAAGTTTCACCTACATGGAATAGATTCTTGTTTACAAGCTCCAATGATTTCAGGTTCGGTTGTTCAATATTTCTTGCTTAAGCGAAGGAAGCATTGAAGATATGACCCCTTTTGCTCATTTCCATTGTCATACGAGGAGAGTCAAAAAGTTAGCAGTGAGTTTTATATATTATTATTTCCAATCTTTTCTCATCCCTTCTATTGTGCCATTGTAGTTTGCTTAATATGATAATAGGCTAGTAAATCTGTTTCAGATATGAAATTGGTACTTCACCTGTTCCATCAATATTTTCCTCTTAACATATCACGCTTTGTGTGTTTTTGTAGGTTGAAGTTGGAAACCCAAATGTAATATGGAGTGCTAGTGAAGATGGAACCTTGAGACAGCATGATCTTCGTGAAGGTTGTTCTTGTCCTCCTGCTGGATCTTCCAATCAAGAATGTCACAGTGTACTTGTGAGTTCAGTATTTCTGTAGATTGTCTTGCCATACATAATTATAAATTTGTTATGAACTCACTGTTAGAGTGCAAATGAGCCTGCCACAGCAGCTTTGAGAAAGAATATAAGAAATAAGGGAAAATGAATGGAGAACTAAAGATGATGAAAAAAGATAGGTTTAGTAAGAGATATTAGATTGATAATATGCAAAAGCTTGCTTACAACCTTTCGAAACATTCGAGTGGTTATAGTTCTTCCCCATTACAAAAGACTTCAAATTTCTGAATGATTCTCCCACTCTCTCTCTCTCTCTCTCTCTCTCTACCAACCCCTATCTGTTATTCCCTGCCATAAAAAACTCTGCCATAGAATGCCACCTCATGATATTCTAGAGTGCATTGCTTTCTGTGTCCCTCCTTTGCCTTAGACACCTTGAATATGTTTGTGCATTGGAACGCATATGAAATGATGAATGGAATCTGATACTACGTATATGAATTCGAATTGCTTTCTTCATTTCAATTCTTTTCAAGTTTCAAGATCAATATTATGATCATATTGCAAGTTTGCAACAATTGTTTTTATAGGCCTTTTTAATCCAAACGAATCTTATTATTCTGGGCTCACATTTGATGTAGCAGTTCAGTAGTTCACCCTGTATTTTCTATGACCCTGTTATCCATACATAACTTTGTTACTTTGGGTTGTTTATTAGTTATCTGCATGTGTGATGCTGCTTGCAAGTCTATTTCCTAGGCCTTACATAGGCTTTAGCTGATGAACCTCATTGGTTTAATGTTAATTATTCCCTTTTTTTCCCAAATATGCCTACATTTCTTTCTAAGGGACCACAAATTTGCATTACGTTCTATAGACTAACAACTAAGGTTTGATGTCAGCTTGATTTACGTGGTGCTGCAAAAAGGTCCTTGGCTGAGCCTCCAAAACAGCCTCTTCAACTAAAATCTTGTGATATCAATGCAACAAGGCCCCATCTACTTCTTGTTGGTGGAAGGTGCTTGCTCTGCTTTCTACTTATTCCAGATATTTATTGTTTATTTTCTTTTGATTTTGAAGATGCAGCTCTAACAATTTTTCCTGCGGCATTTTTGCAGTGACGCATTTGCACGATTGTATGATAGAAGGATGCTGCCTTCACTGTCTTCTTGTCAGAGAAAAAATTCACCACCTCCGTGCGTCAACTATTTCTGCCCAATGCATCTCTCTGAGCGGGTAGTATGCACTTAGAATGATCCATGTGCTTAAGTCTGCTTCCTACTGACTTTGTTCATGAAGTATAAAGTACTCAGTAACATTCTAACTTTGAATTGGCAATCTTACATGAAAATTACGCTGGCAAGGTTACAAGTGACCTTGTTAGCACAGGGCAAGAAGCTGTGAACCTTGGGTAACTTTATTTGAGTGTAGGACTTTAAATTGATGCAAGTCTGCAATTGTTAGAGTTAGGGTTTTGTTAATAGACCTCCTCGGATATCGGGTCCCACTTGAAGAGCTGGTGGACTAGGAGATGGAGCTTTACACTTTTGTGAATGTTGGCCTTAACGTCTTTGTTTAGATTGCACTACCTGCAGTAGAACTGTCTTTCATCCTTCGCCAAAGTGTACAACCTTAGTAGCTATTACTATTAAGACATGTATATGGTGTAATAAGTTTGCAGCTCTTTGTAACTTAACCAAATGCAAAAGGTAGTTTAAGGAAACATTAAAGATATAGTAGGGGTTTGTAGAATGTAGATACAACCAATGGCTTTAGGCCATAACTCTCCAAGCTACTCTCGAAACTTTTCTGGATGATTCTCTATCTCTTCTCCTACTTGTTATGCTACTCTTACCATGGTTGATGCGGCATATAGCCTTAATTAATGATTACTACCATTACTATCCTTTGGCTGCTTCCCTTAGGATACAAAAGTGAGCAAAAGTAAATTGATAAATAAGCAGAATAACAGCTGCAGCTTTTAGTGGTCTGGTGAGCTAGTTGTGTTATTTTTTGTCAGCTTCATCTGCCATGCCAGTCGTGATTGTTCCCTTATATTATTGCGATGGTAGGTGTAGATAATAGGTGGTGGCAGCTGGTTCACTGCACACACCCTCTCCTTTTGAATTATTATTATTGTAAAAGGATTGTTTGTTGGTAGATGGACTTGAGAAAATATCTTTCCGCTATTAAATTCAAAGAATTATTAATTTGTTGTGCGCAATTATACTCTCTACCAATAAGTTCGACACTTCTACTAAAAATTGAGTCATAGATTTAAAGAGGTGTCAAATTTTTGTTAAGGAGTAATTAGCAGTTTTGAATCTTTTGATATTGTTCTCTGTGTTTGATGCAACTAATTTATTGTTTGTTCTTGGCCCCTATTTCAGATCCTTCTTCTTCTTCTTCTTCTTTTTTTTTTTTTCTCCTCTGATGCATTGATTTTTCAGGGACGATCAAGCTTGCATCTAACTCATGTAGCATTTAGTCCTAATGGGGAAGAAATACTTATGAGCTATAGTGGAGAGCATGTATACCTGATGGATCTGAAGCAAGGTTTGCCGTGGCATTCACTCTAATGATTTTATCCTTTTCTTCTGTTTGCTTATGTTCATTCAGTCTGAAGCAGTATCTTAAATTTTAAGCATTTGGATATGTCTGAATTTGCATCTTAGCTACTGCCAATCACAATTCATAATGTATTTAGTTGAAGGATTTTGTGAGAGTGAGTGATAGATTTGTAGTTAGAGCTTTCCTCCCGGATCCCCGTGGTTGATTCTCATCAACTGCCCCTTGTGTCTCCATAAAGACCACAATTAAAAAGGTTTTAGGATTCTGTTCAGCATTTTTTTCGCTAGCAGTGACACCGAATAAACCAGCATCTTTCTTTGTTGCTTTCTGCTAGATCTGTTTTTCAAAAAACCCAACATGAGCAGGTTCAAGCAACTGTGCCCTCTTGACTTCTTGTCCTTTTCTACTAATTACCCCCAAAGATCTCTTTCACTGTATCTATGCTTGTGATGTAGGATATGCATTCAACTTTTTTGTCATTGGGGAATAAATACGGTAGGTAGTCCATGAAACAATGTATTTCTTGTGTTGAATCCAAATTTAGCAGGATGTTTTTTCCCTCTATCAAGGAAGACAATTGAAAAGGGCTATGGGGCTGGTAGTTTACCAACTTGTCACTAGATTTATACATCATTAGAGATCCAACCCACTCATGAGTCATGACGCTGTCCAATTACCCATTTGAGGTAGGTCCCATTCACTAGCCCTTCATTTACTCTCTTCATATCTCATTGGATACGAGGATAGCACTACTATACCTCAACCCCCCCCCCCCCCCCCCCCCCCC
>PYUH01000044.1:9066852-9144210 GCA_016808085.1 Suaeda aralocaspica | reverse complement strand
CCCCCCCCCCCCCCCCCACACACACACACAGGATATGGGCATCACGTGGATACAAGGTGTATCCTAACATCAAAATTTATTTTAAATCAATTTTTGACTTAAGGCCCGTATTTTCCCGCACTCCAAAAGTAGCTCGGCGATGAGTGAAAAGCATTGCACCACCACCATTTCAGCAATAATTGACAATTTTCAACTTTAACTTTAGAAATTTTGTAATTGTATGATTAATATACTGAGTATGGGCTTTTTGATGATAGTACGTACTCCGTACATCTTAATTGTTTATTTTTGTAATTTTTTTGCTATTTTCTTTGTGTATCTTTAGCATGTTGAAGTTTGATAATTACAAGTTCGACCGTTACATTGTTTAGCTTTGGTGAATTTTGATTTTTAAACATATAATATGATATTATTTTGTCGTACCCGTAGCCTACGTTTTTTAAATGCTCATATTCCGCACCTGTACCATTCTCGTACACGTATCGGATTCTGAATCTGTGCTACTTTAATGGACCCATGTTGTAGTACATTAATGCATGTGCTACATCTGGAATTTTGCTTATATATATATTTTTAATAAAGTATCACTAAAACAAACTTGGTTCAGTGTTAAATGTGCAAACGTTTCTTGAGTTTTGGGTTCAAGGCTTATAACAAGCAGAAAGGGAGATTTAAAAAAAATGAATTAAATGATAATTTGTACATTACTGAATTTCTATGTAGCAATCCGATCATAGTATCTAATATCTATTGTTGTAAATAAATTACGAGTGTTTGAAATCTTCAAATTTATATATGCTAAATATAATCATAACTTGTGACTCATTTTTATGGCAATATTTTCAATGCCATCTACAAGCACGACCTTGAAGATAATGTCCAAGCTGATTTATATCTCTATTTTTTAATGTATATGTACTACACCTGACTAAAAATCTTGGGTCGTGGTATGGCGATACCACTAACTTTATTTTTCGCTGCCTTGGTGCCACACCAATCTTTGGTCCTCCAACCTCCCCCCTCTATTACTTTTTAACTCTCACTTTTACTTAACAAGATGTATGATCATATAGTTGGCAAACCTAACCAAATGTTTAATTGTGGATGTTAATTATACTTGTTTCGTTTCTTCTTCTCCACTGTCAATTTTTTTAATGTAGGTTATGTTTTTTTATAATTTATGTTGTGGTGGTTGCAGACGGTGGAAAGGCTATGCAATACACATCTGGAGATGTTGCAAAGCTTTGGAGCTTTTCTCCTGTTCCTAGCGCAGTTGCTTCTGAGAAAACCTCCTTGGACAAAAGCGATGCTACTGTGCAGGTTTTTGTTTTAACACCTTTCTTTTTTAATATGTGATCTCTTGAGAAATGCAATGTGATCAGTTCTGGCTTATGTCTGCACAGCATGGCAAGTGTAGAAAACTTAAGAAAATTGCCGAAGCATGCTTGGATGAGGGGACAGAGTATTACTATGGAATTGAAGCCTGCAATGAAATTCTGGATGGAGGCTACAAAATTGATGTCTCGCTGAAGCTTGATTGTCTCTGTGCACGTGCTGCCTTGCTTCTTAAGGTTTAGCAGCAACTTCTTCGTTGATCTTGGCGAATTTTCTCTTGGTAGTTTGGGCTATGCTTATTGCTGATGAGTTCTCATTTCCCAGAGGAAGTGGAAAAATGACGCTCACATGGCTGTAAGGGATTTGAATCAAGCTCGAAAATTAAATTCATCCTCGTTTAAGGCACACTTCTGCATGTCTAAGGCATTATCTCAGGTTAGAATTTTTTTTTCTATGTACATGATAATTTTGTGGATTGTGGAACCATCAGTTCATTCTTTTTTGGATAGTTTGATGCTTTGTCATAAAACAATATTCATTTTTGGCAATGTGTGTAAACAATGTTCAGCCCTTTCTTTGACTATGGAGGGGACTGATTGGCTGAATGAAAGTAGCAATGATTAATTGCTTTTAGACGAAAAATTCTCTGTGTTTGATCCTTGCACACTTGGCAATCATAACTAATTGGCAATTTATGTAAAGATTATTTAGTCCTTACTTTTACCATTGAGATCATTGGATTGGCTGAATCAAAGTAAGAATGGCTTAAGCTTATGTTTAGAGAATATGTTTCTCTTGGGCTTTTCCAAAGCCAATTCATTACCTTTTAAACAAGCAATAAGACTTTATTGTGTGATACAGTTCGCTTTCTCTTTTGCAATTCAAAGCTGGAAAATCTGGCCTTCTGTCTCAACTAAAGGTTACTAAAGCAATTATTACATCTAAATATAATTATTGTTGAAACATCTCCCTTCAGATTTATTAATATTATATCCAGATATATTAATAAGGTAAATAGTTATGTTGGCTTCTTTTGATATGAGCAATGGTGATGTTACAAAAATGACCAATCCTGCAAACGGATTTGATGTTTGGAAATTCACAAAATTTAATGTGGGCCATTTATATAAACAGTTCTTGTTTCAGTTTACTTATTGTTAGATGTCGATTCCTGAGGTTCATGGTAAGCATGATCATTCTAGCATCAGAACTTTGGTTAATTCATTTGATGTGCTTCAAAAATGTTTTAGCTTTATTTTACAGGTCTTCCATTTTTTTTCCTTAAGAGTTTAGTCCGCAGCATTTTGTTCTCTGGTTCTTGTTTGAAGTTTGGTTATTTGTCTTTTAAATTTTGTTGTTTGGGATATCAGTCAATGTGTTTATCCCCCAAGTGTTTTGGTGTTTCTTATCTTTAATATTGATGTATCTATTCTCCAAGTGTCTTTGGCGCTTCTAATCTTTGATTTTGTTCTATCATTGTTTTATCTTGCAGTTGGGCAAGCATAAAGAAGCTCTGGATTTTGCCCTTGCTGCTCAGTGTCTTGACCCCTCAAATATTGAAGTGGCAGAAAGGGTTGAAAATATACAGAAGCAGCTTTCAGCAGGTACAATCATATATTCTCCCTCAATTTAGGCTGCTGTTTATATGAATTGAACTTAGTTGGTGTTCTGTACCACAGTACCAGTGACTTAATTATTTGTTATCTGTCCCCCATTTCATCTGCTTCTATCAGTAAGTGAGAGTTATTCTCCCAAAAGAACATAAAGTCAATCCTGTTGGGAACTTGAGATGAATTAATCAATTTGCATATTCGTCTCAAAGGAATTCGTTTACATCTGAGCTTGTGGGAATTGTATGCTGCATATTTTCAATACTTAATCAATGAAGTTGCTGACAAACATGGGCCTAGTTGTTGAAATTACAAATAAATCTTCTCACTTTGTTATACCGTATGATTGGCATTGAAGAATAAGGCTCTGAAGAAGTAACACTTATAAAAAGGTTAATTTATAGAAGTGATATCATTACAATAGGAAAGTGGGCAATCTTTGTGAGACTTTTGATGTATCATTACAGGAATTAAATATCTGGTATGGGAGTCTTCATCTTTGTACATATACAAAGTTATTGGCATTGTATATTGTATGGAAATCTACTAGGACAATCTTTTTCTCTTATGTCGTCTCTATTTAGTGTTCTAAGAACTTCCTTACCATACTAAATTGGTTTGTTTGTATATAACTCTATTTCATTTTTTTTGGGTCTAATTGATTTAGTCATAACTGCCTCATTTTCTTCCCTCTTAACATAACGTAATTTGGTAGAAGCATTATAGAATATGGATGACGGACGATTGAATGGCTTTAGTTACTGAGAAGAAAGGGGGGCTCTGGTGAGTTGTATTTTGGAATGTAAATGGATTTGAGCGTATGGGAAGAATTTCGAATATGATTATGGGCGGGCCTACCGTTCGTTCAACCGTTACCTCTATTCTTCTCTCTCTTTTCTCCTTTGTTTTCTTCCTTTCTTCTGGGTTGGTACTGAAACTCTTTACTTTACCTGATTCTCGTCCCGGAACCTGGGGTCAATCAGCCCTTGATGGCAGTTTCACTGAAATTCTTATAATTAAGCATACATTATGACAGTGTTGTACTGAGTTCTCACACCTTCAAAACTATCTGATTGATCCATCAAAAGACTCGAGGTAATATTACAAGCCAGTCTGGTCTACCTTTAATTCTTCTATTGATATCCGAGTTAATGTAATTGGTTTTTTAAATCTTCCTCAATACTAGTTCTGAATAGCTGTGATGGGAGTGATGGCAGTTTGCCTAGCTGAACATATAGCATAACCATTTTTGGTCAACTTTAATTGACATGTGCTGAATTCAGCATTCCGTTTGTGGTGATGTTGCTATGAAATAGGGATTGTGTCAAAAGTTTTTATTGTTTCTTTTGTGGTTTATGAATGTGAAAAAGTAGACATGCTATGATGCTCGAAGACTTGTCTATTTATTTTAGATGTTAATGTTTAATATTAGCCATTGGTAATCTCTGCTGTCACTTTTACACTATATTTGGATATAGAGAAATGGAGAGAAAGGAAGTGAGAAGAAAAGGAATTATCTTTAATTTGATATCTAATCGAAGGAGAGAATTGGAGGGTATGTGAAAGATCCATTTTCCTTCCTCTTTTCATAAACCGAATCCATTTTTTGTTGGGAGATTTGGAAGGAAAATTAAAGGTCTCCTTCTCCATCCCTTCATCTCTCTTTCCCTTCATTATTGTTATCCAAACATACATTTGTGGTTTGTGGTTGGGGAAGGATAGGCTAGTTATTATTTTTGCAGACTTGAAACCTTGCATTGTTCTTGATGTAATAACATTTTGGAAATATTTATAGCTGAAGCTGAGAACAAGAAGAAGTCAAATGATATAGCATCCAAGTCTGAACCACGTGCTGGAAGAGTGATATCATTAAGTGACATTCTATATCGTTCAGAGGCTAATAGTGATGCATCACAAGATGGTCCTAGATCTGAAAGGGAAGAATCTGATTTTGATGAAGAATTAGAATTGGATTTTGAAACATCAATGTCAGGTGATGAGGGCCGTGATGCTGATTTGAATCTTTTTCATGGAAGTGTGAATTTGAGAATCCATAGAAGAGCTGAGTCAGCTAGAGAAGCTGGTGGTTCAAATGGGTCATGTGGGTCTCCATCCTCTTCTTACCAAAATGATGATACTTCTTATCAGGNTTGATGGCAGTTTCACTGAAATTCTTATAATTAAGCATACATTATGACAGTGTTGTACTGAGTTCTCACACCTTCAAAACTATCTGATTGATCCATCAAAAGACTCGAGGTAATATTACAAGCCAGTCTGGTCTACCTTTAATTCTTCTATTGATATCCGAGTTAATGTAATTGGTTTTTTAAATCTTCCTCAATACTAGTTCTGAATAGCTGTGATGGGAGTGATGGCAGTTTGCCTAGCTGAACATATAGCATAACCATTTTTGGTCAACTTTAATTGACATGTGCTGAATTCAGCATTCCGTTTGTGGTGATGTTGCTATGAAATAGGGATTGTGTCAAAAGTTTTTATTGTTTCTTTTGTGGTTTATGAATGTGAAAAAGTAGACATGCTATGATGCTCGAAGACTTGTCTATTTATTTTAGATGTTAATGTTTAATATTAGCCATTGGTAATCTCTGCTGTCACTTTTACACTATATTTGGATATAGAGAAATGGAGAGAAAGGAAGTGAGAAGAAAAGGAATTATCTTTAATTTGATATCTAATCGAAGGAGAGAATTGGAGGGTATGTGAAAGATCCATTTTCCTTCCTCTTTTCATAAACCGAATCCATTTTTTGTTGGGAGATTTGGAAGGAAAATTAAAGGTCTCCTTCTCCATCCCTTCATCTCTCTTTCCCTTCATTATTGTTATCCAAACATACATTTGTGGTTTGTGGTTGGGGAAGGATAGGCTAGTTATTATTTTTGCAGACTTGAAACCTTGCATTGTTCTTGATGTAATAACATTTTGGAAATATTTATAGCTGAAGCTGAGAACAAGAAGAAGTCAAATGATATAGCATCCAAGTCTGAACCACGTGCTGGAAGAGTGATATCATTAAGTGACATTCTATATCGTTCAGAGGCTAATAGTGATGCATCACAAGATGGTCCTAGATCTGAAAGGGAAGAATCTGATTTTGATGAAGAATTAGAATTGGATTTTGAAACATCAATGTCAGGTGATGAGGGCCGTGATGCTGATTTGAATCTTTTTCATGGAAGTGTGAATTTGAGAATCCATAGAAGAGCTGAGTCAGCTAGAGAAGCTGGTGGTTCAAATGGGTCATGTGGGTCTCCATCCTCTTCTTACCAAAATGATGATACTTCTTATCAGGTCATAACTGAAGCCAGCTTTATTTATTTTGGTGTTATTTATCTCTTCTATATAGTCAAATTTATGTCTCTCCTGTATGGAACTTTACTGATCTAGAAGTATGGTATGAGCAAAATTTCTAATTGGATATCTTGACTCTTTTTTAAGTATCACATTTGAAAATTGCAATTGCCCAATGCTATATGATGGGCTTCCCAATTGGCCTGTAAATATGCTGTAGTATTGTTAATATTTCTCACGTACAATAATTAATAGCTCCCGGATTGATCTTGCATTTTAGCATCTGTAGAAAGCTGTAATTATAGATTCCTAGCAGCATGCTTCTGATTTCCCATTTTTTCAATTTTGCTTATTTATTGAAGTGTGAACCTTTTGATTTGCAGCCAGAAGCAGTCATTGATATGAAACAGAGATACATTGGTCACTGTAACGTAGGAACTGATATTAAACAGGCTAGTTTCTTGGGCCAGAACGGTATGTTGGTCTCTATATTTCTTCGAGTTGAATATTACCAATATCTTCAGTTTTGATGAATTTCATTCTATTTGTACATGGAAATGTTATTCTGCATATCTTGTTCTTTTCTTAATTCATATTTATAGTGTGATGAATTCCTTGGTATTCAATGTCATAAAAAGATTACCTAATTTAGTAATTCGTCAGGTGCAACAAAGTGGATGGTGCCAAATTTTGTTGACTTCTATTAGTTAAGATCTCTATACAAGGAGCCATATACAGTTGCTAGTTATTACTCCGTACATATTTATGTACTTTGTATTTATTTGTTCATAACCTATCTGACTATTATTATTTGTGTGATTAAGGCTTTGGATTCTCCACAATAATTTTGAATTTCTATAATTTCATATTAATTTATAGGTGCATTATCATCGTTTGGAAATATTATGGATGAATGTTATTTCTTTCTCCATAATAATATTGAATTTCTATAATTTCTGGTGTTATGTAACGTTAGGTGATTATATTGCAAGTGGAAGTGATGATGGAAGATGGTTTATTTGGGAAAAGAAAACAGGCAGATTGGTGAAAATGCTCCTTGGAGATGAAGCTGGTAAAGCTGTCGACATCCCTCTACCTCTTAAGAGCTTATGGATTTTATGTAGGATATGAACTCTACTTTTTTATGGTACCTAAGTTTTTTGTCCTCTTGATTTCAGTGGTAAACTGTGTCCAGTGCCATCCATTTGATTCTGTTGTGGCTACGAGCGGAATTGATAATACTATTAAGGTGAATGTGCTGGGGAGAGCCTTTTTTGATTCAGCTGCTTCTTTTCCTGCATCACTCTCCATTCTGCACTAACGTGTAGCTACAGTAGATTAATTATTTGTCTGGGTAGAGTTGATCAATTGACTCCTTTTTTATTAAAAAAAAAAATTGCTCTAGATTTGGACTCCGAGTGCTCCTGCCCCCTCAATGGTAGCTGGTGGATCAGCAGGTCCAGTTGCAGATAATGTCTTGGAAGTGATAGAAGGGAATCAACAAAGACTTTGCCAGACGCGTGAAGCTGTTCTGTAAGATTTACTTTCTTTGACATGTGATTATGTGAAGCTACTAGAATAGTGGTTTACAACTTTACATAAAAAGGCATATATAGTTATTTGCTTTATAGTATTATTCTAGGCAGTCATATTCATTAATATCTGGGTGCTAGGAAGTAGGAATGTGTCAATATAACCGCAAAATACAAGGAACATCACGCAATTTTATAGAATAGATTTGGATAGGATTGCATATATGTATTAAGCAATAGACAATATTATGGAGTCTCTCTATTATCCCACCACGTTCAAGAGTTGTAAATCAGTATGACGTCACTTAAATATTGAAATTCTCTTTTTGGATAACAAATACCTTTGTCTTATATTCTCAGATTCTGTGCTGACATCAGTATGGAACATTCCTTTTTCCCTGTTTCCTTGTGTATGTGTATGTGTATGTGTAGTGAATTCCTTGCACGGGGGTGATTCGGAAATAAACTTTGTTTGGGGATTATTCTTTTGATATTTTCCTTCCAAATATAATTTAGCCAGTGAAGAGAATAGTTCTTTTCACTTTACTCTTTTTAGGTGTTTCAATTGGTTCATGGAAGCCATTTGTGTGGGACTTGGTATTCTGTTGAGCTTTCATGAAATTAAGACTTACATTATTTCTTTGATATTTTGAACTAACTAGAGGTGCCTTCACCACTGGTCATGTGAGATTGTTTATGGACTGCTTGGCTTGGCTTATGGCTTTGACTGAACCAAAATTAGCAAGCTTTTTTAAAAAAATAATTCTGAAGTCATTTTTTGGGGGCTGAGAGTGTGTGCTGGGGAGAGGTTAAATTCAAATCTGAGAGTGAGTAATTAAGTCTTCTCAACTATTGTTATCTACAAAGTTACCAGTAGTTAGTAGAATTTACCCTTACACAAGCCCGTTAAGTCCTCCGAGTGAAAATTCACTGTTAGAGGCGTATATACCTCCCCATGTAGTGGGATGAAAAATAGTCCTGTTTATTAGTGGGATAAAATGATACATCCAGTGCAACTGTGATGATATTTCTGCTCAACTTGCTGGGTTATTAGTTCTCATTCATTTGGTTCTACGGAGCATTAAATTTTCATTAAATTTTTAATAGGCCAAATTGTATGATTTTGAGAGCACATGCTCTAGCTATATATCTTCTATTATAACTTACTGTTACTGGAAGTCTTTGTATGTTAAAGATATCATGTGGCTGATCATCTCATATAAGGCTTTAACCTATATTTATCTCTTGTCGTACAGGCCATATGAGCTGTTGGAGAGGTTTAGTATGCATGATTTCACTGAAGGAACGCTGCATCCTTTCGAGTGTGCTCAGAGCTAATTGCCCTTCGTAATGTTCAAGGCTAGTCTGGTAAATAATACATCTAATAATACTTCGATGTTTTACCTTGAAAGAATTATTGTGAGAACATGTCAGCTTTTGTTTAAATTTTGCATGAGTTCATCGTTTGAAGAGTGCTTGGATTTACATCTCCCTACAACTGGACTCCTTTCATATGGTAATTACAACAAGATGTGAAATGTAGTCTATCGAAGTAGCATGGTACATTAATGCTAGTATATCAATCCTTGTGCACTTTTAGTATTTCTTCTTAGCTTCTTTCTTTAGACTTGCCAAGAATTAGGTTTTCCGTTAGTTTTCTTATTCTTGATTTTCATTTAGTGCCCTAGTTCATTTTTGTATGTTTAGAGAATACTGTTTTTTTGCTGAGGATAGGGGATGAGAACACCCCTACCGCATCAAGTCAAGTTTCTGCTTTTTGAAGATTATAGTAGTGTATCTGTATCTTTCCCGTTTGATGGAAATAATTAACTTCTGATGAGTATATTGATAACAAATGTTTTTATTACAAAGACCACTAATTTTAAAATGCTGTTATTTGTTTATCCTACTTGTAAATAAGAAGACTGTTTAGTGCAAACTGCAAAGGCCTTGTAGATTTATCCACGAAGCTTTATGAGGTAAAAGTACTTACAAATTTTTTTTTGTTTTTTTTGTTTTTCTGAAAATGCAGACCATTATCATTTAATCAGTTAGTCTGGTTTTCTGGGCAAGTGAAATCTAGCCTAAAGAGAGTCATAGTATCATCCTGCAAGTGACCATCAGTTTTGTGGTAACTTGCTTGTGTAATTACGGGCAACAATGCAGCAGTATTTCGCGATGGTGTCCATTTTTTTTACCTTGAAAACTTTGGTGGTCCACTTTGCTCGTTTTACTGATTTTTTTTTTTCTAACTGGCGAGCTTAAAAATGCTTACAAGGTGGAAGTTTGTAAAAAGTTGGGCATGTAAATTGTTCAGTAGCTGAGTAACAATAAGCTTGCAAATAGTACAGTATGTTATCTTCTTCTTTTTTTGTTGATATTTTTCAAGAAAAGAATATAATTTTTTAGGTTGTGTATGTAGAATGGTATTGTAATAGGGTTCAATTTTCTTGTAAAGTACACTAATAAGCATAAATTTTGTAAATGAAGTGCTTGTTTGATTTTTTTTCTTTCATTGTTACAACTTACAAGAGATGGTGGTTGGCAAATGCCATTTTTGTTCAAACCACCGAAATCCTTTGTAGTTGTTCAATGCTCATAGCCATGATCGTAATCTAATCCATTCTAATCCAATTGGGATTAAAGTGCTTTTTTTTTTCTCATTGGATTTGTACTTGTTTAAATTGAATGGACTTGAGTTTTTATTTTTTATTTTTTTGGCAATGTAGTAATACAAATTGCAAAGGCACCAGCTGCACCACCACCGTCATAGTCAATTGGTGGATTGGAGCAACACTTACAGTACATTTAACTAATATACAACATTTATAAATATATATTTATAAAATAGGACCCTTGTAATTTGGAGGGCTATAATTGTCGGAACATTAGCATCGTCAATCTTTGACCAGAAATCTAAACTTACCTTAGCAGAGAATGTTGAGGCTATGACAAAGGATGTAACAAGTTTAACCAATCCTTGAGCTTGGATCGCTAGACCTTAAAGAGCCGACAAATATAGGGGTCCTAGGAACTTGGATAGATTATACGGAGTATCATTCTTGGAACTTGCATAGGGGGCTTCTACACTCCTCCGTCCTCCGGTTCTCTCCACCAACAACTTTGCTTTCTTTGATATCTAAGCCTTGTTTGGTTGACATCCATAAGCATGAGAATTAGAATTGCCTAGAAAACTAAGAGAAAGTGCAATTTAAATTTTAACTTCCTTCTAAGTTCTATATCCCACAAAGTAGATGAAATAACTTACCAAGGCCTCCTTGGTAAGTTGAAATTCTCATGATCTAATCAAACAAAAATCTATATTTTCTAGGAAATCACTTTATGCTTGCTTGATATGTTTGTGGCTCAAGTCATTGCATATTGGGCCTGGCCTATTTGAATGCTAGGCCCAAAATTGTAGCCATTTTATTACCCAAACAAAGTGAATCTGATTGAACCTAGTAGGCTTGAATGCTTGAATGCACTTTATTGTCATGATTAAATTGCTTAAAAGTTTGTTTTTAAAGTGAAGAACATAGTTTTAATAGGAATATTATTAGAAATTGCAAATATTTCTAACTAAATCAATAAATCTTTCAAATCAAGACATGTATATATGAGTAAAGTCACGGTGTTTTTCATATTCAATATCATATTATCTACTTTATCTTAACCATTGTTTCTCATGTTTAATGTTTTTAGTTATCTATATAATTGGAAGAAAAAAAAAACCACAAAAAGTCAATTGCACATTTTATTTGTTGTGAGTTTTTCGAAAATCATATTAATTAAATAAATTTGATTAATTCTTTATTCCTTTCATGAAGTACCATATACTGTGTATATAATTTATTTTTTGAAAAAAATTATAAACCAAAACGATAGGTGTCAAAGTGTCAAACGAACCCTTAGTTAAGTTGTGCATGATTTTCTTATCAGAACATTTCTATAGGAATATGCTTTGAATCCAATTTAGCCCTTTTCACAATTGAATCACAGTGGTCTAGCTATTTATTCTACGGTTATCTATTTTGGGCCTAATTTTGGGTTCTTCCGTGTTAGGATTTTCGAAGCTTTATTTATACTCCTTATTTTATGAACTAGCATTATTCAGCATCCTGAAATTCGTCATCTAATAAGATATACCTTCTCCCTTACTGGTGAACATAGCCAATATATTTGGATAATATCTAAGAAATCACTGTGATATATATAAATTGTAAATCACATGGCATTTTCGTAAAAAAGTAGAAAATTTTATTACTATGCTATCCCTTAAAATTCATATAAAAAAACGATCCTGCCCATGAACTTTTAACATATTACCTCAAAATGCCATTGTGATATGCAATTTTGCAAATCACTGTGATTTACTAGTCATTCCTCAATATATTATTGGTAAACTATGTTAAATCTATGTATTCTTATTAATTTTTACTTTAATAATCTTCATAACGTGTGTTTTACAACGATTTCTTAAAATGAAAAATTGTGTATTATTTTGTGGTGGGGTATGATTTTGTGACTTTTGCCATTTTCTGGTATTTAAATTCTCTTTCTTACCTTAGCTAATATTCAAAAGTACTTGTACCTCATTTATAGAGTCACTCCTTAGCACGGCACGAAGGCGTGGGATTAAAATTACACGTAGTTCCAAAGCACTTGTTTCTTTCATCAACGTTCACTTTAGGTTTTTATCTCAATTATTTAGATTAGATGCTTATCTTTTGTGCTTTTTGTAAATTTATTCTCTCGTGCAATTTGCCAATATCAAACTTGTGAAATTTGCATGATATTAATAGGAATCCTAACTTTTTTAATACTAACTACTTTCTGCAAGCATTTTTGTAAGTTCCGTCTTCCACCTTAGCTTCATATATAAATTAAATCATGGAAAATCTTGACTTTGACGTATCTGTTTTACGAAAAATCAATTATACACCAAGGTATATATTTCAAGATATACACCATTTTTTGCGGATAAAACAATAAGTCAATTTATAGAACAACGCAAAAAAATTATTCAATCTTGAAACGGATAAAACATCAGACTTATTTTATAAAATAACAAGCAGATAAAACAAGAGACTAATTTTATACGGAGTAAAAAAAAGAGGATATCGATCTACTCTATAACGAATAAAACATTAGGCTTGTTTTGTAGATAAAACAATAGGCAAATTAAATAAAGGAAATTGATCAATTTTGGAATGAATAAAACATCCGGCTAGTTTTATAAAACAACAAACGGATAAAATAATATAAAAAATTTACTAATTTTGCAACTGATAAAACATCAAACTTATTATATAGTAAAACAGTAGACAAATTTTATAAAATAATAAGAGGAAACGTAACCAATTATTGTCTTATAAAAATGATCTATTATTTTATTCGGGAAAAAAAAATGGATGTACATCTCTAGATATATCCCTGGATTAGAAATTAATTAATTGAATACCAATAAACTTCATATGTTGTCTATCACCCTATCAGGCCAATGTTTACTTTTCTAATACTCCCTATATAATATAACAAATATATACTTTGTATATTAAATGAGCTAGCATTGAGCAACTAGATATATAAATATTTGATAATTTAATGAGTGTTAATACAAAGAAAATATCGGTGTCTCCATCCATGTTGTATAGTGCTGATATAATCATATGAGAGTAGATTAAGAATTAAGATAATATATGACGTACAATAATATAAGTATACAATATCAACAATTGATACAAATTAGAACCACCATTATTGATCGATCATTCCTCATAATAATATGGTCATCAACCGCATTCCTACATGAGCATAAGAAAAAATTATATTTATCCTTTGATCTATCAACAAACATTTTTTTCTAAGCTATCTACGTATATATACAATAATCTATCTTCTATATATTAATGACGACATATACGTAGGAAGGATATATTTTGAAATAATCTATTTGGCACTAGCTGCTTATAATACAATATGTTGTACCTTATTTGTAGCCTTGTTCATGCATTTGATTTGAAATTATTCTCATCCTGCTAATCTGATTACATGAGACCGACCTTTTTTTACAAGTGGGTTAATGCTATACTTTAATTTGCTTAGCTTTATTTGGCATTTTGGCCTTTGCTCAGCTTGTTGCGTCCTCACATGCAATTACGTACATTTATCCACCTCTTATGCATGCAACCTTACGTATAATATTTAAAATATTTGATTGTTAAGCACATCAACTTAGCTCGGAAATTAGGATTCTGCTACAATCAAGTGACAACATGTTACTGGGCGGTGATATCTCTTTAGGGTCAATGCTAATTTTATAATGGTAGATGAGAGAAGCTAAGAGAAATAAGATGACAATGAAACTAAAACTTCAACAATATATATTGAAACATGCATATCCCCTAACTCATTTAGTGGATTGGACTAAACCAATAATCTAGGCCATTAACAACCTAAGATCAACCAACTGTTAAACCAATTAAAAGTGTTGATTCCGTACATCATTGTCCTATGTACTAAGGACTAAGGTCATAATAACTAATAAGAACCACAAGGGATTGATAAAGCAACACAGTCTAAAGTGCAATCAAAATCTTTAGTACAGTCTTCAATCTTTAATTTCGAACATTGTTGTGCACAATTTCAACACAATATATCCCAAGTAGATCTCCTTACACCTAAGGACGGACCATTTGCACTTTCAAACAATAACGTACATTACAAATACTAGAGTTATGTACTCAATCATCTTTTTTCCTATAAGTTTCAATTCATTAAACGAGCTCCCATGAATATTAAATTTTAATTCATTAACTAGACGTCCAGTCGAAGAGAGTATTAATTAATGCCTATATATTTTCTTCCTAACATTTTTATCTTTAAAATCACAAGTCACAACCAATTAAGGCGGTACACAATTACTTCCTCTATCTCACTTTGTTGATTATAACTTGATCATTAAATTTTTCTCCCACAATAATATTTCAAATGTAATCAACAAAGACACAAAGTGCAACTAATAAAGTAGTAATTAAATTACCGTTTCCTTCTATCTTGCTTAGGGGATATATGGAGCTAAACTTACGGTAATTGATTAGAAATTACGAGAATAATGTTTGTTAAATTGAGTGCATGCATGATACATAATGGAATCAGCAGGATGAGATGTATAGGACGGTACTTTTGACCTCAAATTCAAGAATTAGCTATTAGAAGTACAAAGTATTTTATTTGGTTAATGGTTGGTATAGCTAATTTTAATTACGAGGAGTTAATTAAATTTTAATCAAGTGTTAGATGATGTATAGTAAATTTATACAATGTCGGCCAATATAGGATTTGTTTAATATTATTGGAAAGTGACTCCCTTTTTGTCAAGTATTCGCATTTCTTATTGACCTGACATCCAAATCCATTCTTCTGCAATAATTCTTCGTGTCTATCACTTTGTAGACGACTTCTAGTCTCCAATTCTTTACCTTTAAGCATGTTAGTTCTAAAATAAATTAATGTAAAATTGTATTGAATTTCAGAATTATAATATAGCTAATCTATTTTACTATCTCTAGTTTAGTTGTAACAATGGGGTATACTTTGTAATCGAGTGATAATATATTTAATTGTTGTAATTAAGAGTAAAACTTATTATTTATAGGAGATAAAATATGAAAGCTGAACTTTTACAGAACATGCAATTTTAATTTTAGACATGCAATGTAACAAAGTCTAGGTAAATGAAGATAGCTTCAAAACTATATATATTTATGTGATGAATATATATAATGATATGAAATATGAAGCACATGTATAAAGTCAAGTGTGGAGACCATTCAACCTTTGGGCGTGGAGAACATTTAGATGTGGATCACTTCGGACAATTGGCCTTAAACTTTAACTATATGTTACTACTATATGAGGCAAATTAAGTTGCTTAAGACTCAAACTTAGAAATTAAAGGGGCTAAAATCAAAAGTGCATCTCACATGTAAACAAGTGGGGAGGGTCCATCTATCTTGCATTGGTTTATTTCATGTCATACATTATTTGTTGATCTTTGCTATTTTGGTTCTTATGCTTACTGATAGAGATAGAATATTCATCAATATTCAATCCATAGATTTACGATATTATATCCATCCTTCTCATAGTTTCAAGTTTCACATGGTATCAAGAGCGAATTAGATCTTGGGTTCTTTTAAAAATAATTTTTTTCTTTTTCCCCTGCCGGTGGGTAGATGTTAAACCCACCTGTAGGATTCACAAACAAATTCTCAACTGGTCTACCATTACTCTTCCGCAAAGTAACACTTTCCCTTGCTCTTAGCTTCTAATTCCCCTTCCGGCTTCTGATAATAAATCAAATCAAAGTCACCTGCTACCTTACTTCTGCCTAAATGTTCTATATTTCGTCCCTTCTTGTTATTCCTATCGTACCTCCATGCATGGTGATCAATTCATTTTTTTCCTTTATTTGCTTATGCGTGCCTAATGCCTAGCAAGTCTTTACTCCCTTCTTTTCCATCTTCTTGGCTAAGTAGTATGTGTTTGAGTCATTGAGACTTTGAGAGTGTTACTCTAATTCATTAGAACCAATTATCATTCCTTTTTCCTCTGAAGTTCGTCTGTAAATTATTCTCATGCAATCTACAATCAACGTTCTAGCCTCCGCATACTAAGTGAGCTATGTTTTTTTTTGTTGGCATGTTGTTGTTGTGTTGGACAAGATGATCATTCATCCTTTTGCTTGTATATTTTCGCACATTCAATGTGGCCAAGCAAACCTCCCCCTTTTCTTCCACCTAGCTGATTGTTTTCTTCCCTTTGCACAACAATCTTGTGTACCACAGTATAAAAGTCCAACACCAAAGGTAGCCCCATGGGCTCGTAGATGCATGAATGTGATTTCCTGCAACAATATATTTTTTTTCTAGATGCTATGATTTGTTCCCCTCTTCTCCTTCGGATCCACAACT
Organism: Suaeda aralocaspica; assembly: GCA_016808085.1. Classification (NCBI taxonomy): domain Eukaryota; kingdom Viridiplantae; phylum Streptophyta; class Magnoliopsida; order Caryophyllales; family Amaranthaceae; genus Suaeda; species Suaeda aralocaspica. Next base: position 9,127,446 of record PYUH01000044.1, on the reverse strand, counting down.
TGGCCAATATCTACCACTGCACGCATCCCTTCTCCTCTTCCTCCTTTGGCACAGCAGCGCTCTATTCTCCTCTACGTATATTTTGGCATTTGCTCGATCTTCATCGTCATTAACATACTATTGTTGCTACTATATTTGATCGCGGGTTACCTGGCCTATATTATCCTACACAGTTCGATGCATCCTTCAGACGTAGATTTGACCCAGTCAAAGCGTCCACTTTTCTTCCGCTTCGACTGTGGGGGTGTGATAGAGATAGAATATTCATCAAAATATTCAATCTATAGATTTATGATATTATATTTAGAAATAATATCTTATGTAAAGTAGGATATATTTATAATATCGTTAGGATAATAGTTAGAAAACTATATCCTTTGTCATTGTAACCCTATAAATATGATCAATGGAAATCACCCTAATCAAGGGAGTTTACACATGCAATCTAACAGTTACATAATTTCATATCTATGCCTTAACCTATCATGGTTCTAATTTCTCACATTTTTAAAAACTTCATGATTTTAAGAAGTTTAATTTAAGTATATATGGATTAAAATTGAGAGCATTATTCCCTATATAACATACTTCCATCGTTTAATTATAAGTTATTGAAAATGGTGTATGTATTTTGTGTCATCTCCATTAATAGTAAAGATAAAATGAAAGTCCTAGCACTATTATAACTATATATCAAAGATTATTATTAGTGAATATATTACAAATTTCTTGTTGTCATTGAATGATTAATGAATAAAATGTATAATAACAAAGGAGAGTTGAGACAAACCAAGAAACTAAACTAGTTATGACTATGAGCAAAATGCCAAAATAATCAACGCCAAACCTTTGAGGATCTATAATAATGGGAAAATTTTGCTACAATGAGCATAATCTTAATTTAAATCATGATCCGATCATCAAATTGTGATGATTAATTGTTGCAAAGTCCAATTATAAGTATAACAACTAAAAAAAAAAATACTACCTCTATTATTACATTTTAGATACAAGTTTTGAAAAATAATGTAAAAAGTGAAATGTTATAAATAAAATAACATGGTATTAACATATTGTTTTAAAACTTGACGAAAAAATAAAAATTACAGAAGAGAAAATGTAGACAAATAAGGGAATTGAAGATATTATATGGGGGGGTAGGGGTAGGGGTAGGGGTAGGGGTAGAGGGAATCTAAAGTAAAAGAATTGAAGAAGTGGTGGTGTGAGAATCAAGATGGATCATAAGGTCGTTTACCTAACAGGCCGATCACGTGCGTTGCATGTGATTAGTGAGATAATTGAAAAGTTTTTGATGGGGGAGGGACCAATAACTACCGCTTGATTATGGCTTTTTGTATAATATAAATATAAATATATAATATATAATAGCTTTGCTTTTCTTTCTTCACGAGTTAGGTCAAATTCATTAAGAAAATAATGCCAAATTATTATTATTATTAGGAAATAAATAAATAAATAAATAAATGCAGCTGCTTCATTCATTGGCTATCTGGACATTTAGAGCATGTATATATATTATAATATTAATTGAATGTCTTCAATCTTGTTCTAATCTTTGCTTCCTCGGTTTCTTCTGAAATCTAATATACAGGTAGGTCTTACGACCTTAACAAAAGCAACAACATATGTAGTTCATATTGATATTCAAATGTTAGTCAATGAACCGTTGCTTCATAAACATGATATACTACAATTCAATTCAATTTGTTTGAGTAATTATATTGAAAAAATAAAAATAGCAGCAAGAATTGAATGAAGTATAATACGCGTTTTCGATGAGTTCCGTGTTTATTAACATGGGTAAGATTAGCATTGAAGACAAGAAGAATACACGTTTACGACTTCAATTCCAGTGATGGATCGATGTATAAACTAAGAGTGTGATCAGAAGTTAGTTGTACGTATTTACTTTTGGATAAATGATGTTGCTAAACATATTAATTAATAGCTTCTTATTATTATTACTAATATTGCTATTGTTTATGGTTATACGTACCAACGCACATACATACAGTATGATATACGTAAGCACCCACAATAGGGAGTATACCCATGCATCAGACTACGGACCTTGGAATTACACATTTTCTTGATGCATGCGTATCGAAGAAAATGTGTAGTAGTATAAGATATTGATTTGTCAAGATTTACTAACAAGTTTCATTGATAACAAAATGTTAAATAAACGTTAGTTGCCAGATAAACATGTTAAATAAAAATAAATCTAATGTTGAAAGAAATTCATCAATGCCTTAAATTAATTATGATCATACAAATATATGTACCAAATAATAATAATTAAACATATTAGTCGTTATCACTTGGTCATCATCTACATAATTGAGACTCAAAGTATGAAGACGTTTGGGCAATGAGTCTTCTCATTACGTTTCCCTTTAGCTAAATATCAAAAATGAATAAGCTAACCTAAGTTAGTGCGTAAGCATCAGATCGAAATGATTTTTTTTTTTTTTGTCATGTAAAATGAAAGTCATACTTGCATGTATCTCATAAGGTGGCATTTTGGTAAATATTTTGAATGAAGTCCAAATTGACATTAGTTTAGTTAGAAATGATTGTAATGACAATCAAAACAAACAAGCTAAGTCGCAATGCACGTCACTCAAATCACAAATGAAGCTATGTATTGAAGTTATAGCATACATTAATATAATTGTGAATTAAGATTGTAGATAAGCAAATTTAAGTGACAATAATCAAAAATTGAAGTCATAAAAAAAATTGAAAAGCAAATGAACATACAAAAATACCTTATCAAATTAGGCTAGTAACCTACCGTATAACATAGTTGAAAACAAATTAAAAATGCTGATGTGGACAAATAGACATAAATGTCAATTCAAACAACCACCAAATTTCTAAGCAATTTACTAACAAAAGAATGTTGCCATCAACTGTGCCCCATCCCATACACTACGTTTCATTGTTTTGTTTTCATCTTTATTTTCAGGTCCCCACCAAAAATATATACTACTATAATATAAAATAAAAATAAAAAGATATATAGTCCTAAAATAATAAGAGTACTGTACTATATTACTTTTATATTATATACACGGGTTGTATTTGTTTATTAATTAATTATTAGTCACTTTATAACTTTAATAAAAAAAAGCAAGTAAATAAGGCAATAAATAAAATGGCGTGTGAGGTTTGTGTAATCGTGTGTGGAGGACGGCCTACCCACTAATTCTCTCTCTAAAATTCTCTCTCATCATTTCATAAGAATAAGAAGTGTATTTAGTTGAGTCCAAGGGTATATCATATCAAATGATCATACGACGAAACTATAAGCTAATAAGATGATGATAACAACCAAATCACACAATTATGAATGTTGCATGTGTGGTGATCATGGCCTTTCTTATGAACTCTTTCGTTGCAAAGTTTGTCATTTTAGATCTCAGCACAGGTAACTTCTTTTCCCCCTTTCTCTAACTTAATTTGTTATTATTATTATTATTATTATTATTATTATTATTATTATTATTATTATTATTATTATTATTATTATTATTATTATTATTATTATTATTATTATTATATGGTCACTCATTAATTGCTTATATATTCACTTAATCCATCATAAATATATATATATATATATATATATATGATTCATCGAATTTTTATATTAGTTAGTTCTACATACAATAATAATAATAATGATAATAATAATAATAATAATAATAATAATAATAATAATAATAATAATCCATTTCTCTATATAATTTGAAGTTCAAATCTTTACTGTATTCATTATCCTTATTCGCCACTTCTTTCATTAATCTAAATAATTTCATTAGTTTTTGTTGTTATATTAATTGGGTCTTAATTTGAGTATTTGATCAAATAATATAACAATATTCATCCTTTGGTCCTACGTACAGTAAATAATTCAATAAATACTGTATATATATTTTTTTTTTGAGATAGATCTTATCTAAAGTTATAGAGATGGGTGCTGCTATATATTATACTCTTGTATTTAGATTATTACCAATATATGGACTAGATTAATTGGCTCTCAAATAAAAAAAAAAAGTAAAAATGTATTTGATATAATTTTAATTTGTTTGATGTGAGCAGGTATTGTAGCAACTTATATCCAAAGGCGGAATCATATAGAGTATGCAATTGGTGCCTAATTCAGAAGGATGATCATCTTCATCATAATGACACTAGTCTCACCACCACACCAACATCAAATAACAATACCATTTCTCCTCATCATCAATCAAACAAGACCAATAATAATAAGAGATTCAGCAACCACGCTGGTGGGCCCAAGATTGGTGGGATAGGGTCCAAGAGCTTACAGCCCATGAGCCCAATAAAAAAGCAGGCCGCCGCAAGATCACCAGATGCTGTAAAGTCACCATCGGGCCGGAAACGAATCAACGGCCCAGCCCAAGATAATGAAGAAAAGTTAAGGAGGACCAAGTCAGAGGAAATATCAAATAATAATAATAATAATAATTCGAGTAGTAGTAGTCCAAGTAGTGGTGGTGGTGGTGGTCCAACCGTTATCAAACATGTGTTTAGAAACAAGGTGAGAAGGTATAAGCTTTTGGAAGAGGTCTCTAGTTGACATTTTAATTTACATCTACTAGCTAGTATATACTATATATATATATATATATATATATTTCAATTCACTATCATCATATATTCTCATTAATCTTCTTAATATCTTCTCTTCATGCATGTTTCTATATATATATATATATATATATATATTTATGCTTCCATGCCAGATATTTTCTAACTTATTTTTATTTATTTATCTGGTCCAAATTAAAAATAATGCGTATGTAGAAAGAATTTTGAGGGTTTCATTGAAAGCAACACCTTATTCTTACGTGACAACGTATATATGTATATGTAATATATGTATGGGAATCTACGTTTTTTATGACTACTACTTTTAATTTCTATAAATAATAAAACCAACAAAGGGTTTATTTTTAATTTTATATATATGGTTTAGTTGCATGGAAGGCATGTATGTAACATTATATTATGCATGCAAAAACTTACGCTTACAATCTATCCTCTATACATTTTGGCCTTATGATCACACGGGGTATTATTGTTGATCACATACATATATATTACGGAGTAATTAATTATTTTCGACTTTAATTCTGTCTATTATTTTTTTCATGTCAAAGTTAGCTGAAAATTCTACGTACTTCTTATATAGGATCATTAGGATGAGATTAGTTTTTATTTTATAAGAATTGGCTATCAAACCTACTTCAATTAACTACATCACCATACATATACATATACATATACATATACATATACATATACATATACATATACATATACATATACATATACATATACATATACATATACATATACATATACATATACATATACATATACATATACATATACATATACATATACATATACATATACATATACATATACATATACATATACATATACATATACATATACATATACATATACATATACATATACATATACATATACATATACATATACATATACATATACATATACATATACATATACATATACATATACATATACATATACATATACATATACATATACATATACATATACATATACATATACATATACATATACATATACATATACATATACATATACATATACATATACATATACATATACATATACATATACATATACATATACATATACATATACATATACATATACATATACATATACATATACATATACACTACTATGTATCTAAGGTTACGTTGTTCCATAAACCACAGAATTTTTTTGCATGCACCAACATATTAAAATTATAACCGATCTGATCGAGATAGATAGATGCTAATGCAACATTGAATAGAATTTATTTCCATGTATTCCAAACAATAATCAGAAGCTTTAACAACCCTTTGGTGATTGAACTCTCATTAGTCATTACTAACATCAAAACCTTTAGCATAAGCAATGAAATGAATATATAAGAAATTTAAACTTTCACATCAAGTTGATCCATTAGAATTTTCTTTTTAGCTTGTCATATAGTACTCTGATCCCTATACATGCGTTCAATTCGTAATTTAGCATACTCATAGACACAATTCAAATTAATGCAGATCAGCTTATTTATTATTGTCATTACTCATTTACACAAGTTTTTTGTTTGCAAACTGCATAAATATACAATGCATTATGCATATTCTTATAAGCATGTAAATATATATAGTGTCATCTATCGTTTAGCAATCAAGCATGTAGCTAGGAAGATCCTACAAAAAAATTATTCCTAAAATTATTTAATTAATGGTAATAAAAATGATTTGAATATCATAATAATGAAATAAGAATGTAAGATAATAATTAATATTACATGATTTGCATGGGTGCCCTTGTAATTAAACTTTATAACAGTCGATTAGTCAGTCGGAGATCATGTTTCGAGTATGAAACTAATGATGCTGGTTTAAATACTGAAATGGAGAGTCGAATGAACTAACATTGATTATAAGAATGCATGGTTTATGATCCTAGCTTAATCTAATAAGGATATAATACTTTGCTAAAAGTTAATTGGATAATATAGAGAGGTTTTGGAGGAGCCATTAGGGTTAAAACCACATGAATTGGCTAAAACAAAAATGAGATCGATCAAATACTAACTGTGTTTGATATATGAAGGCAATTAACAGTAACATGCTAACATGCAATCTAATGATAGAAATACAGGATGTTTCTAACTAATACATATATTATTAATTTCCTTTAATCATGATTGTAAACGTGTGGGTATCCTTTTTATTCCCGCTATTTCTGCAGATAACATGCATGCATGCTTGATTATAACTAACCCTGATTGATAGTCGCAAAATTAGGGGAAAAGGTTTTCAATAAATGATGTAAAGCAAAGAGTTGTTAAGAAGATAAAGTGCCTACTCATTTCATTATTATCAATAAAGTTGCTAAATGTATGATAATCCATATCATAAAGTTATGTCAATATCATAAATTAAGATTTTAAGAAGATAATTGCATTAATTTGTTGCTACCACATGTATGCTTAATTATTTTGATCAATGATATGTTAAGTTTAATTCATTTCACTTAAGTGAGTTATGGCTTTTGAGTTAGCATAATATATTGATTTTACTTCAATTACTTCCCTCCCATTTTGATTGAAAAAAACATGACATAATATTAATCCTAATAGTGTAGATTAGATTGATATGGATGACACACGCGTACACCTGTGGCAGTCAGGCAGTAGATCCTACATTGTATTGGAGTTGAGATCCTCTAGAGTTGGAGAGTTGCGAAATCGTAGATATGTGTAGGAGTGTATATAATCCGGTTCGGACCAAAATTTGGACCGGACCGATCCAAAAATTCCGGTCCGATCTTCGGTCCACAAAATTCGTGATTTCGGGTTCCCGGTCCGGTCCAATTCAAGACCAAATAATTCAATTCCAAATCAATTTCCATGAAAAACTATTACATAGTAAAAAAATGTAAAAGTTTAATATATATAAATGTTTTTTTAGCTAAATACTTAATTTATTTATGTTTTATATATCATTATATTTTATGTTCTACATAGTATATAAGAGGGAATTAATATTTTTTCGTAAGCAATAAATAATTCTTTTAATGAAGAAATTGACAAAACTACAAATTCAGGCCAAACCGGTCCAACTCCAGACCAATCCCCGACCTAAGAAAATCGGAGATTTCAATCTTCCAGTCCAAACGGTCTCGATTCGGTCTTGGACCGATACACACCCCTAGATGTGTACGACAGTTTTTTTAATACCTAATGGCTAATTTACTTTAATTTTAAAATTTTAAATGTATGCATAATCAATATCAACCATCAACCTTTCTTGAAATGTTGAGATTTATTGAAATCTATAAAATTCAACTCTAAATGATCTTTACACATTCTATGGAGTAATTGAGTTTTGTAGCTCCTTCGTTCCGAGAAAGTATAGTTCCAGAGCATTGTTGGCCCGGAGGAATGTAACTTCTTAATTTCATACTTTTTTTTTCAACTCAAAAACATACAGTTTCAAGTCACGGTACAAAATTTTCAAGTAATAAAAGTAAATAAATTAATTAAAGGGTCGGAGAATATTTTACTTTCAAATCAAAATACATGAATTTTACATCAATAAAAAGACACAATTTTACACTAGACCAATAATACTATTTATATATAGAGCTCCTCCGATCTAAACCAAACCATTCCCAAAAGTCCCAATAAATGCCCTATAGAGTTAGAAACAGTCCGTATATGATACTCCAATTTATTTGACCTTGACCAGCCAGGCAGCCACTGCTACTCCTGCAAATATTATTCAATTAATTGCAAGGGTACAAGACAATTGCACGGCAGTTGGCACAAATTTCATGCACACGCTTCTGTATTATTGGGCTGTAGCACACCAGTAAAGTAATAGATTGTGAGGTTCACAAATGCTTAAGACAGTCATGGAGCCCATATGAACATGGCCATATTAATACACACGAAGTATATTATAGAAAAGCTTCATTCATAGGGCGAAAAGGTCCAAAATACCTAAAATTATACACCATACATATATTTTTTTTGTACCACGGAGTACGTAGTAATGTACTTGTATTTATATACATCCTACTTACGGTGTATTTAGGTATAATTTTTTGGTTGTTGCTACTTGCTAGGTAGCCAAAAAGGGGTGGGTAATGACAATCGGTCATCAATTTGGGAGTCGGAAAGAAGTTTTAACCAACTAAGTTACACTTTCCGTTTTTTATTTTTTGCTATATTTAGTTTTTCACATCTCCCAATAAACGACTTTAAAAATAAACATATCGAGTTATACATAAGAAAAAATTATAAAAATTATATAATTGGAAAGTATAGATCGAGACGAATCAAACAAGATCTCATGTAATTGTTTTTCGATACATATAAAACACAAAAACGAGTCAAATTTATACTGTGAATAGTGTCAAAAATCCTAATGTAGCAAGTAATTTGCTACTGAGGGGTATTACCCATTTTCACAAATTTATTTAATTTTAATTATAGTAAGTTTGGATTGAGACCTTACTACCAATTCAAAGTATGTTCATTTCAGCTTAATTTTAATTCAGTTAAGCTTCAAATCTCCAATAAATTCAATTTAGTTCAGTGTTTTTTAGTAAATAAGAACAGATCCTAAGGTACTCTTAGCCCAATTAATTACCCGAAACACTCACCTAAAAGGGAGAATAAGGGAACATGTCAAAACTACTTAGGTAAGTGGTGAGAATCAGACTCAAATCTTGTATATGGCATGCAATACAAATCGTTTACTACAAGTACAGTAGTATATTTTAAGAAATGCAAAATTAGAAAATGTTGCATATATAGTTAGTGCCTCCTAGCTGCTAGCTCCACCCTTGTGCAAGCGTGCAGTTGTGCTAACATTAATATTCGCTGGCCACCAAAACGTAAATTTCAATGTTTATTTTTTATCTAGGTAATCATAGATAGTTAGATCTTTCATCTAAATTTGTGATAAGTGATACGTAGAAGAGAAGTACATCCTATACATTTTACACTTTCTATGCCTTGTAAATGAAGTAATAAATAAAACTATGAAATTCTACAATATATCATAGAAAATTTTAAATCTGGCTGTAATTTAGATCAGCATCAATAATGAACGTACTTTAAACTTAGTATATTACTACTCCAGTTTATTATTACGGAGTATATAGCAAATAAATAAATATTACTCATGAAAGCTTGAAGATGGAAAACATAGGGAGCAGCGGAGAATAGGATGCAGGTTATTACGGAGTAGTTTTAATCACATTATATATTGTGTTTAGCTTGAATTGGATTAAATCAATAATTAGGGCCTGTTTACTTTAACTTAAAATCAGTTCAGCTCAGCTCCGTTTAGTTCAGTTCATATCTTCTTTTATTTTGCTAAGCATTAATCCTTCATAAAAAAACTTTCAGTTCAGTTCAGCTCTAATCAATTTAGTTATATTCATCTGTTTTCAGTTAAAGTAAATAGGCCCTTACTCTCATATAAGACTCGTTGTACGGTCACCAAATGGTGTTGCCAACTGAGGTCTAGGGTTTTGCCGTCGTCGTTGTCAACCTTTGTCCTTTTTTTTTAATGCAAATTTAAGTAGTCAATTCAGGTTTGTGCTTAAATCTAGCAAATAAAACTTGATTTTTCTTTTCAATTATATTGAGGGGGTTTGATGTTCAATGTGATTTTGAAATATTTGCATTATTAAGTTTGTAAGTTCTATATTCGTATTCCAACAAAGTAACTCATATTATTAAAGTAAATAGCATTGCGTTTGCAATTTGAATATGTAACCATCATTCAACTGATAAGCTAAGTATCCACACTGTTACTGATCAGTAACCTTGATACAGTATATAAATTATTCCTAGGCCTCAATCATTAGCTTAAGTTCTTTGTTGAGTTAGTCCTCTAATATGGTATATTAGAGCCAACGTAACACTAAGGTCACAGGTTCGAATTTCATCCACCCTTCTTTTCTAAGTGGAATTATTAAGCTTTTGGTTGAGTTTGTCTATAATAAACCTCAATATTATTACTAATATTAACCATAACGCTCTTCTACCATTGTTCATATAAATAACCACAGTATTGCTAACAAGTAAATCACAATTATCATTAATTATATACATATATCTTCTAAAAAGTAACTAACTTAATAAGTAGCTAAGTAACCATCATTGTTTAGTATGTAACTATCAATGTTTAAACAAATAACCATCCATAATATTATTAGTTATTAACAGGAGGATTACTAATGAGTAAACATCACTTTATCATTTAGTATACATTAAACTTTTAACCATTAACAAAATCAAATTTTAAAAAGTAACCCATAAGTAAATAAAACTAGTTCAAATATATAATAAATAATAACCTCTATATTTTGTTGGGTGTTTCACCCGGTTTAACCATTGAGTTAATCCGAATTCGAGGCTCGGTTCTGGATGGCTAGGTTCAAGTCCCCTCCTACTTGTTGTTGTACGGGATTAAACACTGGTCCTCACTACCAAGTGTAGTCTCAAATACCACTACGTACACCAACAATCAATTGGTATAATCTCTATATTTTTTAAGAAGTAAACATCAATCATTATTCAAATAAGTAATCTATATAGTTCAAATAATCTAAAACTACAATTAACATAATTAAGAAGTTGTTACAATGATTGTAGAACGTGAATAATCATTATTGTTCAGTTATGTAACTATCATTATTCAATATTCATATATATATAACTGTCATTGTTCTACTAAATAACCATTGCAGTGAAACCCAAACTAAAAAACAATTTTCACATACGTGGTTGCAGAATTATTTGACGGTGCAACCTCATTCATAAAAAACTTGGTATCAAATCAAACCTTAGTCAATGAGTTATATCCTCGATCAGTAAGTCAAATTGAGTTATGCAGTCTAGAACGACATAAGGCTATTATTTCATATAAACTCATTTGGTAATCAATATAGATGATATTGAAACATGAATACTTAATTACGTACTGGTCACAGTAATTTATAGGAGGGTTTTGATCAATATAAGAGGTTGAAATTTCACATGGTCAAGCAATCAGCTGATAGTCTGATACCTGTCGAGACAAAGGACCATAAAAATGAAACGAGTGTTGTGCTTTTAACCCATGTAGCATGGGTACTTCTAATGGGTTACCGTCCCCGAACCCGATTCGTCCCTGTATTGGGGACGATTCAGATTCTTCATGTTATAATTTACCGTATTCATTAACAATATCTTTCAGAGTAGCCGCTTTCGGTCCCCGTATCCACTTTCGTTTTCGACCCCGTTCCCGACTCTGTGCAACCTAGCTTTTAACTTGTGAACTGTGAATATTTAAAGTTCTGAACAATGGTTTCAAACTTTTCCATGCAATAACATGTACAAGGACTTAAAGCCCAAATAATGAATGGGCCCCATTTTGGAGATCTATAACATTGACAGAAGTTAATGCATATTTTGGTCCATTAACAAAAGCACAACGATAGTGGTAAAAGATGTTCTACTAAAATGCAAATGAGCCTAGTTTTCATTTATTTATTTATTTATTTTGTTTTTAAAATAATGTATTAATTCATTAATATCAAATCATAAACTGCGTAACATTTTTTTGTAAAACGAAAATCAAAAACATTTACAAATTCTAACAAATACATAACATCGGATTAAATAAAGGTTTCCTTTCCCCTAAATAACTTTTTAAAATAAAAGTTTCTTTGGTAAAATATGATTGTTGAGTAGATCATGCACTGTAGAACATCTCATGTGTACATCATTGTTGTAATTGACCAAATATTAGAGAGACATCATATTGATGTAATAATAAACCTAGCTTCTATGCATGTGTTACGGTACAAGTCCAATACTAGTCTCCAACATGTACATGATAGGTTCAATGCTTAGTTGATGTTTGCTATTGTGCACTGCTGCTATTGCATTAATTTAATTTGTACACAAATCATAGAATAAAGATGGAACTAAATGTAGCTGTTATTATAGTTGAAGTTGGAGTATAATTTTGGATGATAATAAGGATTAAATAGGATTTGTCAATAAAATAATACCACTCTTTAATTAGAACTAGTCCATTATATTTGTATAGTGCTAACTGGCAAGCCAAATAATATACATAGACCAACTCCATTACAAAACAGTGTGACATTGTATGGTGGGACGTATTCCAATGTAAAGATGTATAGTAGGATTACATTCTATGTTTTTGATGACAATTGCAAACATATCTCTAATCCCTATCAATTCGGTCATATAATTAATTAGTATTTAAAAATCAAAGTATAGAACCATACATAAAAGTCCAAGTGAATATTGAATTTTGAATCAGTTATGATGAAAAGTAAGAAAATAAAGAGTGGTTAGTTATAAAAAAATTCGAAGTCAAAATAGAGGTGAAATGTTGAAGATGGTGAGTTGAATGTTGATTAATTAATTAGCACACACCGCTGCACGTCGTTTGGTACACCCAACTCAGCACAGCAACACAACAAAGAATTTAAACGAAGTAACGAACTGCCCTATCCCCCCTTAAGCAGCGGGCAAGCAGTTTACATTCCCCTCCTTTGAAAATTGGGTGCTTCTCTTCAATTCTCTTTTTCCCACACAAACGTAAATTAATAAATTAAATTCCGAGAATCACACAAAGCATGCAATGCTACTTACTTTAACCCACCAAAAACTCATCTTCTTCCCTTTATTCCCTTGTTTGAATTATTCTCTTTCCAATGGCAGCTTTTGCCTTTCTCTTTTCCCTATTATTACTACCTTGTCATTCTTTCTCTCTCTCCTCCACATCTTCATCATGCGTTTCCTCTGTAACACTCATTCCTCCATTTCCTCTGTGTCTAACAAACAACTTAAACTACCTAACCAATTAACATGCTTTTCTTACGCTGACCTCCAAACCTCCACCTATGGTTTCTCTCCACGTGCCCTCCTCGGTAAAGGCTCTCACGGCGCCGTTTACCGCGCTGTCCTCCACCACACTGTCGCCGTTAAAAAACCAAACTCTTCCGTAGCTGATACGGCGAATAACGAGCTCGATATTCTCTCTAAACTCCGTAGCCGTAGGATTGTCAACCTCATCGGTTACGCCGTCGACTCTACCTCTAAACTGCTACTCGTAGTAGAGTACATGCCAAACGGCTCCTTATACGACCTCCTACATAAAAACCCAGACGCACCCGGGTTATCAACCCGGGTGCGTCTAGCCTTACAGGTGGCGAAAGCGGTTCGAACCTTACATAAATGTAACCCACCTGTAATGCATAGAGACATTAAATCCTCCAACGTATTGATTGACGAAAGAGGAAATGCAAGGTTGAGTGACTTTGGTTTAGCTATTAAAGGACACGTGGAGGATGCACGTGTCAAGTGTACCCCACCAGCTGGTACGTTAGGATACTTGGATCCATGTTATCTTGCTCCGGGGGATTTAAGCACAAAGAGTGATGTTTTTAGTTTCGGAATTCTTTTGTTGGAAATATTAAGTGGTAGGAAAGCTATTGATGTTGAGTTTAGTCCTCCTTCTGTTGTTGACTGGGCCCTACCTTTGATCAAGTCTGACAATTATCAAGGAATCCTTGACCGTCGGATTAAGGGCCGTCTTGATCAGACGGTGGTTAGGGAGTTGGTTTTGGTTGCTGCAAGATGTGTCAGATCAAAGGCTGAGAAACGGCCACCTGTGGTAGAGATTGTTGACTGTCTGAACAAAGTTTACACAAGGGTTAAAAGAGTTAACCTTGGTGGTGGAATTCACGTGTGGAATAATATAAGGGGGCGCGTGAGGAACAAGAACAGATCTCAGCCGTTGGATGACGTGGACGCCGGCAGTGATTGGGATGAGAGCCGAGTGGTGGTGATGACACCTAGGCATGGGAGTAAGAAACCGTTGTCGGATAGGAACAGTAGAGTATCCAATGTTGAAGTTGAAGAGAATAATAATGGTGATCAAGTTATATTTACACGTGGCAGTCATCCGAAGGTTGGATGTAGATTAAAGTCGAAGTCAATAGGTTCGTTCAGGGAGATTCCGAAGGTGGGGCCAGAAAGTGGTGAGATGGTATTAGTGAAGAGAAGGGGTCAAGTGACAGTGAAAATAGCATCATTAGGGAAATCAAGGTCAATGAGTGTAATTTACAGTGGTAAAAATAACAATAATAATAATAATGATAATAATAATGCAGAGATAAAAGAGGTAGAAGTGTTTCCATTGTTGGTTAACTACCAAAATTAAAAGTTGTTAAAAATAATGTTGTATTTTTTTTTTTTAGTAATATGTAATTCTGTACGTACGTAATTAAAAATTAAAGAAGTTGATTATGTATGTATTTATGTGAATAGCGCGGCAAAACAATTTGTACGGCGTATATTTGGAGTGGTATGTATTTTAGTAGTAATAGGGTGGGAGTGTAGTGATGATGGATTAAAAATAGTTAAGCAGTCAAAGAGTACTACTGTACAGGTGCAGATTATGTGAATGAGTAACATGTTTGTCCCAATTATGGTCAGATTAGAATAGAGTGTGCTTTCGTCTGCACTTTTAAGACATACCCATCAAGTAGCTAATCGTATTAATTTAATGATCCTCAATCTTGGATCATCATCATCTTTCTTAATAATTTTTGTTACTCATTTCTAATCTTTCCTTAATCATTCTATTTCATTTTATCAATCTTACATGTTTTAATTTGCATCTTCTTTCCATGTAAGACCGTTTTCTTCACTATAATATTTTATTTTAGGTTTCTAACATGTTATACGGTAGGTTGCATTTGAAATTGCTCTTATAAAGTCATTGACGAAACATTTCATTTTCGCTACCACCATATTTTGTGATTTAAATTCTTGATTGATTTTTTGTTTTATGGAATGTTTCCTTAATTTATATTGATTTATCGAATATTTCCTAAATCCATATGTTTTGTATGGCGCGCAGTTGAGTTATACTTGGGGAATATTCTAGGATTTTGCAATCGAATTCCCCACATGTGAATGTAGGTCTAATTTGACCGAACCACGTAAATCCTTGTATTATTTGTTTATTTTCTTTATTGTTTTTATCCTTTTTATTATTTCATTGACTTGTGCCGCATTAATCAAACACAATAACACCTAATTTCCTGACATTATCTATGTGTAATTCGGACAGCAATGTACTGTAGCTGATCTATTCTAGAAATAGATCCGTGATTATATGTAAAACAAGAAATTACGTAGTATATCAATGATTGGACCCTTTTTTGGCCCATAAATTCATCATTCATGATCGAGTTCCTAGGTTGATACATATATGCAAGTTGACATATAGTTAAGCATGAATCCAAACTAAAATTAATGCAGAGAAAACAAATCAAATAAAACTCCTACGGCATTAATGTGACTTTGGATACATATACCTACCTTACCTTAATTTCTGTTGCATACATAATGCATTGGTTTCATTCTGTTAGCACGTCTCTCTGTCCTTAGCTGCAGCAGCTCATTACAAGTACTTGGCATGCAATTTTGTAGTTTGCGTGCGAGAATATTACTTATCCAAGCAACTTTGATGAATTTATTATTAATGAATTTGTCAAATTCAAACATATTACGTGTACGTTACAAACAAGACAACATACAGAATTAGCAATCTTAGCATTTAATATAATCATGTTGTTTGATTGATCTAATGATCAATCTAAGAAAATAATTAGCCAACCTCACCTCATTGCTCCCTCAACTTGAGTTAGTAATGTATGTATATACTTGTCATCATGATTTTATTTTGCAATATAAATATATATATATATATATGATATTAACCGAACTTGTTGATATATAAATGTACGAGCTGAGGATGGAGTGGATATGTGGATGGAGGCGGCTTATTTACGTCGTCGTATTTGAACTACTCTGCTCCATTGGTATCTATATATTCATACATGAGAAATGAATAAATATTTTGAAACTTTTACGACAGTATGACATAATGTAAACTAGATTATTTATGTTTGTCTATAAAAAGAGGGTTGTGCTCAGCACCCCTCTACTACCAGCTAATAAGTACTTAGAAATCCCTTAGGGCAGGCTGGCTAAGGGACTATATCAGTCATATATGAATTATATTGTATGCAGACTTGCTAGGTGTGTCTATTATCAGTCAATCAAGGTGCTGTCGTGCAAGTGCGGGCTATTCAATGCTTGACCATGGCTTAAATGCTCAAGTATGTCACTCAGCTAGTGTTTTTTCCCTAGGTTGAGAAGCAACTGGGCCATAACAAAGTAGCGCCTAGCTAGACCACTATGAATAAGCCACTATATTTGCCCTTGGTTCAATCCTAATGTTTTGAGTCAACAATTACAATCAAATTATAGAGGTCATACATGATGACCAACACGTGTAGCCGAATTTTAAGCCTATAGGCTATTTCGGAATTATAGAGTTTTACAAAAAGTAGTTACTTCCTCCGTAATCTTTTACTTGCAACAAAGGGGTATTATTTGTGAGATATAAAATATTTATTTGTTATAAGTAAACGATTACGGAGGTAGTATAAAATTTACATCCCTAAGGTCATGGAGAATAATCTTGGATTCTTGGATAGTCATTTGGGTTAAAAGGCTCATAATTGATATCACCAATGTTAAAAGGCCTTTTCTTCAATTCCTCTTCGGTTTAGAATTCTTCGGTGAAAGAGTCATAACATATCAAAAATGGCAAATTATAAAAGTGTGGAGCCTCAAGAGGCCATGGTGTAGGCGATCAACTTTGTCATCTAGTGACTGTTTGCGACATTGAGAGACGATTGGACTAGGACAGATTTAGCTACGAATGAGCCATGATTGAGCAACACTTCAACCTTGATTGAGCCATGTATGCCCTTGGTTTGAAAATCCTACCCTTTTAGAGTCGAAAATATGTTTTAAATGGTCGTAAGAAAGCAAAAGTCCTCTCAGGCTTGATCTCCAAGAGGACGTTGAAGAAATACGAGACCACTAGGAAAAAGTATTTAAAAATTGTGGGATCACTCTAGTCGGGCAATACGAGACCACTAGGAAAAAGTATTTGAAAATTTTACATGATTAACCTAGGGACAAAAAAGTAACCCTAGATAAATAAATGGTGTTAGAAGGGAAGTATAATGATGTGCCAAGCTCGCAAGAAAGATCCATATTCCCTCTAAGACAAGCTCAATTACGACATTCTCAACTCCAAGCATGAAACGTTTGAAGAAAAAAAAATTGGACATATATAGTACTTTTTGACGATACCTAGACTGTAACGTTAGGGAGCAAGACATGGAAAAACAATGCAATGAGACAAGGTTTTAAACGACCTCTCAAGAAAAGCCAAAAATAAAGCCTATTAGTTACGCTTTCAAGGATTTCGGGTCCAAGACTTAAAATGGTACAAAAACTCCATAGTGCCTTTAGGGTCAAAAGATGATTCATAGATAGTTACTCAAGGTTCATGTTGAATTTCATGTTAAACATAAATGAGCCTGGATAACCCAACAAGAAGGAGGAGAGTCAAATCGATCCACAAGTCCAAGGAGGTTCCATCCTAAAACCAATTGGCAATAGGAGGAGTAACTCCTAGGCCTATAAACTAGTTCAACATCTCCTCTTTCTCTGATATAGGACAACTCACTAGTGTAAATCACATGGGGTTCAACAGTTCAAAATCAAAGCTTTTCAATTATCAAAAGAGCATGAATGATAAGTGTGGTTTTAGTTCGAAAATCCTATACAAAGTGAGTGTAACAAGTTTTCAACGGTTAGCAGTCTTTGATTTGCATTGCTTTGTTTAAGTGTTTTGTTTCACTATTTGAAAATTGGTAATGTGTGGTTGCTTTAGTTGTCAATATCTTTTCGAACATAACTATGAGGTCGATTGCATGAACCATTATAATTCTATCTGTTGACATAATTTTGACGCTTGGATAGCTTGCTCTTAAAGTGATAATTTCAGTTGTTCCTAAGAGCATTTTGGTCTATTGATAATTCAAAAGTCGAGTTTATGTCATGGCATGGGATGCTTTGGGGACTTACCATAGACATTAGACAGACTAATGGAGTAATAGAGTACATATTGGGGACTAGAGGACATTATTAAGTTACTTGGGTGAGCGACTTGGTAAATTTTGGTCTTTACCTGGTTTTTCACTTTGATGCTCTTTTATGTTCTGCTTTTGCTATTAGTAATTGCTTTGCTTTGTTATGTTGGTGGAACTGTTTGATTCATTGATAATTTGATACTGTAAATGAGAAGAAATGTGGGGTTGCTAATATTCAGGTTCTTTTTTTCTAGAGGACATGTTTTTTCCAAGGCTAATTGACATTCACCTCATAGTTTTGGTTGTTTTGTGCCAATACTTCTTGCGTTGCACTAATAATTGTCCTCAATTAGGTTTTGATTTGAAATACTCATATACTTGTTCTTGTATTTCTCTGTATTTTCCTCCTCCTTTACATTGCTTATGATCCATCAATGGTGGATTTTTTTTTGTTTCATTATTTGTTGGTTGTAGATGTAATCTCAGCCGTTGGATTCTTCTTTTAATGATGATTGTTTCTTTGTCTTTCTTCTCCACCGTTTGATTCGTCGACATCTTTGATTATGGATTTTGTTTTTTGGGTTAAGGAAGATAGAATGAATTGGTTAGTTAATATAAAGAAGTAATGATGATGATGATGATGATGATGATGATGACTTTGTTTAATTGCTGAATTCCAATTTACTTTGTTTCATGCTATCAAATTCTTCGTGGCGAACCACTACCACCGCATGTCCTCTTTGAATTTTTTCAATGTCCTAACCAAATTATTTCGATGCAAATAGAAAGTAATTTTGTGATACTCATGTAAGTAGTTGTTGTAACATAATGTTATAGATCTTTTCAAATCTCAATGCAGCAATGTAACCTGCATTGCACTATAGTTATACAAACTCGAATAAATCAACTAAAATTTTATTGCATATGAGTATATGACAATGGACTAAATCACTTTTACTGAAATCAGTTTATGTTAATCTGAGATACTTGTATATGTTTTAATATTGTGGTTGTGCCTAACTGAAAAGCTTTCTGTTATGAATAGTTATCAAATTCTGCATGCAATAAAGAGTGAACTTTTATTTCAAATCTGAAAATTAGGCTACTAGTCGTGTTGTAAATTTTTATTTCTGTAAATCATGGGCTAGTAGTCGAAATTTTGTTTTGTTTGTTTTTTTTTTAGTTTGATTTTGTTTTGGAGTAGTTGATTAGGTTGAATTTGATTGTTTTTTGTTGTTTTGTGGTTTTGTAGGAGTTCAACATTGAGAAGTTGCAGTTAGTTGAAGCGGAGAAGAAGAAGAAGATCAAGTAGGAGTATGAGCATAAACAGAAGCAAGTGGAAATTCGTAGGAACATGTAATGTATCTTCTTTGCTTTTAGTGAATTGTTGACTTTTTTGTTGTTGAATTTCGTCTTTTTATTGATCAAAATTTTGTAAAGAAGAAATAAAAATGTTATGTTGCTGTAAGATCACACCTTTTTTACCATTAAACACAAATTATAGATTTAATGCAAGTACAAAATTCTGCTGCAGAGCTGAAAATTCCCCAAATGCAAGCTCACAGTCAAAAGAAAATAAAAAAAAGAGTTCTTGTTGTTGGGTCTGGTTGGGCTGGCCTTGGTGCTGCCCATCATCTCATCAAACAGGTTTTTCTTTTAGCTTTTTTGTTGTTGTTACCGCGACTGCGGCTATTGTTGTTGTTGTTGCTACTGCTGCCACAACTGCAGCTGTTGTTGCTGTTGCTGCTGCAGCTGTTGTTGTTGTTTAATGTTATGAGGTTTGAGTCTGATGGATTGTTTTGAATTGTGGGTAATTGATGATTCAGGGATATGATGTAATTGTTCTTGAAGGGGCTCTAGATTCTGGGTTATCTACCTACAGTCCCGATGAAGTTGGCATTCAAGGTATGGCATATCTGATATCTGCTACTACTATTACAAGCTTAATAATTACCGTACTTAATTTTTATGCTAAGAAATTTGCCTGACAAATGGTGCTAATGATCATGAATAGTATCAAATTTTGTAAGTTCACAATTGATCATTGCATTGAATCATGAGCAAATCAGTGCAGCTGCCACTCTCTCTATGCTCAGTTATTATGTCGTCTCCCATCCCATTAGGTTTGATGCCTTAATATAAGAACAAATCTTTTGACATTTGAAATCATGTTTGTTTTAAAGATATTGTCTTTTCCCACTTCTTGTTAAGAAGGATCAGCCTCCCGACATCACCAAATCAATTGACGTTTTTTTGGGGAAAAAAGTGGGGAAGGATTAAGAGAGAGGAAGGTGTAAGTTAGGGTGTTGTTTGTTCAAAGTGTGAATTGAATGAATGCAAATTTTGAATAGTGAGTGACAAATGAGGATGAAAGAGAGAGGTGATGATAATGAGAATCGAAAATTATAAAGAATTAATTGAAAATTTGGAAATGCTTACCATCAATATTTATTAATCTCACCCTAATAGACTCAAGTCTCCAACTACTACCTGTTGAGAAAACCCCTGAAATTTGCACTTCTCCATCATCTTTAATTTTAATTCTCCCTCTTTGTTTTTCTTGATATTTTACCGGTCAAAATCACTATATTACTACGTATATATGTTTATACATTTGAAATGTCTCTATTTCTTCGGTTCATGAAAGTGCCCTCTGTTTGTTAGCACTTTTTTGTTCACGCCTCATTCTCTACTCTGGTTTTAGTATCATCCAACACCTTGACAATGGTAACTCGCTGTATGTGTGTACTGTCACTCATTTTCCTGCTTATATATATCAGTGGTTCGATTACTTTCACTAGAAATGAAAGACTTGCATAGTTTACCTCAAATTTTGTCCAACTTTCTTACCTACATTCTGAACTCAGATGTCAAATGCTGATGGATAGATTGAATATAACCTCTTGGGTATCATTTTTGTGTTTAAATTATATTTAATCACATGGTCATAAGTGCTGCTTTGTTATTTTTTGTTGGTTCACCTTGAGCTTGACCTTTTTCCTCTGTGCAAGATATTCTTTTAATTTGATTGAAGTCATGCTATTGTGCTCCTTGCTTCCTTTGCTAATCGAGCCAACGGATCTTGACAACTTCTTTGTCTTTCAACTGCTTCTTACATGACATTTGTATTATCAGGCGTCTACTTGTCTATGAACTATTGGGTATTGTTATATGCCATAATATACACTTTCATAATTAGGCTTTTGGGTATTGTTTTGTAGGCTTAACTCTGACATATCAAGGTTGGAGCCCAAGATTGAGAGGCTTAAATCACAATTGGCAGCAAAAGATAGGGAGATAGCAGCCATTACTCGAACGGTAAGGAGAGTTCTACATTGACTGTTATTGCTTTTGTACCCCCTATTAATTACTTTGTTGCTTTTGTACCCCCTATTAATTACTATTATCAATTTCCTGTGTTATGCTCACTGCTGTACTCAGGGAGTTCTTGCCCGAATCGGTCTAACTTTCAAAGAAATAGTTTCCATGTATCATTAATTTATGCCCCTTTATGTATCATTAATGTCTTTGTAATAATTTATTATTGTTATTGATCAATTTAATATAGTATTTGTTATAATAATTTTAATTTTTGGTTACTAGTATTATTATTTGATTAGAATTGTGATTTTATTTTTTTTTTTGTTTTCAAAAATCGCTATTAGTATCGTTTTTTTAAAAACAAACGATACTAATAGCTATTTTTTAATATTTAAAAAACCCTATTATTATCGTTTTTGTAAAAAAACAATACTAATAGGATTTGCTATTTGTTACGGCTCCAATTGTATCGTGTGTAAAACGATACAAATAGGTCATAAGAAACGATACAAATAAGCTATTTTTCTACTAGTGAGAAGCTAATTTTTTATGCCAATAAAAAGCATATAACTTAGGCTTTTTTAGGGTTCCCGATTTCGAAAAAATAGGCTAAAAATTTTACATGATGCCACCCTAGTCTTGGGAGAATCCCAGGACAGTCGTTAAGAAATAGAAACTTCATAATTCGAAGTTTGGAGCACAAGCTACTTTTTTTGTTAAAAAATTTCACTAGAAAAGCAGCAAATCGTATTTTCAATAGTTAAATTAGGGTATGCAGCCTAACCCTAAGAGTTATCAACAACAAAGTAAGAAAAATATGGGGAAAAAATTAGACAAAATCCGCAACGACCCTTTGGAGGTTGAAAGCAAAACTATTCACCTTTCCGAGAATTCTAGAGTCCTAGAAAAAGGTTAGTAATACATGATTAGCCGTGGTTGTTCATTGGAAAAAACTTTAAGAAATAGAAAGTTCATAATTCAGAGTTTGGAGCACAAGCTTATGTTTTGGTTAAATTAATTCCTCCAGGAGAGGAGCATATCGTATTTTCAAAAGTTGAATTACCTTAAGGGATTACAAGCAACAAGTAAAAGAAATGGGGTAAAAATAAGACAAAGCCCAAACAAACCCTTTGGGGGTTGAAAGCAAAGCCTATTCACCGTATTAGTGTGATAAACAATCCACCATACTCTACTATGGAGCACTTTTAACTGCCTCTAAAAGATGCTAAAGCAGCACATTGATTAAAGTCGCAGTTGTACTGTTTTGTTACCTACAACCATTTTCAAATTGCGCCGCTATAGGTCCTTGCAGCATCCACTTGTACGACACTTTAGGAAGCATTGGTAAAGGGTCCTTTAGTGCTTTTGCGTCGCGTGAGCCTATTTTTGTGCGTTTCATAGCCCCTTCTTGTGCTAGTTTAATTTATTCTCTCTGGAATTGTCTTATGACGTTTCGAACCCTAAAATATTGCTCTAGAACTTTGTTTTAACCTTGGGGACAATATGCAAATTTTTCACAAACATATTTTTCCAGGTCTCGGAACCCCCAAAAATGTCAATTATAGCATTCGTTTTCAACTTCCAAAGGGTTGTTTAAAGCACTTTCTTGTTTTGTTCCTATATTTGTCCTACATATTGTCGGGGATTCCATGATGCCCCATGTTTGATTTTAGCCACTAAATATTTCTTATCTTTCCTCTTTAGTCAATTCTTAAATATGGCACACTAGTCTTTTTTGCTCTCCTGCGGGACTCGTTTTATGACTTTTCAAATCCAAAATGTTGTTGTGGGACCCTTTTTTTTACCCCTGCGGGCATCATGTAAAATCATCAGCAACTTTTTGTTTCTGAAACTGAGAAATCCCGAAAACTTTGAACCCAAATAATTGCTCAAGAGCCCTCTTTTGAACCTAGGGACACTGCATAAAATTTTAGAAACTTTTTCTGGAGACCCCGGAACCCCCGAAAATTGTGAATTATAACTATTTCTTGTTTCTACCCTATATTTCTCCTATGTGTTGTAGGAGATTCCATGACAATTCTTACTCGGTTTTTGCTTCTAAAAACTTGTTATCTTCTCTATTTTGACAATCTTTTAGAAAGGGTACACTAGTCATTTTTTCTCTCTCATGACTCGTCTTAAAACCTTTCGAACCCCAAATAACTGTTCAGGAGCCCCCTTTTGAGCCTGGGACACAATCTAAAATTTTCAGAAACTTTTTTCTAACACCTCGGAATTTCGGAAAATTGTGTATTTAGCCTTTGTTTTCAAATTTCAGGTGACTATCCTGGGCTCCGTCTTATTTTAGCCCTATATTTCTTCAATGTGTTTTACATATTCACAAGATGCTCCACGCTCGTTTTTGAGCTTTTAAAACTTGTTATTTTTTCTCTCTAAACAATTATATATTTTAAAGTAATGATAAAATTCACAAATCAAGTCTAACAGAACATGTCCAAAACAAGTCCGGACCAATAGTTTAGGCTTGGCAAGATCTGAACCTGTTTTTTTTTTTTTTTTTTTTTCTTTTTNTTTTACTTTTTGTCATCGTATAAGATTTATGCAATTCTTATATCCTAAAATCCAACAATTACATTTATTTTTGAAAAATGAAGATGAACGGATTGTATTTAAACAAATGAAGGATTTTAAACTATCAATTTAAAATTGCGTATAACCCACTTTAGTTTTTTACATGGCAAAGTAAATAGATCATCTTATGTGCCAATTGATTTTGGGATTGCACCAATTTACCATCTTCACTTATTGAGCTTGTTATTGGAAATTTAAAATTATATCCCCTTAAATATAAATGGCATGGACATAAAGGAAATAAAAGGATCCAACTCCACCTTTAATTCATGAGGTCTAAAGTTCAGAAGTTAGCTTCCTTTAATTTATTAGGTTTGTGATTCAAAAGCTAGGTTCCTAGTTCCTACTATGTTGATAAATCCGCTATGTCCCATGAAACATCGTACATTATTTGAACTGAAAGGAACCTCACATGTATGGGGGAACTTAGAAGTGTTGAAACCAACGTAGTTATCCCCAAACAACACATGCAAGTGTGAGAGTGTGTCACATTGATAAATAGAGAGATTAAGAAGCGATCACCTTCGCTGCTATAATAATTTAAGGTGCAACCTCCATGGCCTTTTAAGATTGACTCTCTTTTGAAGGCGAGTACGTGTCAGACCCATATTTGACATCATTTCCTCCGCTCATCACCTAATAAAATAAAAAATGAAAAATAAAATAAAGGAATGAAAGGGTATTTACTATTTAGTGTATTACGGTAGGTAATAATGGTGTACTGCAGCGTGATGGGTCCAATTTATGATGTACGGAGGAAATTAGACAGTGTTCACTGTCCAGTCACAGTCTTTGCTTCAGCCTTTGCTTCTTACCCAATTACTCCCTGAGCAGCGATAGTTACCTTTCAAGAGCCATTAATGCTTCATACCATTTCGTCATAAAGATTAAGGAATTGAATGGCCAAATCTCTACAATTACACTATGACTTATTACAAGTGCATGATGTCAAACATTTTGAACTTTTGAGTTAGGGTGTGCACATACAAGCTAGTATGACCGTTATTGTTTAAAACTAGACTTAATTAATTAGGCCAGGGTTTTGTTTAAATAATTATGTTTAATAAGGTAATTGACTTATGCAAACAACAAATAGTTCTTGCCATGCATTTTATGTCACAACTATATGCATGTGATAGGAAGATCGTCAGATCGGTCACTTGCATGAGTTGATCATCAAGTGTTGAGTTTTAATGGATGTCCTTTTTATGAAAATTACCTTTTATAATTAATTAACAAAGTATTGACAAGGTTAAATAACAAATTGAAAATGATCCGACAAGGTTATCTTTAACACACTTTCGATGATTATTGAAAATTGTTTCCATCACTACAACATAAATGACAATAAGTAACACCATCAAAGTGTTATGTAAAGGCTTAAAAATGTTTCTTTAGGTAATAAGTAACACTTTTCAAGTGAAACATCTGCTCGTTATATCTATACTGTAAGGTAACACTTTTTAAGGACCCAAAATAGTTTATGTAACACTTGTTCAAATCTACAGTAACATTTTAAAAAGATTACGTTGAATATTATAAGTAACACTTTTTGCATATTTAGTATCATATCTGTTAATCTATAGTAATGCTTTCCTAAATATTATGTAAGATAATTATAATTTTATGTAACACCTAATTCTTATTACACTAACTCATTATTTTGATGAAAAAAAAAATAATAAAAGTAATAATAATAGTTCTCATTTATTTTATATATAAATTGAATGTTTACTTTTCATATGGACCACGATCATTATAAATAATATGCTAATGATAATGATTAAAATAAAAATATAATAAAAAAAACTACATTCAAAATATGCATAAAAAACTATTGAATTGAAACTTAAACATTTACAAAAATTGTCTCAGGCTATTTTAAGTATGTAATGGTCTTTACATATCCAACTTTAACCTCATTTCCTATGTGTGTATGTTCCTATAACCCCTGACTTTTTACTCCAACGATCTGACAGTATCTTAGTCCTGTAAAAAATAAAATAAATAATTAAAAAGGTATAAGTAATAATTTACGGAGACACAACGACCATAGTGTAAATGATGTCACTACATATCACAAAATCAAGTAAAATTGCCTAAATTATAGAGACAACATGAACATTAAGGTACAACATATTTGTTAGTTATATGAGAAAATCTTGATAAAAAATAAAGTAGTAAATTGCGAGTTACAGAAATAAAATTACTTCAAAGGTTTCCCACCTTAAACTTTAGCCAAGATTAAGAGTCTTATATCTAATAATTAAACAAAATTGAACATTAATAAATATTTATCTAAATTTCAGCAGTATTTCTACAAGAAGTAGACAATGCTAGTCACAATGGATGTGAGAAAATGGTAAACTATCCTATAATACCAAAATCACCAACACAATATCTACTAAGTCTACTTCAACCTTATAACAACCCATAATGGTCAGACATTTGATGTCTTCATTATTCTTTGGGTATAGAAGAAAAAAATACCAAGTTGGCACTTGGCAGCATAGAGCTATTGAAAAGGGATAATCAATCAAAGACACCCCATATAACTTCTCACTAATTCAATTCCCTCTTGCTTTGGGATATTGAATATCGGATAAGGTGCAACAAATATATAAAATAAAAAATTTCTCATGAAATTTGCCTCAAATTAATCTTGAAAGGAAAAGAGTTGTTGTGGCTAAAAAATTTTTTTACTGAATCACACATATTTCAGTTATTATTACTTTATTCATATAACATAGTAGCTTCAATCATTTACCTTGTGCAAGTGGAAATCAAAGTTCTGCACCTCTTGTGCTTGTTCCACAACAAGCAAATCAATCTTCTACTACTCTTGCCGTTAATTCTGCACCTCTTGTGCTTGTTCTTTGATGTATTATTTGGATAACAACTTTTTTAATCGAAGCTAGTTCATAATATCATATAATCATTACAACAAAACTAAGAACATACCAGAAAAATAGAACTACATGGGAAACAAATAAGAATACTTTGATTACTATTTTGAATTAAGAATAGAGCAAACAATTAAAAATAATTTGTAGGATGATCAATGATTGATTCTAACTTATTAGCGACAGAAAAACAAGGCATATCAAGATTAATTCAGCCTATATAATGATCTGAGAAGAATGAATAAGGCTCTGTTCTCTTCACGGGATTACAATCCTGATCCATTCCATTCCATTCCATTCCAATCCATTTCATTTCCGGGTCATCCATTCTAATCCATTCTAATCCCGGCAATCCATTCTAATCCCGACAATATATTCTTGAAAATTTAAATCTTAATTAAAATTAAATTCTTAATTAAACTCTTGAAAATTTAAATCTTGACGACACAATAATGTTCATAACAAATTTGCTTTTTTTTTTTTACTACATTTTGGTTACATAATAATTTACTGTAGATATAATATCTTTACAAGTAGATAAAGAAGTGCTTCAATTATCCTCGTATATTTCTTCCTCCTCTATATCATCATCATCTTGGAACCTCATATTTCTAGCACACACATCTTGCCATATTTCATCTGCAATATTTGCACGAATGTCTCGCATTAACATTGTTCGTGTCGGATTAGTGAAATCTAAATCAGCTACACGTTCAATATTTTGGGGACCATGAGAAATTGGAATCCCTAACTTGTCTAATTATGTAAAGTGCATGTTGCCACAATTATAGCCAATTGATACGTTTCTTCCATTTGTGGCATCATTCTTAAAATTTTCCACCTTTTTTTCAATACTCTAAAAATTCTTTCAAGTGCATTGCGTAATGACGAATGTCGGTAATTAAAATTCTCTAATTTTCCATCTGGAGGACCACCAAAATCAACCACCATTGTTACAAAATATTAATAACTAATGATAATAATAATCCCGGCAATCCATTCTAATCCCATCCATTCCATTCCATTCCATTCCAATCCAATCCATTCCATTCCAGCCAAATCCCGTGAAGAGAACAGATCCTAAAGATTACTTCAAATATAATAATATTAACAACAATGGGAAACTAATTTACTAATTTGGCGACAACCTTAATATGGGAACTTCATACAAAATAACATCAAATTTTTAAAAAATGATTGAAATAATTTCTAATTAAAAAGGTAAAATTATCAATATCTAATTCATGGAGCTACAAAACAAAATTATCACATAATATAGATAGAATTAAGAGATGGTAGGGTGAATACACACCTTGAAATAGAAGTAATTACTGCAAATTGTGAACAACACAGAAAAATTGCACTAATTGCAAACACGAAAGATGATTTCATGCCGATTAGATTTCAATTACATGTATAAGTTTGATGTGACTCTTGAAATTAGGCAATAATTGAAGTATGAAGTGCGATATTAGAGTAGGTGAATAGTAATTTTGTTCATTGGCTGAATGGGATTGCGACTGTGTGATGTGATATGAGAAAAAATTGAGAATATAGTGTTTTTCTTTTAATTAATAATATTACTAGGATAAGGTAATGCAAAGGACTAAAGGAGAGGGTTTTTACAACAATGTTTTTGTTACTAGTGGTGGCCACGGGAGAATTGGGTTGAGTTGGGTTGGGTTGGAAATTATGAACCATATTCAACCCACTAGTTTGGCGAATTGGGCTAGGTTGGGTTTTTCTCAACTCACGCCCAAACCATGTGGGTTGAGGTGGGTTAGGGAGCGGGTTGGGTTGGGCTGGGTTGGTGGGTTGGGTTTGGTTGGGTTATGTCATGGGTTAGTGGGTTAGGGCATGGATTGATGGGCTGGGTTGGTGGGTTGGGTTATGGGTTGATTGGTTAAACTGGATTGGGCTAAGTTTCATGGGTTGTTGGATTAGTGTAACTTTGTTAAATTGCAAATTCGTAAGTAATGAAATTAATCAATATATGAAATTAAATAATGACATAACATTAAAAATAACCAAGTATTGATATAATTTTTTTTTTTATCTTAAGTATTGATATAATAATGAGCTTAATCTGTGAAAATATTATTTTATTAACTTTAATGTAAAATTTGTGCATCCTAATTCTTAAAATACAAAATTAATTGAACAAATAAATAAAATTTGAAATAAATTCATAACTTTGAAAGTTACAACACAATATTAAATAAAGGAAGAAAAATTACATAAATATTATNTTACATAAATATTATTTGTACTTATTTTACATAACTTACATTAAAAAATAAAAATAAAACTATAAAGAAAAAAAGAGGGGGCGGGGGGGCTGGTTCATGGGTTGGGCTGGTGAATTAAATTGGGTAGGGTTGTGGGCTGGGCTGGGTTAGCGAATTAGGGCGGGGTAAACGAACGGGCTGGGTCATGGGTTGGGTTAGAACGAAAAACACGACCCATGACCCATACCCTTAGTTGGCGGGTTGGTTTGGACTTTGGGTTGGGTCGTGGGTCAAGCGGGCCTGACCCATGTGAGTCATTTGGCAGGCTAGGTTAGGATTGGGCTGGGTCAACCCAGCCCATTGGCCATCCCTATTTGTTACAATATTATTAAAAGCTATTGATATAGCACTACTCAATTAATAAGTGTTACCATACATGTGCACTTATATTAAAGTGGTACAATAAACTATTACTTATTACAGAGTGTTACCGTAAAAGTTATACTAACTAAAAAGTGTTACATAAAAGTGTTACCTATGAAAAAGTGATACCTTAAAATGTTACATGTTATAAAGTGTTACATTAAAATGTTACTTTTAGAAAAATGCTACTGTGTTTGTGTTACCTAAGGTCATTTATGTTGTAGTGCATAAACTTGAAAAAAGAAAAGTTTATCATCTTTTCACTTGCAACCCCAAAGTTCTTTGTGCAAGTGTAGGGTTGGTGATTTTCACTTGCTTAAAAAAAAGGGAAGGCACAGTTGGGCGGTCACTGGTTGCGCTGCTTGCTAAAGTTACATGGCTACATAGTGTTACATTTTTTTTTCTTGAAAAAAAATAAAATTAAAAAGGGCGGGCATGAGAATGTCAGGATTATTAGTATATATGTATGATAAAGAGGAGCATTAAGCACACACATGCATGAATATAATGATCGATAATAAGGTAACAAGCAACAAAAAAACAACTCGCAAATTGCAGGAGAAACGAAAACATCTACTACAACTGTACATTTTAGTGTTTTAGGGCAGCGCTTAAACCCACCACCATCCTATGTCTTCAACACTTCACTAAAAGTGGCTGCCACGCCATTTTATTTTACACTTAGGACCACAATTTATTCATTTTTATAACAGACTCTCAATTATACAACACCATCAACTTATCGCAATTAGTCTTCTTAATCTAGCTACAACCAACGCGCACCGGCACTGTGCTTGTTTCAGGTTGCATACCGTTGCATACATCGAAACAATGGTATACACTGAGTTTAAAATCTATTTTTACGCATCAACTACAAACTTAAGTTTTTGGTTAAGTTGACCACTTGACCATCTAACAAATACCAAATAGTTGTCGAGCATCCACCGGTGAATTATACAGTATTTTGACCTTTGTCAGGCAAAGGATAATCCACATACGTTAAAGTGAGATCATTTAACCCCGCTAAATAAAATTTTAGAAAAAACTAATTACGAGTGTGTAGCATCCACATCTATTTTCTTACTTGATGGTTAACACAAGATCAAAATAGCAATTCCTTGGACAATAACAATTGTTTGTTACAACAACTAGGTTATGGGCCTCACCATGCCCAATACTTAATAAATCCACTTAGAAAGGAGTGGTGGGTGAGATTCGAACCCGTGAACTTTATGTCACGTTGGCGGTGAAACTATTTTAAAGGACCATTTCAACCAAAAGCTTAAACTTATTGTTGAGACTCATGAATAGTTTATATAGTTATATATATGGTCAACCCCTTTGTCAACAATTTTATCTTGTACTCTTCTCTTTCTCTCGTTTTTTTTTTCTTAAAAAAAAGAAAAAGAAAAACTCAATTTCTTATTGCAACATATGGTTGCTAAATTTCAATATTGTGGTCGGAAAAAAATCATTTGAATTAATTTTCTAATAAAATAAATAATACGAAATTATTTGGTTATTGTAGTTTGATATTTAATACACACCTTTGTTTTATGAGGACCCCTTAGTTTCATTCAGGGTCTCGATTATGCACAAGACGACCTAATTATATACTCTATTATATTTAAAAAGAAAATAGATTGAAAAAATATTGATGTTGTGATTGAGGTCGTGAAGAAGTTGGTGGAAGACATATAGTCAATGAGGAATTCCCAACAACTCACAGTGAGATATTAGTATAAACATCTCACAATGGCTTTTTTGTCATTTCAAATTGTATTAAAATTGTAGCAATACATACAAGTATCTAAATACCTGTACAAATACAAATAATATACGTATTTAAATATAGACTTTCACCAACCACCAATCTACCACCACAACACTACCATCACCACCACCGACCTGAACTCCTTCTATGCACAACCGTCGGTCCACCACCACCAGCCATTTGACACCCAATCGAAACCCAAAACGAACCCAAATTGAAATCCTAATTGTTGTAGATTTTTGTTTTGTAGTTGTGTTTTGAAATCCTAATCGAAATCAAAATCAAAATCGATTATCGAAACCCAAAACGAACCCAAATCGAAATCCTAATTGTTGTAGATTTGGGTTTTGTAGTTGTATTTTGAAATCCTAATCGAAATCAAAATCAATTGGATTGGTGGTTATGGGGGTGGTGTGCGAAAGGCGGTGTAAGTTCAGTCTACTGTCTCGGGGTTTGTGACAGAGGACAGGTGGAGTTGCAAAGGGTGTTACCTATGCCTTTTCGCTTTTGGTTAGCCGATAGTGCCAGGGAAATAAGTCTTTCAACTTCCTCTTTCTCGTCCCGCTTTCAACAGCAGGATTGGGGAGCCGTGCAGGTAGGTGGTGGTGGTTGCTGGGTGCGGTGGGGTGAAGCCGTGTAGGTAGGTGCAAAGGACGGTAGTTGTGAAGGTGGGTGGTGGTGGTGGTTGGTAAGATGGGGTGGTGGTTTTTGTGTTTCTATATGTATATTAATTGTAGTTTTATAAGTATATCATTACGTATATTAACCTTAAAGTTGCACTTATTTATACTATTGACATGGCGTATCTGAGTTGTTGGAAATTCCTCATAGTCAATTAGCAAGAAGACAACGTCAAAGATGAGTTAATTGAGAAAAGTGTTCCATTGAATGACATAGCTATGGTTGAAATACTTCCGGTAAATTTTTTGAAGTCAATCACAATAATATGGATCGTGAAGTCATTAGCAAGATTTATTTGCATGTTTGTGCAACTTTGAATCGAGGGGTGTGTTGCATACTAATTCAACGCTATATTAAGCTAAGTAATGTATAATTAGAAAAATTAGTTGCGTACGTAGTCAAATTAATTAAGTGGGTTTATAGTGGATTCCTAATATTTAGCTTTGGTAGTTTTTATTAGTAGCCTACTTAAACGAATGAATATATTTCATTTTCTTACATAGCAATAATATTATATATATTTAACGTTCATTAGTTATGCTCCTTCATATTTAGTTTATCTCTCTGCTTCTTCAAGTATGGTTGAAAAAAACCATACAATCATGTGCATAAGCAATGCTTAGTGTATGTTCATGGTAGTTGAGATGGATGAAATACTAGTATGGTTGTAATGGATATATAAGTGCGATTTTTTTTCTTCTAGATGAAAAAAAATGTTAAATTTATAATGCAAGGTATGCGATATAGTTAATGCATGCTTTATGACCTCCAATGCGATGATGCTGTCCATGATTGCAGTTAAACATAATAGAGCTTATTGCCATTATTGGGCACCTGCATTGGCAGGCGTACGTGATCCCCGTGCTATCTCAAATTCTCAATTGTTACTTACAACTTACAAAGTTACAAGTTTACAACATGTCCTTATTAAGGAATAACTCCATCTATCAAAAAAAAAAAAGAATAAATCCAATAAGGATCTATCTCTATAAGGAGTTTGATAGTGTCATATATATATATATATATATATATATATATAAGGTATTTAGTTCAGCTGTTGATTAATGTACAATTCATTGCTCTTTGCAACATTCTACTTAATTTGTACATATGGTAGTATGACTATATGAAATTATGAATGGACTAATTGAGGCAAGCATCTTACAACAAATAAGATAGTCGGGAAAGCTGCGCCCATAAGGTAAGAGTTTGTAGGAGGAATCATATAAAGCAGTTGACAATGAAAGAATCAATTTAATTGCTACATATACTGTGCATCCGTTACATTAAACCCTAATTAGTTATAGTGAATACTATTTATCAATGATAGGGGATACAAGATACAACACTTGACCCTACTCGACTAGGTTAGAATCAATTTGTTGCTCTACATATATTATGCACCCGTTTAACTAAATCCCAACTAGTTATAGTGAATATAACTCACAAATGTTCTCTTAATTTTATGGTACAATTTTACTTTAAGATAACTTTTATTTTTTATATCTCTTGAGGATTTTAATGGTTAGACTATATTCCTTTGAAATACAACCTTATTTATATTGATCAATAATAGTGGACTAAAGTATATAAGCTCTCCAATGCAAAGGGTTTACATGGTTAAAAGAAACACTTTTAATATTATGATCAATGTTTAATTTTCTTGATTGTTATTGGCACATGTAAACAGAAAATTTCATTAAATTTTTGTGAGCATTAATTAAAGCGTTGAAATCAACTTTTTTCAATTAAATTTAGGAAAAATTCATGGAAATAATCTCAATTCTGGACGGTTATCTAATAAAAGACCCAACTTTCTGTAAGATTTTCTATTTTTGGACTAAGTAACCGGTAATCTGATTAACTGGTAACCTTATTTCTTATAAGAAATATTTCTCTTTTTTTTTTAATTTTCTATTACATTTTAATGTTATAAGAAATTTCTTATATGTTGACCCAAATCCAAGTTCTGAAAATATAGGGGGAAGAGAGAGAAAGGAGGGAAAATCTCATTCACCACCCAACAACCCCCACCACCATATATAATCTAACGCACATCACCACAAAACTCAACGCCACCCAGCTCATTTCCTACCACAAAGTCGCCGTGTTGGGAAAATAAGGGCATGTTTACTTTAGTTTAAATCCATTTAGTTTAGCTCAATTCAGTTCAACTTTTCTCTTATTTTGCTATTTATTAATCCTTCATAAAAAACTTTCAGTTCAACTCAATTCAGTTTAGCTATTTTCAGCCGAAGTAAACAGGCCCTAAGTGCATCCCAAGTGCCACATGAAAAAAATAGCAAAAAGGCCGGTGACCTGTTTATATAATGGTGCTCAATATATACTAGCACAAGCCTTTTTGATTTTCTAACACATAGAACCACTTATTTTGATTTCAACTTTTTGGTTTCGCTTGATTGTTCCTTGTCGGAGTTTTTTATTTTTAAATTATTTTTCTAAGTTGCTTTGGGTTGTCTTGGGGTTTTCAGTGGCGGTGATGGTGAGTTGAGGTTGGTGGTGGCTCTTGCACAATTGTTTAGATTGTATATCTTTGTTGTTAAAGTTGTTTAATGGATGAACGTTTGTTTGGTGCTTGAGAAATTTTGTTAATTTGGTCTATTGGATGATTGTTTGTACAAAATAATGAATTGATAATGATGGAAGAATTTGAGAAAAATTAACCCAAAATTACTGGAAGAAATGTTTAATCAATTAACTACTACTTGGTGGTGATGAATAGATGATAATGGAAGGGAAAGAGATATGAAAAAGGGAGATTAGTGAAGAAGAAGAAGATGAGGAAGAAAAAAATATTAACAATTGAAGGGTCAACGCAAATTCAAGCATAAAAGTCAACATGCATCCACCTGCTAATAAATGAGTGTAACCTAATTTTGCAGGTTAAAATAATTGTTAGGGTCCAAAAGCGAAAAATCATGTGCAAGGTTAAGTCTACAAATAAAAAAAACGATAGTTTAGTCTTTTATTAGGTGATCGTCCAAAATTGGGATTTTTTCATGAATTTCTCCTTAAATTTATACCATTAACACCGCTAACTTTATTCTTAATATGCGTGGAAGATTTAGCATCCAAAAAAATATATGCGTGCAAGATTGAAATATAACCAACATAATGAAACAGATGGAGTAGATAGCAAAGTGCATGATTGAATATAAGAAAGAGATCTAATGATAATAATGAAGCTAGATTTTGTAACAAGAGATGGGAGTACTTGAAATTGTAGGGTTAAGAAAATGGCATAAATAAGAAAGGAGATAGCTAGCTGTAGAAGAGACCCCACTATGTAGTACTAATTGAAATCATGTATGCATTATTTGTTGGATAATATATGTGTCCAATTTGCGTAGACAATTATGCATCTATTATATTATCTCTTTGTTATTTATTTTTAATTATGACCGTTTATATACAAATTATATCATAATGAACATAATAACAACAACATCAACTAATTGTAATAAATAATAATGATATATTAAAATTATGGGATAAAAGATTTAAACTCCGATCGGAGGACGGAAGAACAAGTTAGATAAGGGAAATTGGATAGTAGAGTAGGAAAGAAATGGAGATGGAAGAGATAATAATAAATGAGAGGGTGAGCACCCCTGAAAAAGAGCCCACATGTTCCCACTAGAAGGGAATAAAGCAAGAATAATAATGAATAAGACGAAATGAGGGGTGTAATCCGTAATATTAAGTAATGTATCCATACATACCATTGAGATCAATTTTCCAGACAGCTATTACAATGGCGTAGACTTTCCCCAACATTGTATGTGTGTCTTTTTTATGCCCACATATTTCCTCCTTTCTCCCTCTTCCCCCTACCTTCTTATTATTCTCCCTTTTTTTTATTCATACCATCACTCTCACTCTCACTCTCACACACACACTGTCTCTCACTCTCTCTATCTGTCCATGTTATTTCTTCTTTTGTCCTTGCTTCATTTAGATACTACAACTACTTATGTAATTACATTTATTGTTACTTAATTAGTGAAGATATAATACAACTTTCCATTAATTATAACTAAGATATATACTACAGTAGTTTAATAATTAAGTAGCTTAAAAATGATTAATAATTGGAAGTGTATATATATATATATATATATATAGACATTAAGTAGGTTAAAAAATGATTAATCATTGGAGTGATATTAAGAATATAGATTATCTAATAGATATAGTAGGATGTCATGAGACACGAGTCCACGATAAATATTTACACTGCATGCATCACAGGAAACAACACCAATCGAATATAGCTTAGGGCGCGAGGATTCCGTGAGGTTTGGCCCTACACCTTAAAAGCCTGTTCCGGTTGACCTTGATCGTCGCTACAGCCTGCTGCTTGATGAGCCTCCTCCTCACTTGGAAACTGTCCCCCCCAGACATCACACTACGGCCAGGATAGAGCCACTACAGAGTACCCGCCGAGTGACGCTCCGGCGGGGCGGGATAAGCACACGACCCTGCGGTCGGAGAGCAAGAGCCAGTGTTGCTTTGTTCCTAGCTTTGCCTTCTGTCACAGCCGAGAACCACACAGACGAAATGGCAAAAGAGTAATGAATAGCCACAACACGTGTATGATCCAGCCTAGGTAGTAGTTATTTAATGTAATAATAGAGAAATGTAGAACCCCGCAAAGGCCCATTTACGTCTAGACGATCATGAGTGTACCGTCACACCGTAGACACACCTGGGACATCCGCCGTACATGGGCGCGACCAGCGCGGTGAACAGGCCGACCAAAGCGGAGAAGATACTGCAGTCTCAAGCCATGCGCGACCGAGAGGGGGAGAAGCGAACAACGGGTCCGAGCGCGGCCAAGCCGGCGGGGCGCCACGGTGGGACACACACGGGGACAAGAGGACACGGGAGGAATGGACCATATGTAGTATTTTTTTTTTTGATCTAAGGATCGTGATGAGGTAAGAATGCCAGTGGTTGCCCCTAATCTTTAAACAACAATCACAAATATTCTTGTAGTGCTAACTTCACCCGGCGCGCAACAAGACAGCGCATCAGCGAGGGGTATCGATCAGCTAAGCGGGATACGACACAGGGCTAGGCCGGCGAGGGGACAAGGGTAGCGAGGATCGGCGGTATGCAAGCGGAGAGTGCAGAGCGGGAGACGCCGAAGAGTACATGGGGGTAGAAAGACATGCAGCGAGAAGCGAGAAAAGAGTTATATGGGCGAGTGGATGAAGAACAGAGAGAGGAGCGATGAAGAAAGCCGATGAACGAGATAAAAACGAGGTCGTGAGTGAAGAAAGTATAGTTAGAGAGGAAGCACGGCGAGTAAGACGGACGGCGGTATGGGAGGCTCAAGCCACAGACAACGATAATAGCATTGAAACATGAGACACTCTGACCGCGTACTTTTAGAGCCAGTAGGATGACCTCAGATCGCAGTGTAGACCCTTGGAACAGAGCCGAGAACGGAGAGGGAGGCGGGAAGGAGATTATGTGGAGTAGGTGAGACTGCGAGCCAAAACGAGCGGCGAGTAAATAGAAATAAGTTAACACACAAGCGTATTACCTACTGAGCTCAGATCAAAGCTGCAATGTTATTGACATATGACGTAGAATGCAAATCGTGAGCTCATGCGCGCAGTGGGTGTACTTGTTATGATTAGTCAAATTTTTTAACTCCATCCACTTTTTACTTGCTACATATACTTATAAGGGAAATCTCAAATAGTTATACATTCTTTTTAATTATAATCTCCATACAAACATTTACAAATTTATCCTTATTTTGTCATCTTCTTACCAATATTTTTTCTACTTTACCCTTATTTTGTCATCTTTTACCAATTTTCTACCTTATCCTTATTTTTATCATCTTCTTCTTTAGTACCCCACTTTTCTTTAATCATTCCATAATTTGTAATCCCTATTTTTCATTGTCTTGCATGAATATCCGATCCGAAAGGCTATGTAACAAGAAATACAAACTGAGGGAGTAATAGTTTATTTTTTGAACTACTTGCAAGAAATTAAGAATTATGTGGCATTGTTAATATGTATTTATAAAGTCTTGATATGTTTTTTTTTTCGTTTTAAAACCTAATTATGGAGTAATTAAGTTGACGTTTATCAATTCATTTGATTTCACATGATTCACAACTATGAGTGTAAAAAAGTTTGCATTCTGCATTTATCTTTTTCGAAGAACGAATTATCTATATATATATATATAGTACTTTTTTTTTAAGAAAAATCTCAAATTATTGTTACATTATATTTAGATTCTGGTCTCCATGCCACACATACAACTTTATCCTAGTTATCTTTCTACCAATATTTTTATATTTACCTTATTTTTGTCATCTTCTTTTTAATACCTTTTTTTTCTCTCAATCATTCCATAACATGTGGTTCCCATACATTTGTTGTCTTGCATAATATCCTATCTAACAGAATAATTGTAGCAAGTAAATAAAAATTAAGGGAGTATCTTTGTCTTAAGCTCTAAAAATACAAATTATAAAAATAGAGATGTGAATACAAAGTATCCGTTCTTATTAACATAAACTTTATCATCAAACACTAGCTATAGGTATCCACGATTAGTCATGAGTAAATACATTTTGGAGAATTAGATAACATATTTAATGGCAAGGTCACATTAATAATGCTCCTATCCATGTAATTGGGACTATCACTAGTTCGTTATTATGAACTTCCATAAATGTTAATCAAGAATCAATGGAATAGCTTGATTGCTAGCAACAATAATCATAAAGACAATGAAATAAAACCGTATACTATATGCAACTATATATATTGGAATGATGTTTTCAATTTTACATATTAAATACACTCATCGATGGGTACGAAATCAAATTTTAAAGGACATGTACGTTTAAGATCAGATGATGAAAATTCTCATGCATGTATTATTTAGTCATCCGTATCTTCCATCTCACCCATACTTAACTTTAAGGAATCTAAATAAAAGCAAAGAAAGTAAGGATGTTCCTTTAACTTTGGGGTACTTCAATCTCCCTCCCTCCCTCCCTCCCTTTTTTTTTTTACCTTTATTATTATGCTCCTCAATTACATGTTTTGTTTCATCCAACATTTAATTTGTTACTTCATTAAAGCTTCATTCCTAAATAAAATTTTTCTTATCAATAACTACTCTCTTTGCTGCTTAATAAGTAACATTTGGGCACCGATCAATCATATTAAAGTAACCTCTTTTCTTTTCACCCTTTTCAGTATCTTTTTAATTACTATGTAATTTCAATCGCACACAATGAAACTAACATTAACATACTGTTTAAGCAAGCAAAATATATACTCCAATTAAAGTGCAACATCTATATCATAGAGTTACACTACTTGGCATTTTTACATAAGCATTGATTATCATGTTAGTGATAAAATCAGTCACCACTAACTCAATCATATTTGAGTCTGAGCCTTTATTTTTGTATAATTTGGATTGAAGTCGCGGAATAATGGTTCTAGTTGCACACCTACTCATCTTAACTTTTTGACTACATTAACAATAGAGCCATTCCAAGGCAGAATCGTACAGCTACGTACGTACAGAATATTAAGAAACGAATATCACAGAGCTAGATCAGGCTCTACAACCTGCGACTATCTCAACTTATGTATGTTCATAGCAATTAGTACAACACATTATCATCCAAATGTTAATCACCTTAAGATGGTTCCACTGATCAGACATTGTAAAATTAAACACTAAAACAATAACATATAAAGCGTTTTATGCGCTATAATGGTTTTTGAGTATTAGAAAGCCTATGCTGATTGATTTTAAGGCGGAGAGACTATGCAAAGCAACCGAAAATGAGCAAGTGCCTAAAACCCTAGTCGCTAACTTTGGTGTCAAGAATGGAGGAATGTTCCATCACACAGATCCGAAGCATATTTTTGATATTAACCAGCAAGAAGCTACATAGAAATAATCTAAAGACCAAAGTAATTCAAATTAGAAATACGAATACATGCATTGTTATTGACCACAATAATGTATTGTGGGTAGTGATTTCAATGGGTAGGTATGTGTCCAAACGGTAAGCAATACAAAGGTGTAAGTACAGATCAGTTTCAGAGATTCAAAATCTAATACACAACATTATGTGGGCATTTAAAAAAAAAAAAAAAAGAGGGGGGGTGGGGGGTTAAAAAATTGTGGGTACAATTAAAAGTGAGAGTAGAAGATAAAACAAAGCAAAGGTAATTCATGAGATTAAGCCCAAAATTGGTTAAGGGTCCGTAACAATGAAGCAACCTAACACGAAGACCATATGTTAGTCTTTCCCCAATTCAGTTTAATTTGGACTTACTATTATAACATCAAAATAAAAATTCAGCTCTAAAGTGGGGAGTAGAACCTACATATAGCTCCATCACCAGCATGAACGTAACACGTAACCGTAACGTAACCATGATTCCACTTATTTTTGATCAGGTAAACGTATAACCCCCCCCCCCAAAATACCTTAACCTATCCCAATGACTTCCCCACAAAATTAGTTTAAATTAAAAGAAGCAAACAAAACAAAGGTTTACCATTCAGGTGAAGAGAGGTCATGGTTAGCCAAGAAAAAAACCTGAAATATAAGGTACATACAGGGAGTATTCGTAGAAAATAATTAAGGAGGAAATTAAGGGATAAGAATTGGTAATTTGTAGAGTTGTATTTATTAGCATTAGCAGCTACGAGTGCGTAGTAATAATAGATAGAAGAAGAAGGAGAAGGGGGGAATTGAAGAGATGACAGATGTTAATGAGAACAAAAAATACAGCACCATGTTTGGGTTTGCATGCTAAACACGTTTGATGATTTAAGTTGGACTAATGTTTATGGTGTAAGTGATTTAAATTTGGTGTGTTTATGGTGAGATCATATGATCTCACCCTCATTAATATACACCCCCCCCCCCCACACTTTGTTAATTAGCTTAGCTAATCTTCAAGGAACCTAGCCTCAAACTCATCCGTACTCCAACAAGCAATCACCCTTTCCACCATTGTTCAATTAATTTATTCCTAGTACTACACACACTCGCTTCTATGTATTTAATTTCTTCTAATTATTACATCGGATCCATTAATTGATCACTTCAGTTATGATTCATGAGACATGTGTGATCTATTTAATACTAATCAACACAAGCAAGCAATAATGTCGTGTTTGTACTGTTATAGGTGTAGGAGGATTCATCACTGCTAATCTTCAATTATTCGGCAAATAAAATATTATAGCGAGAGCAATGCAAGCTAGCTAACAGTAATGGTGGGAGAGCAAATGTAGATTATCATAAACGAAACAATAAACTAAAAAAAATTAGAAGAGTGTAATTAGAATTAAATAGAGATAATAAGAGTCTCAAAAATCCTGTAATGGGGGGTACTGGAATTAAATAATTGGGCAGCACGAACACCAAGATTGGAAGCTAGTACATCATCTATTCTCAACGTCCAAAAATAAAAAAAATATAATAAAAAAGAAGACAAAGAAAAACAAAAAAAAAAAAAAGAGTTAGATAGTTGTACATACTACAAGTAACTTAAAAGTACTCATCTACTCTACTAACCCTCTGTAGGGAGTATTAATTAATTAAAAACCTAACTACCAAAAGTAATCAAATAACAACCCCAATTGATGAATGCACAATGCACTAATATAATAAATTACTACAACAATAACAAGCGAACAACCACGACGACATACCAGATAACAATAATTAAATTAAGACAACACATGGGGATAATAGATGGATAGATGAATTATTAATAAGAATAATAAAATAATTTTTGAGATTACTGAGAATTGAAAAAAAAGGAATATTTAGGGCTTTTACCAAGAGTATGCTGTTGTTATGCATCCAAACGTTAAGACTTGACGCTTCACTGAACCCAGCACAGAATGTTGGACAGCCGCTTCATCGTGCTTCTGAATTCTCCATCCAATTTCTCAGAAAAGCTAGCATCTATCCTTGATGACTTGTGTGAATTTTGTTCGTGCCTCTTTTTGGAACCATCATCATTGCACTTCCTCCAGTCACCAACTCCATCACTTCCGCTTTTCCCTCCTACCTTCACCGCCGCTGTGCTTGGGTGCGACATTATCGTCTCCCATGTCCCCCTGT
This sequence comes from Suaeda aralocaspica, assembly GCA_016808085.1. Classification (NCBI taxonomy): domain Eukaryota; kingdom Viridiplantae; phylum Streptophyta; class Magnoliopsida; order Caryophyllales; family Amaranthaceae; genus Suaeda; species Suaeda aralocaspica. The sequence goes on along the minus strand of PYUH01000044.1, from coordinate 9,084,671 downwards.
GGGTCCTCTGACGTGGAGGGAGCAATGCTAGCGGGCCTGTAGTGGTGAGACACGGGCTGCTGCTGCTGGGAGGATGGGTGCGGGTGGGTGGTACCCAGTTGAAGTGGAGCGGGGGTGGTAGTACCGGGGAAAACTGCGGGTACATTGTTCCGCAGGCGAAGGCTGCTGCTGTGTTGAGGGAAGATGGTGGGTGCTGGATTAAGATGGAGAGGGTTAGTAGGTGACGTCATTGCTTACAGTGGTGAGGTCAGTCTCTTTGCGGTGGAAGTGCGATGGCAGTTACACGCGGCACATTTAAATTCAAGAGTGCCTTCTTCGCCAGCTGCCATAAACTCACCACAGCCGTCAACAGGTGACCACCGATGTTGACCGCATGATTCTTAAGGCATTCTCTGTACCTCACCACACCCGATCTTCTCTACTCCACGCTAACTCGTGGACGAATCGGTGCTGAGTATTGCCGCTACCATGGGTCGTAACTCGGGTGACTATAGAAGCTGCAGCTGGTGGTGGTTTGGGGGTGGTATGTAATTCCTCCTCGTCTTCTTACTCTCTTATTGCTATTCATCATGTTCGTCTCGAATTCATTTTTTTTTTTTTTTACCTCGTAATTAGTTTTGGGAGGCTAAATTCCTAAATTAATTGGACATCAGATCTGGGTTTTGGGAAGTGATGATTATGATGAGATTTGGTCTGAGAGAGAAAAAAAAGGGAATTAAGGTTGTTTTTTAATCAGTGTTTTTTATTTTAATTTTAAAAATAAAATAAAAAGGTTAAAGAATTTTGGACTTTACTGGTTTAAATGTAAGTTGGTTTGTGTAATAACTCAAACTAGATAGTTGCACTATACTATTTGAGAGGGAGGAGGAGAGAGTAGAGAGAGTAGAATAAAAATTACAAATGAAGCGGAAAAGGGAGGGTTTATGGTATAAAGTGAGAGGGGGGTTTAGATTTTAAGATGGGGGAGAGGAGGGAGAGATGAAGAAGTCGAAGATACTGAACTATTGTTAGAGAGATGGAACATGAGAGAAACAGCAGTGTGACATCATTACCCGATCTGTTTCCTCTTAATTTACTTTTGTCTTATTTTTAATTTATAATTTTTACTCTTGTAATAATAATCAACCAAAGTATTCCTACTTCATCCTCGGTTTTTGCCCTCAATTTGCTTTTTTCTTGAAATTTAGAGGTTCTTTTTCACTCTACTCATACTGCCTCTCCAAAATTGCTCTACTCCCCCTCTACTAGCTACATATCGGCTCGGAGACCAACCAATTGTTATTAACTCTTTTACAGACCTCTTCACCATTATGGAAAATCCAAAGTGACTACATGGGTATAAGTTTCCTCCCCACAAGTTTTTAGTATGTATATATTATTTGAAAGAAAAATTCAGCCGCCCATGGTTTGCAGAATATAGGACATCTGTTGTTGATAATATCTTAATTTAATGTCTCCCTCCTCAACTTGATCCATTGAGGATGATTAAAAGTAGTAAAACCTTGAACTATAAGGGGTGTAGGAAACCTATATTTTATATAGTTTCTTTACAGTATCTTATTAAAAAAAAAAACTATATGCTCGCTATATAGTAATGATTTCATTGAATCTACACCTAACGTGGAAATATCTGATAAATCCCCCTATATATCCAAATCATCACTATTTACTTGACTTGAAACTGAAATAAAATGATATTAAACACCCTATTTGTGAGACCCTCATATATATTTGAAGTGTGATTTCATCTATACAAACAATCCATTAAGTTACAAGCATTTCAGGCTTCAAGTGTTGATGTATTTTAACTTACTTATAAATTTAGGTTAAAGTCAAAGTGTTTCTAATTTTGAACCCAAGTCAATGTCTAACTTTATTGTAAATATTCAAACAGAGGTCACGCTAAACCAATTCCACTGCAAAAGGTAAGCAGCGTAATAACAAAAATTGACAGTTATCAAATTAGCGGAGATGAGAAAAAAAAAATGTAGCTAGCAAATCGATGCACAGACATTGGGAAATCTAAGTATTGGTGATTCATGTGGATACTTGGGTAATAGTTAATGATGAGATAGGCGCGTAACAAAAAAAATGTAAGCACTTTGAAATGTAGGAGAATTGTTTGCAAGTCACCACTGTTAGTACCTTTTTCACATGGGAGTTACCGGCCATTTGCTGGTACGTAATTGCCTCGCTTTCATTTTGCGTGTTTTTTTTGTGTTGTGGTGGTGTGGTGGGTCCTACTACTCCCCTTTTGCATTTCACCTGTCCTTCCCTTTTTAATTTCTTCTCTTTTAGCAAATTTTTTTGGATGCAAATCTATTTGACTTCCATTATTTGTCCCACAAGACACAACAATACTTGTTTTGATTTGTTTATATAATACATTTAGTAATTCACGGATTACACTTTTCATCCCATGACTTTAGTCATTGATCAATCTCGGGAAATTGATCCTTGCTTTAAACGGTGCATCCATCGATCCATATGACGGCTCGTTTTTATGAAATGAAATTTTTATGTACAAAGGCTTTGTGTTATTCGTTATGAACTTGCTAGCTATTCTCAATCTTGTCGTTCTAGCTAATGTTCTTGTTTGCAATTAACACATAATCATTCTAACTCTTACAACATCCTGAATGTTGAGTTGATGATCTCTGGGTTGGTTTTCACAAGACTTATTCAAGTCCTCAACTCTGAGTAATTTTGTGAGGAGTTGTTTATTGCAGGTGGAAAAAGCGTATTATGCACTCTTACATTGGATCTTACAATTTCCGACTATGACAAACTATATTTAAGGTCATGATTTCCTTGTATTTAAGAATGTAGGTCGACGATGTATTCAAATCGCGTAGTCATTAACCCCATTTTTGTTTCAAATCATAATTATATCGTCAAATTATCGATCACATGATTACTTTGACTAACATTATACTCTTATACATACAAGAGCATTTACATTAGTGATCAACTTCGAAAAAGCTCTCCTACCTTGTCTCTACTTTAAGAAACCTCTAAAGGTCTCTAGACTAAGGGATCGTTTACTTCAGCTTAAATTAGTGCAAGCTCACATTCATTCGTCAGTGTTAGTTTCAATTTTAGTTCATCTCCAATCAGTTTAATTCAATCAGGTGGTTGTTCACATGAAAAACACGGCCCTGATGGCTTAGGGCTGTTACTTCAGCTGGAAAACAGCTAACCTGCACAAACGTTTTTTGAAGGATTAATAATAGCAAATAAATAGAGAAAGATAAACTGAAACTGAACGGCTTTTAAGCTGAAAGTCACACATGCCCTATTCTTTTAGACCGATTTTTTGACTTCATTCATCTCATGTTTCCTCTACAAAAACATAGCCTAACTCCTTTATTAAACATAAAAGAAAAAGAAAATATATAGTATATATGAATCTTAAGATTCAATGTGGAGTTTGGGAGCTAGTTTTCTATCTTTTAGGAAAAAAGAGAAACAATGGAATCAAAAAACACAATTAAATAAAATGACAATTTTTACTCTATTACTCTTCCGGCCCAAAGAGTTTTACAAACTACATAGTGCAAAATTGCTAATAAAACCTCAACAGCTCTTCGATTCATAATATAAGTGACAACGTATATAATTAATATCAGTAGTAATTAAAAAATAAATTTATATTCATGTAGTAATAAAAAAGAAAACGAGGAATTGGTAGTATAGTCCGCCTGCTAAAAATAAATCATGTTCACAGGTTATACTCCTATCATTCACAGTGCATATTAATTAAAATAGGACAAAATTTGCTTCAGTCTATAAGATAGATCATGGCACAGTTTTATAGTGTCCGCACCTATAGCCTCAATTTGCTGTAATGATGTAATTTCTTAATTTGTAGCGTTGTCAGCATATCATTATATGTTCTTTAGACAAATTAAAAATTCACTCTATAACTACTTTTTACATCAAGGCGATGCACTTTATAAACGATTTCAGTCAATCATTGAGACCCTATGTTTCGTTTCCTGTCTATTGTGTTATGTCATTATATCGAGCTAATTAATAATTGAATTTATGTGTTATACAGAATTTCATAATTAGTGTAAATTCCAACTACGGTATGTATCGCATTCCCTGAATGTATAGTGTCTATTGTGATATTCACTAGTGCTTTTGCCTTCACTACGGATTTAGACCACACCCATGTACTGGTAGTCTGTTCTTACAAAAACATTGGTTGCTTACAGGGCATTAAAATTTATGATAATGATGAGGGAAACCAGAAAGGAAGTAGAACAGAACGGATAAAAAGGAAAAGCAAGTAAGTGAGGTACAAAAAAAGGAAAAAGGGTGGGGTAAGTAGGCAAACAGAAGTAACTTAAGGAGGGGCTCAACTTAGAAGGTATCTTCTCAGATCAGCCGGACACGTGTGATGTTTCATGGGTCAGAAGTGAATCTATCACAGACTTAGATTGATCACTTAATTTTTTTTAAAATCAAAATACTCTGTTTGGCGGTTAAATATTTAACACGTACAGTACATAAACATTTTTTGTACAATAGTTTACACGAGGATCATCTCTGTAGAAAACCAAAAGTGGATGGATTGATGTACAAATATATGTTGTAATACTCTATGTTTTTTAGTCAAACCATTTGATGAGAGTCATTAGGTTGAGTGTCTATGGATGCATTGTGGGTCGCATTTATCATTCTACACCGAATCAAATCATTCCCAATTTAAAATGAGCTAAAGGATAGATAAATACCTTCTATATAAGTTGCTCTAATATTGTAAGTCAAATGACAATTGACAATGTAGCATAGTTAATATTGTTGTCCAAAAGTAGATTATCAATCGCAATAATTTATAAAGTCGGTCAGCATTGGGTTTAGAGCAAATAGCATACAGTACTTGATTATCAACTTAAAATTATAGATAGTATGAGAAAGTAGATTATAAATTAACTTAAGACATGTAGTATGTGTAGACCACTGCTAAGGGAACAATTGGAAGGCAAAGACAACAAAACACAAAACAAATGGTCCAAAACTACAAGCAAATCGTGAGTTAATATTCGTAGAAAATTAACCAACGACACAAACTTTGGCCTCTACCAACAAAATTCAAGTAATTTTATAATCTGGCAAAGCATCATAGCTGCGTGTATAAATATATATTTAATAGCCAATTCACTAATCTTATTAGGAATTTTAATGGAGACATCAGTTACGCTTTGTTTGTCGATCCACGTTATAAACTAAGCAATTATATGATATGGAGACACATTACACAAAAACAAAAAAAAAAAAAAAAAGGCATAGTATAAAAAAGAGAAGAAAATCTAAATTGTTTCATTTGTTTCCCCTTTATTTGGACGATGCCCATCTGGATGGTATTCATGGAATCATTGGATAGATTGGATGCAATTCAAATTAAAATATCCAATACTCTGGTTCTCTCTAATGATCATTGTTTGACAACTAAAACGTTAGTTGTTGGCTAATTAGCTCTAATAGTAAGAACATACTAGCTGCTACGAGCTCTATGAAGTGATGAATGTAATTATGCACTTTTTTTTTTTTTTTTAATGAAACCTGTTGATAGATAACTATAATTTTTTTAGTCAACTGTAATTGATATTTTTCCTGTATAAAAAATTAATATACTATATATAAGTGGAGTGTATTATGTAATTATTATATATAAAATGCTAGAAAAACATGTGATATTATGTTGCTGTAGACTTGTAGGTTGTACATCCTATTTGAATTGGGACTGCTTCTATTCTATAAGCTTACAACTGGCCTAGAGTTTAAAGTTAAGAGGTGGTAAATTAACAGGTTAGTTTAGCAAGTTGTTTGAGGTGCAAATAATCATAGTTAGGATTCAATATATGTAATATAGGATGATTAATGGGATTCTATCTATTCAGGATGTACATAATATTGTGTTTTTTAAATTTAGTAACTAGGTTTAGATTAGTAGACAAGAAAGGTATATGCCAATTTATATTATTAATATTGCCCATTTGACGGTCCATCGTCATTTGCTACTGCGCTAATTAATAAAAGTAAATGTGTTCCCTTGTTCCAATGCACATGGAGTAGCTTATCACACTTTATTAAGCTTGATTGAAGTTGAAGATCAAGACCCCATCGGTTGTTTTCAATCAAGGGTGAATCTAGTCGCGGGCCGGTAGGCATGACCCTCGGTCTTTTTTTGAGCATTGTATTTAGGAATATACACTAAGTTGCCTATATTCATCACATAAATAATATAGTAATAGTAATAATTATAATATATAATCTAGTGTTAAAATATGTCTTTTATAACCAAAGTTGGAAAATCAAACATCGATTCCACAAATAATTTTTGCAAGATTAGGCACTGCTATTAACGCTTAGTGACGTGCTACTCATCTCTACCTCGAATAAGACATTAATCCATTGTAATAAGATAGACAAATCCTATTATGATGTATCGAAATATTGATAATAAACTAGAAAATAAGCAATAAGTTGGTGTTGAACATTAAGTAATACCTAGATAAATCCTCCCAATCATGGGAGAAACAATTAGCAAACATCTACTCCAAAGATTGGACAAAAAAAACCTACGATGCAAATGGAAATTAAGTACGTTTGAAAACACAAGCACAAAAAACAATAGAAAAAAAGAAAATAACAAAAAAATAAAGGTGAATTAGGGTAAAATAAAAGCTTGATTAGGAAAATTTGGGGTGAGGGTACGTGCCCAAAATAGAGGTGAGAAACTCAGTGGGGGTTCATGCCACCGTACCCCCAGCTGTTCAACTGCCAGGAAACATTCCCTCCTTGTCCTTTCATTTCTTTTTCTCAATTTATTCAAAAACTTTATGTACTCGTTTAATCTAACGTTTTTCACTGCTTTATTTCCGTTTCTTTACTTGCATGCTAATCACCTCTAATCAATGGTCGTATTTTTATTTTGTTATTTTTTAACCCTTTTTTATAGTAAATGTTTAACGTGTGGTAAATTGGTAAAAAAATGAAGAAAAAGAGTTAAGAATTTTTGTCTTGTAATGAAAGACGGGAAAGAGAGAGAAATTAAGAGGGATGTCCAGAATGAGGAGTGACGCACAATATAGGATGATTTTTGACTACTCGATTAAAAGCTTCAGTGGGATGATTGATGGGTTGTTTTTTTTTTTTTTGTATAAATAACAATTTATAATTTTCAGTTATAATATTAATAATACATGATTAGAATAGGACAAAAGAACAACACCTATCTACAGCTAGTTATATTTGTCCCTGGTCAACTCCCTATATCAAACCGTTTAGGTGAATTCAGTGTCATACCTAAGAAACGGGATCAACCCATCACATAATTACATTCTTAACATGTTGTCCCTACACCTACTCACCACTAGCTCTATATTCAGGCAACCAATACCGTTAAACATTAAAGTTTTTTTTTTTATTAATGTGTCATACCAAATTTCTACCGAAATAAGGAACATCGAACGTTAAAATCTTTATTTTGTTAAATTTATTACGGGAGTATATATTAATGAATTTCAACTCAAATAAAAACATAAGTTATCTATCCTCTAATTACATCAGAAAGACCAAGCTAGTGATTGTGAGTGATGAAAACACATGGGCGGAGTAATAAAAATAGCTTTAAGATTGCCACGTGATGCTTTTGGCAGCTTTAGTACATGTTTTTGCCTGTTCCTTTTGTCAAGTGGATTCTGGTACTTATGAGGGGTCCTCAATTCTCTTCCTAGCTTCATTAGGGAAGTAAACACCTAATTTATTCTTTCTCTCTCCTCTATTTTTGCTTATTAATTTATATATTAACTTTAGCAACCATTGAAACTAATCGACTAATGTAAGTTGCACAAAATGATTAGTCCTTTTTATGGTAGAACATAGTGGTAATAAAAATTGAGTCTTTTTCTGGGAAGGTTGGGGTTCTCATAAGTTTCTTTACTTTGGGTCCCCTACATACGTACCCGAATATATAGCCTTATGACCAAAAATATTACTCATGTAGCTCGTTTTAAGAAGCTCCTTTATCCACGACCTTTGGATAAGATATATCGTATTTTTGTTTAAAGCAACTATTTTGGACAAATGATCATATTATCTTGTAACAAACTGAGATTGGGACCATTGACTGATTCCGTAATAGTTTTAATATGACAATATGATATTGATTCCGTTACTCATTGGGATCACCATTGTTAACCAATTCGACTTGATTCATCTATTTTTATTCCTATGTGGTCCCAATTTAATTAACAACATAATAAGTTATATAAAAGATGTACTAAAACGTATGGGCAGTACAAGTCTCCACCGGAGGAGCAGAATGACTACACACAACCTTCCGGTGGTTCATCAAAAATCATATGAATATGAAAAGTAGCTCTCTAAGCTTATGTGTTAGTCATTCAACTTCTTATTCTTCAACGTGGATTCCACACGTGTTTATACCTACTCTCAGTTACAATAATATGGAGTGTTTTATTTTTATCTAGTGAAATATGAAAATTATGGACTTTTGCACTTGTACGTTGGCTTGTAAATGCATAACTTGGTAAATTAGGGTAACCGTTTAATTTCTCAAAAAAAAAAAAAAAAAAAAAAAAAGAGATTGTCCGTTAGATAGTCTTATTAGAGTAGTATAAGAATGTACATAAGCCTTATAATTAGAAGTAACACAGTACATGATTTTTGCCATCAAGTGAAGGTCTTCATATTTCTGATTCGTATGTAATATGCTATGCATTAGTGGTGTCATTCAATTAGGTATAAGCATAGTATGCTCCCTGGTGAAATTCTTAGACTAGGTATTTTTAGAATTTCTTTTGTGTGGTAATATAATCATCACTTATTTTAATTGTGAGGGGCACAATTAGAGAATCGTAATTGTTTTTACTAATAAGTGAAATGGAGATTTATAAACAGTCAAAACAACTTTTATCAAATAGAACCAATAATATTATTTTTAATAAAATATTTTAGTCGATCTTTATATAATAATAATAATAATATAATAATAATGTATATACTAATTATAATATGTGAATTATTAAAGCTATATCAGTCACCACAAACTAATGTGTTCCGACTAAATTAAAATCATATAGTAGTACATTGCCCACCATCGGAATAAGAAGATGGGAAAATTGAATATTATAGCTACTCCCAGTTTCTAACATTAACCAAGACTTTTACTGAACTATTGATCAAATTCATCCTATGTACCTATTATCATGTCAGTGTAATAATAGTCTTCTTCATAAAAAAATTTTGAAATAAAAGTAAATTTCAATTACAATTATTCTCCGTATCAGATTCTTATCTTTGAAACACGACTTAATTTAAGCTCAAACTCATGGCTTGGCTTGTGAATGTGACAGTAATCACAGTGGTGGGGGGGGGGGGGTGGGGGGGGGGGGCTATGCTACATGGTACACTATCGGAGCTGTAACTAGCATCTCACGGACTCAATAATGAGTCTTTAAAAAACTCAGTGCACGTAATTAGGGTTTATTGCCAAAAAACTTCATACAGTAAAAACTATGTAACTGGAATCAAATACTTAAAAGTCAGTACAAACTAAGGCCTCCACTACGAGGTTGTAAGGAATGTGTAAGGATATTTCGGTTAGTACTTGAGTAAACGTTGTTAAAATATTTATTGAGTAATGATTCCACTTATAAACCCTTATAAGGTGAACTATTGCTGTACCAATGATGTGGGGCATATGAACAAATCCTTAAGGGGTTTGAACCATTGTGGATGCCCTTACCGATCACAAAGAAATGTGCACTTTTCCTAGGTGCACCGACACACCTCGAAATGCTGTCCCGTTGACACCAACCCGACACCGAGTCCATCACAGACACATGTTGTGGACACCACATCCCACCTTGAATAATGATTGCTCACTCGAGTACCCTATTAGCTTTTGAGTTATTTTTTCCGCTTTAAAATTATGTCCTTTTAAGTTGTTTAATAACTGTTTATGTTTATAGTTGTAGCTATCATCACCAATTTAATATTTGCCTCTATGTTCAAAGAAAATTATGTGAAATTTATTTACTCTTATTATTTTTCTTTACAGATCCGTATCCCTACGTTTTTCATGACGGTTTTCTCGTACTCGTACGGATACGTGGTCGTTTTTGTGCCAACCGGCACTTTCATAATATATAAGTGGACTAAAATCTTCTCTAGCCCACCTAATCCACTAACTATTCGACATAAGAGAGTACTTAACTAACATCCACTAGTTTAATGAAACTACGCAATAACTGTCAATGATGCGAAAATATACCCCTCCGCTCCTTTAATTTTTTATACGTTTTGACTTGCACATTAGGCTATCACCTGTTATTTGACCCTACAATTTTTTGTATAAATATTAACACACTGTAAAAATTATCAAATTGGATATTAATAACATAATCATTGAAAATGAACACAAATAAAGGATCCCACATGACTATATATATATGTTTATATGTTAAAAGAAATTTTTAAACAGCTCTGTCTCATATAAATAGTTGTCAGATTCAAACACAAAAGATTGGAGAGAACATAAATTTAACTTTGGGAAGAGAAAAGGATGGTTCAAATCAGAATAAGATTGACAAAATTACCCAAAACAAAATTAAGGATTGACATTTTTGACACGATGGAGTTATAGGTGGCAATAGTGATGATCCCCTACCCTGAGAGTCTTACTCTCTAAGGGCCTGGGTATCATATGCACTTAGACGTTTGTATCAGATGTATTTGTTGGCATCTTTTCATACCCTAAACCTACAGTAGTACACATGGTTAACGAACTTAAATTATTGCACTTAGTTTTATATATATACACGAGTATATAAATAATGAAAGAGCTACAGATTAGGAGTAAAATAAATTAATAATACACAACAGATGATACGGTAGGCTGCGCGCAATACTATAAATGAAATTATGGTTTTGTTTATTACTGATGAAATGGAGGTGAGTACTATGTACTAAGTATCCGAAAATTGTAGCTTAGTTAGTGTGAACTCCACTAATAACACTAGTGAGTTGTCCCATATCAGAGAAAAGAGGACATATTTAACTAGTTTATAGGGCGAGGATTAACTCCTTATATTCCAATTGGTTTTAGGATGGAACCCTGGGCTAATGCACTAGTGACTCTCCTCCTCCTTGTTAGTTGACCCAGGACTCATTATCTTTAATACTGGGCCTTCTGGTGTGCTCTCATTCTAGGACACTCATAGTGAGGAGATGTTTTACTAATCGATAGGTCCTAGGCAGACCTCCTCCATAAACTAGTTTGACTCTCCTCCTCCTTGTTGAGTACCCAAACCCATTTATGTTTAACATGAATTTAAACGTAGTCACCACACAAAACATGTTATTAGATTTTCTACATATAAAAATGAGTACAATCGTATTGACGTTTTTGAACGTTGAACCGATAAGCCACATAACATTTTCGGTATTTTGGATATAAAAACAAGGGCATGGGCATGGCCAAAAGGAGAGGGAAGACCACATGTGAGGGACATCAGGCATCGAGTGTTCTTTTCAAATCTGTTTGTTGATTTTTCGAATATAATTCAACTCCACTTTTCAAAAGCTAAGGAAATATTCTCTCCATTGCCAATCCTCCCTCCTATCCGTTTACTCTTTTCTTGCTGATCTAATAAGCTTATATAGTAAATGTAGATTAGGGGATAATAATAGGTATCAGAAGATTAGAGTATTATTAGACTAACAATATGCATTTGATCGTGATAGATAATAACAACCTAGTCAATTGTAAATTTTATTAATCTTGAGTTGAGTTGTATTACTTAATATATTATCAAGCAATCTTAAGTACATTCGAAAACACGTTTCAAAGGGATATTAGAGCAATCAAGTCTGAGGTGAGGTGGGGGCTTACTGAGTATATTTCATTTTAATCCAAAGACGCTCATGTGAGAAAGGATGATATTGTACAAAACTTATTTCTACTTAGCCTCAATCGTAACCTTTTAATTGCACACTATATATAGATCCGGCTTGCCTACTTTAATTGATTGCATATTAATCAAATCAAGTGGCTTGTGTTTACAACCTAGAAGGAGCATTGTTAAAAAAATTACAAAAGTGCCACTACTTGCAAGCACGTAATTTACTATCCATTGGAATCTTGTAACGGGCATCCATAATGGTTTCAAATCCTTTAATAGGGGTTTGTCAATATGCCACATCATTTTTACATAAATACATTACTAACAAACTTTAATCAACAATTAGTTCAAACCTTTCAGAGTTTAATACCAATGAGAGGCCATATAAACAAACATTTAACAAATTTTGTCAATACAATGTAACCAAAACGTCACTCACTTTATATAAACACTCAACCAATTCATTATTACCCTCCCCACTTTCAAACATCACATCGATCACCCCACTAACAACAAGGGGTTGTTGTGTGTTAGACGCCCTAAGTTATTTACACTTTGATTTTTTGCCTCTTACAAAAAAGAGTCCAACTAAGCAACTTAGACAAAGAAAAAAAAAAAAACAAAAGGTTCTGATTGTTACTGATAGATTCCATTATAATCCAGTAGGGCTAAAAACTCAAGGCATAAATTGTGTTGCCCTTGGTTAGTTTAAGGTCATAGCTAGCTGGTTGGATTAGTATCCTAAATCATTGAATTAAGAATTATATGATAGCGTAATGGAATAATCGTATATTGAGAGTGCAATAACACAGCAAATTGTCTTACCGTAATTAAAATTAAAAATAGGTACAGGAGAAAGGCCATGCGGTCTGCGCTGCCTCTTCCAAGTCCCAAATGTGAAAAGGCGTAAGCGTGCAGGTGTCAGCCTGCAATTGATACAGCACGTCAAAGCCAAGGAACAATATACTTTGATTACTTCCAGCATCCTATTATTAAATAATTCATTAATTATAATAATAATAATAATAATAATAAATAACGTAATTAATCAAATAATTAATAATCATAATAAAGAGTCACAAGTGCCACACATGGTGTATTGCACATGCATGTATGATCAGGTTGCAGGTGAGGTGCAGGTGCCACAGCCGTATTATGTTAGCCTCAACTCATAACATGAGACAAACAATCAATTAACGGTAGTCTCTCAATCCCAAAACTTAGCATTTCATTAATTATTTATATTATTGTTGCATCCTAAGACTAACCTCTTAGGTTTACTAAGTACTCGTACTCACATCTTCACAGTTAAAGATCATTTTTGTCCTCATCATATACTACTGATTATAATTGGTCAATGCAATAGAGTGTGGATTGTGGTGTGCAACACTCCACTTACTTTCCCGATGTCGTCCGGTTTAGAGAGGTTGAACATACCCGAACCCTATAACATATATATATATACATGCACTGATAGTTTGTTTCGATTAATAATTAAAAAAGAAACGAGTTATTTATTTAAAATAAAAGATGCCCTTTTAGACATTCTACTACAGATTCAACTATTTATATCAATCTAATTAAAGAGGAAACCAGTTATAATGGAAGTTTGATATGTTGCGTATGAAGTTATACGTATATGTATGGAGGAATGATAGTAACTTCATAAGAATAATTAAATTTATGTTCTAAAGCTACTCTAGACATATTGCATTATTACTAAAAAAAAATATATATAGCTAGAGTATATGAACTCTATTAAACGTCAACTATTTACCTTAATATTTTTGTAATACTTGCATAAGTGTTTTTTTTTAAATGGTATTTACGAACCAAACTCGATCAAAAGGCCGGAAGTGGGGGGAAATAGGAGGATTTTCATTCCAAATGGCTGGTGGCGGTAGGAAAACGGGCGCTGAGGTCAACCAGTCATTAAGAACCGTTTAAAAGCCAAAGTTATGGGAATAATAAAACAAAATTGAATAAGCCTGTTAGCCTCTTACTGTATTGAGAGTGGAGGGAGAGGCATAAATTGTTCAATCGAACAATCATAAACAATCTAAGAAACAGCTATTGAGTGGCAGAATGTACAAACTGTTACTTAACTAGTGGTGGGTCCACATTTCACGTAAATTAGGCCTTTGTATTATAATACAAAATAATTATTATATAATACTAATTTTTATAGTAATCATTGTATATGAGCATTATTATTAGTACGTTATAGATATTATACACAATGTTAGTAAAGAAAAGAGGTATTCTAATCTAAATTTCATATAATGTTGGGTGCTTGCTTCTAAGAGTCTATTTACTTTAATTGAAAAAAACTGAACTGACAGTTTTTTATGAAGTAGAATGACAATAGTAAAATAAGAAAAGACTTGAATAACGGAGCTGAAACGAATGAAGGATTTTAAGTTGAAATAAAATCCTCTAAGGCCATGTTCTTTGGGGATGAATTTTTGGCACTAGTCCGTTCAGTCAGCATATCAGTTAAGTTCAATTCTGTACATTCACTGCAGGTAAGCTAGGCTGATCCTCATTATATTACTACTTCATTTCGTCCCACTTCAGGTCCGTTAGCTCATCTCCATTATAATACTACTTAATTTCAGTCCAATTCAGGTCAGTTCAGATCACTTAAGTTCAGTTCAACTCATCAGTTTAATTCAATAACTCCTTTCAATTCAGTCAGATTAGCTTCGTTTCAATCCAAAAGAACAGGAGGGCATAAGCATCGTAGCTTCTAAGTTGAAGAGACTTGTGACCATGGTTATTTGGTTTATACACTGCTATTACACGTTTACATGTTTATCACGAGGTACGCACTATCACTACTAAGGACCTAAATTCGGGTGTTGACGGCCTTTGCAGCTTTAGGTTGATCCTTCAAGTTTAGGTTTATTTCATTTAGGTAACTTCATTCGTGTCTTCCCTTTAGTTCAGTCCAATTAGCTTAAGTTATCTCAGGACGTAGGTCAAATTAATTTGTTTCAGTTCAAATCTCGGCCCATTATTGTAGAGGAAACTTCAGTCAATCTTAAAACGGATCAAGGTAAACCAACTTACACGATTGTCATGAATTTTGGATCTTTACTATCGAGCTATTTCAGATTCGCTCACTTTGAAGAAATCTGAAAGATATGATGATCATCCTTGTGACTTTAAGATATGTTTAAGTCTATCCTAATAAGCAAAGTGAGAACAAGGTGGAGTTTGGTGTAGTGAACATGAAAATGAACGTGTAATTACGATTTTGTATATTGAAATCTTTCTGTTATGACTGATACATTGATCTAATGTCCAATGTGTAAAGAAAAGTCAATTTTAAAAGTAAACTTATTAAGCTTTAAGTAAACAGATAAAGTAGAAATTTATATTTACATAACATGGGGTTTTGGTTCATTTCAATTTAGTTCAGGTTTGATGTGGCAATTGATCAAACCGATTGCTTCATGTCCAGTTAATCAGGGTTTGACCTTTTTTCGAGTTTAAAAAATCAATTTAGTTTGAGCCTGTTCTTTTTCAGATTTCCATTCCCTTCTTGTTTACGGTCACTAACAGGCTAGATTACGTTCAGATAGTTATTTTCAGGTTACAAGTCAATTTTAATCAGGTAATAATTCATTTTCAATCAAGCAAAGTTCCAAACTCAAATCATACCCCCTACTCACTGCTCATGATTTATAATATTGTTTATGGGGGACTGATGGGAATGTCTGATAACAAAAAATATGATCACTTGAGACAACTTTTATGTGAAATCCACTTTAGTGGTGCATTATAATTGTGTCCGTGCTCGATTAGGAATTGAATTAAAAGTCGTGGTAAAAGGAAATGTAGTGTTTTTCTTTTCCAAAAGGCGATGATCAATATTGATGCAATATAGTTATCAAACCTCTTTGATCAAAAAAAACATTTCGTTGACACATACATGAAAATTCTGGGGTTGTTCACTGAGAAAACGAACCATTCAAATCAAAGGTGGTCAAATTGATTCGAATTGATTTTGGATAGGTAAGTGATAGAGCATATAAATATGCTAGGGCCGTCAACATGAGTAAGTTTTTGGTTGAAAACGGTTCTCTATATGGACCTGCCAGTTAGTGAAGTTGAAACCCAAAAGAATAGTTATATACTCTATAAAAGTTACATTCGCGATTGAACGATCATAATCAGGGTTGGGATCAATTTACTACCTTGACTTAGATTCACTTGAAAGTGAACCACCAAGAGCCCATACCTATACGTAGCATAAGATTTTGTCGTGAGGTACTAATCCCTCTGTAGTTTTTTAATTGATTCATTGGACAAAAAGCTTCCACAATTTTTGGACTAAGTAGCAAGTAAAAAAACAACGGAGGGGAGAATATAATTGATCTAATACACAGTACAAATCAAAGAGTATAATAACATTAAAACTATGGTTCAAGGTGAAGAAAGGTGCTTATCAAAACCATATTTTTAAAATTTTATCGATCTGTTGACAGTTCCGTAAAGGATTTGTATTTATTTTTGGGTTGGATCACAAGACAGGCTCATGAGAAGCGATCTCATGGCATTAGAATGGAAAATTTAATAAATTGTGCTATCCCCCATTCTCTTCCAATTTAAAAAAATATAATAGAGTTTTGATAGAACTATAAAGGATTCTAGGCCTCAACATCAGTGTGTGATTGAAACTGATCCTTTAATATGCTATCCGAGCCAGAGAAGATACAAGTCACGAGTTAGAATCATCATCCCCTTAGAAGCTGAAATTATCAGCTAATGGGCTTATATATGAGAGGGTGTTGATAGAGTATATAAATTAATTAATCCTGTTGTGTTATTGGGGAGTGATAGAGTATAAAAACTTTTCCATTGGCTTCAACAAAGAATCAACGTCAGTTAACCTACCCCTTTAGTGTTGCATCTTTAATATCGGATACAGCACATCATAGCCACAAAAGTAGAGTCAAACCCATCCAAGTGACGCTTTATTGTTGTATTATTCACAATGTATATGAGTGTGTTGAATGGTCCTTAATAAGATGTGACATGACGCCCTACTAGTACTATGTTATACTTAAAGAGGACTGATCATGTGGAAAGGATTTAAGATACAAGCGACAAAAAATATACCGGTCCATAAAAGTAAGATATAATGGATTTAAGTTGAAAAATGAGTATTGACAATATACGGCTTAACTCTTATACCACCGTCCCAAATCTACGCATCAGCTTTACATAATTCACAGTTGTTTTTTCGTGTATGGTATCGAGTTGGTGAGATGAAAGGGATACTTTTTCAATTAGAATTTGACCCCTTTCTTACATTCCACCAATCATCAATCTTCCCCAAAAAATAAAAAAATAAAATAAAAATAAAAAAGATGAAGGCTTCCACAACTCCTTCTAGAATTGGCCCGTTACAAGCTTCGCCGAACTGTTACGTCGTTAGTACCAAACAATTTACTTTGTTTGGTTTTTTTAAGGTTAGTAACAAAATTAAGTTATAATGGTTTTTTTTTTTCAGGTTTTCATCATGTACTCATACGCACTTCGAGTCTTTCAATTTACAACAATCTTGGTGGATGGAAATTGTAATACTCCGGTTTTGTTGGAATATGTGAAACAAACGTGTCAAACTTTAAACGTAACTACGATACGTAATGAATATTATTAGTACTATATAAAATACCAAATAATCTAACAGATTGTGGTGAAAAATATTTACTCTTCGTCAACATGTGAAGTAAAATGTGAAATTAAGCCTGTAAAAAACGAGGAGCCTATCAAGCTTTAGCTCATCCTTCGGCTAAAGCGAAAAGACAATAAAGATAAAGGAGAAAAGTTGAGAGTGGGCCACTCGTTGCAATGTAAGGCAGGAAAAAG